>CM053784.1:416074189-416674189 GCA_028749045.1 Cupressus sempervirens
ATGAAAACATACATTACACTAACTTAGGGTAAACATCTAGTATGTCATCTCTATAAAAATAAGTAATTATTTCATGACTGAAATAATTCCTTAACACTTTATACCTTTGTTTCTATTGTGCACACTACCTTTACTAGTAATTAGCCTGTAATTTTTTCTATATTGACCTACACACTTAGGTACATCATCATGAAACTATGATTTACTTTCCATCAAATTCACACATGCCAAATATCTTTGTAGCCTTCTCTATACCAAAAAAATCTCTATGCTACTAGTGAAACTGTCTAACACTTAGTTTCCTATCTTAGATTGTAGAATCTTCAACAATATATTTTTTCATTACATTTTGAAATATATGTTTCCATAAATGAAAACCTTAACTCATCTTACCTATCCATATTTTGAACAATATCCCCCTTTGGCATTGATGGAAACATCTAGAAAAATTGGCAAAGTCCGAAAATGTTATGTAAACACCTTTTCAAAACTAGCCTTCAAAACTAAACAAAAAATTCAAAATTTACAAAATTTTATGGATCATTACACTTATAACCATCTTCCTTATATTTCCTAATACAAAATACTAAGTAATATTTCTCCCCCTTAGCATATAGCTATGCCTATACATACTATTATTCTATACAATTTTCCTTCTTCTCCCCCTTTCACATCAATGACAAAGGTGACAAAACTTATTTTCATGTCAAAATTGTCTTCCATACCTCTTCTTAGGTCGCTAAGTGAGAAATGAAATTACCAAAATTGACTGCAAGACTCTTCATATTCTTCTCCCATGGTTCCTTGCCTCCTTTTGAGATGCTGAGTAGAGTGCACAAACCATAAGATGTTTGTTAGGCCTCGCCCCGACCCTTCGTAGCCTTAGATGTTACTTTATCATTTTGATACTCACGACTCGAGATGTCGAGACATTATCTGATACTTAGAACATATTATATTCTTTCATGTTATGTGATGTTACTTTTAGATATATTGATGTTTGTCATTTAAAGGCTTTATGTTAATGTATGATGATGAATTAAGTAAAATGAAGGATTAACACATTGATTTTTGGAATCTTTATGATCAAGAATTAAGTAGGATGAAGAAACCCTTATGGATGTATGTTTTAATTTATGTGATTCCTGATACGTATATATACATATGTACATGTGATTTTATGGGACTACTAATGTGTGCAATGAGTGTGCAGATATTTTAGCCGAGGAAATCGATGGAGGAACAGAACTGATCCCTATGTGTTAATTTTGGAAACCTTGTTGTTTGTAATTCAAGTATTGTATTGTGAGATGTATCAATGTATCTTTCCATGTTTAGTAAATGTGAATGTCTCGTAATTATGTTCTTTTAGTGTCGCTTAACACTCGTGAATTGTTTGTGCTCTTTAGCGTGCTAGTTAGGGTTAGCTGTGTAACCCTTGGACCTAAGTCGAATTAAGTTAGTAATTTTTGCTAATTGGGTTCTTAATCAAGTTTAGTCATCCTTAATCCGAATTAGTGCTTAATCTACATTTTAGAGTTATTAGTTGGTCCTAATTATTTCCTAGCTTTTGTTTGGCTCTAAACCCATTCCTAAGGCTTTAAAACTTGAAATTATTATACCCAAAGGGTATGGGTATGGGTTAGGGGTCTTTTCAAACCCCTAAGACCCTTTTATTGACTTTTGAGGCCACTCAAAAAGTCTCATTTTTCCTTTGTGCGAAAATTACAAGTGGTTATCTTGAGTTTCATCACCCCATCTCCTCTTAGTGTTTAACCATAGTGTGGGTTGAGTTAGGAGTTTCTAGAATTGCAAGTGGATGGGAGAAGTTATTGATCCTTTTGGGTGGTTGAGTTTGAGGCTTATTTAGAGACCTTTCTTGGACTAGTTGAGGTGGTTACCCAATCTCTACAGTTAGAGAGGAGTTTTGAAGATTGAAGCAAGGAAAGGGAAACTCTACTCAAACTTGTTCATTGCCATTACCTCTTTATGAAGGTTGGAATTCTCATGTCCCTTGTTCAGATTTCATTCTTGTTTCATGCTTATGCTACCTTGTTGTTGTTTGAATGTTTGTATGGTTGTGGGTATGTTGGAAAGATTTGAAAACCATGTTATTTTTGGATGATTTCCTTTCATGTTTATGTTTGCAATTTTGAGATTTTTCTTGCATGGGTGTTTTGGTATTACTCACCCTTGGAGAGGGTAGAAGTGACCAATTTTGGGAAAGGTTTGTTTAGTCAGACTCCAACCAGTGTAGAGTCCCTTCTCAGGATGAGGAGAGGGAGAAAGGGTAGGGTGTTATGGGCCCCTACCTGTCAGCACAAACCTTGTATGATTATGGTATGTTGAAATGGAAGAACGGAAGTTCTTGGTATATAGCCCTGATTGGGCATCTGTTTGGGTTGTGCTTGACTTCTCCTAGTTGGAAGAATCCACTTTTCCCTAGTGTTGATTCATTGTGAATCTTATAGTGAAAACCTTGTATGATTATGCATGTTTGATTTGTTTCTTGGTCATGCTTGTTATCACCTGATCAGATTTTATTTCCTCCACAGTTCGTAGAAATGTGTTGCAGAATTGGATATGGAACCCTTGTTGAGGGTCATGAAGGAAATTTCATTTAAGTGTTGTAATTCAAGATTGAAATCTTATGTAATTTGTATCTCAAAACTTTTTTGGATTGGCAACAAAGCTGGGTTTTCTTCCTAATTCTTTCCCGACTGAGCCTTTGAATCAGGTTTGCCAATAAAAATTGGTGTTTGAGTAGGGTTGGTTGTCATGTGATTTAATCGTAATTTCAAATTAGATGGATGCACCTCAGGAATAAGATGTTTTGATGATGGTTTAATTGAGCAAATTTCCAAGTTTCCTTATATGTTCAAAATGAAAATTATGTTAAGAAAAGAAAATAATGGATATGGTTGATATATTTTAATTCAAGTTTGATTAGGAAATCAATTTAATCATGCATTGTTGTGACACGATTATTAACTCCATGTTTTTAAATCCATTCAAATAATATACTCCTTATAAAAAAATAAAAATATACCTCTCTTTGTAAATCTATACTTAGAAAAAAATAAAGTTTAAAAAAAAAAAAATTTCCCAAGAGAAAAATGCTCTCAGGATTTTACATGGAGGAAGAAATTAATTCATGTGTGGAACAGAGAATATTCTCTATTGATTCCTTGTTTCAAATTTAAATTAAAAAATAAATAATCAATAGAATAAACATGAATAACTAAAAAAGCATAATACTAATATCTAATATCCTAAATATCCTATATCTACCAATATAACTTTATCTCTTTACTACCCTTATTAACTTTTCCCCCCATTCTTACCTTACCATTTCATTGCCAGGTGTGACTTTTTCTTTCAACCGTCTGCAACAAGTACAGAGGTCACATCGTATGGGGAGGGCAAGGTAGAGTTTGATGTGTTAAAAAATAAAATTATATTTTAAACTTGAGCAGCATGCCCCACGTTCAACTTTGCTTGCATGTTTTTTTTTTAAATAAAGAACTTACCACACCCCCCCCACGCATCTTGAGGGAGCAGGTCTGCGCTTGGACAGGCCTGCGTCAGCACGCAGGTGTGTGGGGCAGAGTTCTGTCCTTGAGCGCAGGCCTATGCCTTGGTGGTAGAGTAGGATAGGGTTGGGGGGGGGGGGGGGAGTTAGAGGGTCTAGGCTAGTTTTACTTAGTTTATTTTGTCATTAGTTAAATTTTTTAAATATTAGATTAGTTAGAAATTTTAGTTTAAGTTTTACTTTTTAGTTTATATTAAGCTAGATAGTATATGTCAAATTTAGTTAGTAATTTAGGTTAGTTGATTTATTATTTTAATGTTAGTTTGTGTGTTAAGTTAGGTTAGTAAGTTTAGAATATGTTTTATTAATAGTTTTTTTTTTTTGTAATTTTTTTTATATACTTTTAATTAAGTAAGTTCTAAATGTAAATTAAATTTGTTAGTTGATATTAGTAGATAGTTAACTTATTAAAGTTTAAGTTAGTTATTCATTTTGTTATTTGTTTTAAGTTTTTGTTTTATATTTTAGGCTATATTTAGTGGTATTAGTTTATTGGTATGATGCGATTAGTTGTAATTTTAATATAGTTTTGAAATAATAAGTTTAGTTAGTTTTTATATTATGTTAAATTAGTTGTTTAATTAATTTAGAAAGCTTTAAATTAGTTAGAATTTAGTTAGTTGATTAATTAATTTTTTTTTAAGGATTTTGATAGTTAATTATTATGTTAAAGTAGTCGAAATATTTAAAGTTAATAAATTTTATATATGCATTATGTTTTAATTATAGTTAATTCTTTTTCTTATAGTGACTTTTCTATATCGATTAGATTGTCAAATTGATAATTGTCTAAGAGATTTATAATTGAACTTGATCTAGTTGAACTTGATTAAAATTATTTTATTATGTTAACCTTATATGACATGAAAGATGTTATAAAATAAATGTTAAATTTATCTTTAATTATAATGTTGTAGAGGAAATTTAAATCTATTGTTTTAAGATTAATAGGAGTTTTTATAACAAGAGCTTCAGTTTAATGATGTATTCCTCCACAAGAGTTTATAAACTTATGATGTAATGAAGAGAATCTCTTCTTGAAATGTGATTTTAACCTTATCAAACTTTGAGCACTCTTATAATTATTTAAAAAAAAAAAAGTTTTGTGTGTTTTGCCCATGTAGTTTGCGCATGACAATGTTATCTCTACTACATTCAAATATGAGTACATAAAATTCTCAAAAAGATGTCTTGACTGACATACATTCCTCCAATTGATGCTCTATAGTTCTCAAATTCACATATAAGTGTTCTTTGAGAAGTGAGAACCTCTTGGTTATCCTTGTTTTTCTTTCTTCCAATAATATTATCTCATCATAAGTCTTACCAACCCATGCTTCAACTATTTCAATCTACACACTAGGTTGATTCAAATGACTGGCTAATGCTTCTATTTTTGCACATTTTGCTTTAATTTTACTGTCATTGTCTTTTGTGAAGATAAAAGACATCACACACTTCACATACAAAACTTTTCCTTCAAGCTCGTACTTCCTTAATGACTTGATGCAAGCATCAAGAGTCAATAAGTTGTTTCTTATATTTTGACAAATAGTGTCAAACATCTTCACATCATGGTTTCTCTAAGCTTGTGTAGGTTAGGATCAAATGATTTTACTATCATAATTCCCTAAAACTTGTCAGTGACTTCCATGAGAGTCTTTTGTAAACTCTTTACCTATTTGTTCTTATTGATAATTTGTTCTTACCTATTTGTTCAGATTGATCATCATCATCTAAACCAGTAAGTGTAACAGGGGTGAGAGATGTTCTAGGTGCACTTGGTTTCTCATCCTTCTTTGATTCCTTCTTTCTCTATTCCCCATCCTCTTTCTTCTTCTCATGTACTCGTATTTTGATTTCTTCATACTTTTTCCTCTTCTTCTTCCTTCTTTTTTTCTTTCTTCTCCTCCTCGTCCTCCTCCTTCTTTCCTATTTTTGTCTTCTTCTACCTTCTTCCTCTTCACATCCTCATCTTCTTTCTTCTTCTTGTCTTCTTCTTCTTCCTTCTTCATCTTCACTTCTTCTTCTTCCTTTCTTCTCTTCTCTTCTTTTTCTTTCATCTTCTTCTCCTCTTCTTTCTTCTTTTTCTCTTATTTTTATTTTTAATTTTTCTTCTCTTCTTCATTATGTTTCTTTTCTTCTTTTTCTTATTTTCTCTTCTTTCTTCCTTCTTTCTTTTCATTTACTTTCCTCTTCTTTTTTCTTTTTCTCCTCTTCTTCATTTTGTTTCTTTTCTTCTTCTTCTTTTTTTCTCTTCTTTCTTCCTTCTTCTTTCTTTTCATCTTCTTTCATCTTCTTCTCTTTGGCCTTAATCTTCCTCTTCTCTTCCTCCTCATCAAAACTGGAGTAATCAATGATATTGAAAATAATATTTGGCCCAATATCCTGCAAGGATCTTATGCAATATTAACTTTCAAACATGTAGTGCCAATCTGCATTGTATCTTTTCCAATGGAGATCTACAAAGATAAATTTTCCATCTATGTGTCCTTAGCTTCCACTGTTGTTGTTGTTTCCTAAGTACTCTATTAAATAGATATAGGGCTTGCTCCCCCTGACTTCGCACTCACTTCCTTTAGTATAAAATTCATATATTTGACAATAGCTTCTTTTGTCTCTTTGTTTACTTCTTCATAATCTCCTCCCTCCAAAAGGATATGTCTTCTTTTATTTCATAGCAAGGGCTCAATTCCCTTTGTAATCACTTGCAAATCTTATTATTAATTTCACAAATCTTCTTGATCATGTTTTCTCTGATTTTCTTATCTTTTCCAATGATTCTTCTTCTTCTATTTACCAACCTATTGTATAGGTCCTTTGGTATGTGTCTTTGTACATCTTCAAATCTCTTATTCCTTAATATCATATTTCTTACTACTACATTTTCTAACTAGATTATATCCATATTACTATACATGTTATAGAATTTATTAATCAATTGAATGAAATTATTGTCATTTTTTATTTTCATATTCAAATTTTCTACCTTAGGCTTCCAAGGCTTCTTTCTAGTGGTTGTCCTTGCTTCACCAATTACCTTTTCTGTAGTTCTATCCTCTTCATCTTTAGATTCGTCATATTCAACTATCTGTAATATTTTTCTTCTCTTCCCAGGGTCACTTTATAATTGCTTGGTCCTTTTCTTACTAAGGTGACTCAACTTCTTGCTTTACCTTGGTGAGTCTCTCTAATTTTTTCTTGGCTAGAGGAGTAGATTATTTTCCTTCTACAATATGTACCTCCTCTTCACTATATTTATTCAATGGTTGTACAATAGTGAGTTGTACTTGAGAAATTATAGCATAGGGAGTAGTAAGTATCTGCAAAGTAGATCATGCTATTTTTATTCCCTCTAACCACTAGAATTGTTTGATCTTTTTATCACAAGTACCCCATCTAGGAGTATCCTTGTCTTCTTTAGACTCGATTATGATTTTTGCATACCCTTCAATTATGTCTTCACTTAATTCATAGCCCATGGGGTCTACGAACTTGATTCTTGGCACAACTACCTCCATGCATGTCACATCTATTTCACCCATGACACATATGTACTCCTTGTATTTATCTACCAAGAGGGTGGTATCCTATATCTCTACTTCATCACACCTTGAAAAATCTTCATCATTTTGTTGACATCTTCCAAAACCTTTTCTTTAGTCTGTCTTTTGTAATGATGTGTCACCAAGCTCATGGTCCAATGACTCTTGTTGTCCCATTCCCTATTAGGTATACTAGGGAATTTCCTCATCACTAGGAAGAATAGGTATGTCAGTAATGACTCAAACCTAAATACCTCACTTATAGTCTTTTTAAGCTTCTCAATGTTATCCAACAACTAACCTATCTCAATATGCAACCCATGTTGACCTTCTCTCTTTCCTCTATCATCATGTAAGCTGTATGTAGGAAACCAATAGGTATATATTTCAATCTTGAACTATGATTCATCTTGTAGCCTATGATCTTTCTAATCAGTTTCACATTTGTCTTCTTAATTAGGTCAATCCTCATGTTTCTGCCATTTGATTTGGTCTTCAAATTTGTCGCTACCATCTTCTTTACATTCTTTTCATTAACTATCTTTCTTCCCTCATTTCACAAACCACTTGACCTATGAATCATATCATTTTCAATCATGATAGGTACCCAACCCAAAACATTCATTCATGAATACGAATTGCAATAATTTTTCTCCATTCAAGGTTGTCAAAGTTTGTAAAGAATATGTGGTTCACAATATTTAGTTATTTTAAGTGCATGAACTCTTGTTTCAGTGACAAATCACCTTGACACACTAGTTCAAGGTCATTATGTACCTTATTTTCTCCAATTCTCTCAAATTTATAATGGATATATGACCTGGCATCCTCTACATGAGAACATTTTCCATAACTTTGCAAGAATGCTCCTAAGGGATCACCCACTTGGGAAATGAACATATGCTTCTTGAATACATATCTTGGCCTCTCACTTCCATCAGAAAAAGTAGGATTCTGTTGGATATAATTGATTAATTATGTATTGTCTTTGATGTTACAAAAATTTCATATCAACTAAAAGTTAGTGCTTATTGAGCTCACTTGGTCAATGAAGATAGTTTTCCTTATCTATCGAGCATTCACAGGTTTATCCTAAACATATGACAATGTCTACTGAGCTCACTTGGGCATTGAAGCAGTTGAGGCAGAAAAGAGTGTTAACTGAGCTCACTTGGTTAACAAAGGGAAAGATGGATAGAGTTAGTATTCACTGAGTTCACTCGGTTGCCAAAGGATCTCTACAAGTTCACAGTGTTAATCGAGCTCCTATTGGTTAGCACATAGAATCATTCCAAAGTTAGTTTCTACCAAGTAGGATTGGCTTACGAAGGATTTTCTTATTTTGGCATATGAAGCTTAATTACTTTATGTATTAATTATAGCCGACTATGATGATGAATATTGGTTATTGTAATTTGAATTTGGGCCGACTTGACAATTTGGAAGGTATAAATAAAAGGTTAAGTTGAGATTTATAGTGTGTGCAAGTGTGTTGATTGAATTAAAGAAAAGAGAGGGAGCGAACTTAAAGGATAAGTAGGTATCCTTATGGAGCATAAAAGTATTATTCGATTAGAAAGGATCAAGTTTAAGCAGAAAAGAGATCTGAATTCAGCAATTCAGTTGCATCACAATCAAGTCAATTCATTATTACTCTCTAACCATTGTAGTAGTGATCTAAAATCTCTTAACAGAGTTGGTTTAATAGCTAATTGTAAATCTCTAACAAGGTGGCAATTCTATTGAATTGTTTTAAGAATTATAACAAGGCCACTACTAATAGGATGATTAAATCCTCTAATAGGGTCACACCTAACAATGTGTTTTGTAACTTTTAACAGGGTTGGCTCTTAACAGAGCTCACTTTAGAAGAGTGAAAAATAGTAACTAGTTACATTGGTGGTTTTCCCAAAATTGGGTTTCCATGTTAAATCCTAGTGTCTCATGTGTTCATGCTATTTCTCTTATGCTTGAAAATTAATTATTGTTAATGTTTTTAGATCTGCTAAAAGTAATTCACACTCTGCATTTACCAAGTGAATTTTTTTGTATGTTTACCGAGTAGCAATAATAATCAATTTTCTCAGTCCAAATTTATTGTTGATATCTAAGGGATCTAGGATCTATTTTAGTAGTAACTAATTCACCCCCCCTCTCAATTACTCCTTTTGTATTTCCAAAAATTGGTATTAGAGCTTTTGGTGCTTGCAAGAAAGGTTTCAAGGACCTAAGCTAAAGATCAAGATGTCTTACAAGAGAGAGATTCCAAAGCTAAAAAGAGACAACTTTTCAGCATGGCAGGGACTCATGAGACTTCATCTACCCACCATTAGTGATTTAGGTAGCAAATAGCTTGATGAAGAATACAAAACTCCTACTGGTACATTATCTATTAGAGATCTTGCTGAGAAAAAGAACCATAACATCATGATGATTGATATTGCATCTACTCTTAGCTATGATGAATTTGATGAGATCAAAGACTGTAAAATTGCTTTTGATATGTGGAACAAGCTAAAGGAAATCTATGGTGGTGATGACAATGTAAGGAGATTCAAAGAAGAAAGTCTTAGAGGACAGTTTGATCAGATGACAATGAGAGAAGATGAAAATGTCACCAAATATATGTAAAGAATCAAAGCTAGTGTCAGTGCAATCAGAGTTTCTGGAGGAGAAATCAAGGAAGAAACTGTTGTAAGTAAAGTTCTTAGAACATTGCTTCCTATTTATGCAATTAGAGTATCTGCTATTCAAGAAAAGAGATCTGACCCAAATCACAAGTTAAGTTTGGATGCCTTGGTAGGAAGATTGATAGCTTTTGAGCTAGAAAACTTTGACAATTATGTTCTAGCTTCCAAAAATGTTGAGTCTGCATTTTAAGCTAAACTTTCACTCAAAGAAAAAAGGAAAGAAAAAAAAGTTCATTTAGTTATCAAGTGAAGAGGAAATAGAGGAAAGTTTTGATAGTGATCTTGAAGTTGTTGAAGCTTTACTTGCAAAGAAATATTCTAGAGGCAGATGAAAGTACAAAGGTAAAGTTCCTTTAATCTACTTTTCATGTGAAGAAATTGGTCATATTGTTGCCAGGTGCCCAAACAAAGAAAGAAAGGATGAGAAGAAGAGCCACAAGTACAAAGGCAAGAAGGAATTTGAAAGTCACAAATCCTTCAAAGACAAAGGTAAGAAGGCTTGTTTTATAGCTAAAGATTTTGATAATAATGAAGATTAAATTGTGTACATTGTTGTAAAAGATGAATTTGATGAAGAAGAAGATAAGATGACACTTATCTCTCATGTTGGTAAAAATGACACATGGATCATAGACAGTGGATGTTCACATCATATGATTGGAGACAAAAAAAAATTTGAAAACTTTGAACACTATGATAAAGGTAGTGTAAGGTTTGGAAATAATTGACCTTGTCGCATAAAAGGGAAAGGTCCAATCTTATTAACCAACAAACTTGTATGTGACAATGCTTATTGGGTTGAAGGACTAAAACATAACCTACTAAGTGTAGCACAAAAAATCAACATTGGATTCAATGTAGAATTCATGCATGACAAGGCGAGACTACTAGATGACAAAGGGAATTTGATTGAATGAGGCAAACAAACAAGAGGTAACCTATTTTATCTTAATCTTGGTGATTTCTCATGTTTTATTGCTCAAATGGAAGAAAGTTGGTTATGGCATAGAAGATTATGTCATGTAAACTTTGATAATATGGTCAAGATAAGAAAATTTAGAAAAGTAAGAGGTATCCCTAGTTTGAAGAAACTAGATGTTGGTTTATGCAAAAATTGTTAGATTGGAAAAATGAGAAAGACTAATTTTAAGAGCAAAAACTATCAATCTGAAGATGTCTTGGAAATTGTGCACACTAATTTGTGTGGACCTATTGGAATATAAAGTTATAGTGGAGAAAAATTCTTTATTCTTTTTGTTGATGATTACTCTAGAATGGTGATTATTATGTATCTTAGAGAAAAATTAGAAGCATTTGAGAAATTCAGATGGTATCTAGCAAGAGTAGAAAAAGAAATAGGAAAAAGATTGCAATGCTTAAGATTAGATAGAGGTGGTGAATTCATCTCTAATGAATTCAATAATTTCTGCATTGAAAGAGGAATCAAAAGGCAAGTATCAGCCCTTGGCACTCCTGAGTAGAATGGAATAGCTAAAAGAAGAAATAGATCCATCATGGATTGTGCAAGGAATCTAATGATTGAAAAGAATGTTGCTATCAAATACTAGAAGGGAGCCATTAACATTGCAGTTCATACTTGAACTGAGTATAGTTGAAGAAGGACTCACATAAAAATCCCTATGAATTACGGTATGGCTACAAACCCAATGTAAGTTACCTAAAAGTATTTGGCAGTAAATGTTATATCTTGAAAGAGTCTGGAAAAGGAAAATTTGATGTGAAAAGTGATGAAGGTATATTCTTAGGATCTTCTTGCAAAAGTAAGGCATATAAATGTTTGAATTTGTCTACTCATAAAATTATAGAAAGTGCACATGTGAGAATTGATGAGTTCGTAGAAAGGATTGAAGAAGAAAGCAAAAGGGAACCAAAAGATTACAAAAGTTTTGTTTATTTTGAACTTGATACATTGCCAAGCACATCTAATAATAAGGAGACTTCACCTCTTGAGTCTTCCATAGCTATTGAGTTGCAAGAAGTGCAACTCGAGTCACATGGACCTGAGTCACATTCTGAAGCTACTAAGTCTAAACGACCTAAGCCTAAAATTGAAATTCAAAATGAAGATAATACAATTCATTCAAAAGGAAAAGAACTTGTACTAGCCAAGTATGTCAGAAGGCATCATGCACCTGATCATATTATTAGAAATAAATTAGAAGGTACTATGAAAAGAAGAAAACTAAAGGGTACATGTTTACTTGCTGATTTTAAACCTAGAAATATTAAGGATGCTCAAGAAAATGAAAGTTTGATTGAGGAAATGAACAAAGAAATAGAATAGATAGAAAAGAAAAAAACTTGGACTCTTGTTCCTAGGCCTAAAGATAAAAATGTGATTGGAACAAAATGGGTATTCAAAAACAAGCTAAATGAAGATGGACAAGTATCAACAAACAAAGCTAGATTAGTTCGTAAATGCTATTTTCAAGAAGAAGGAATTGATTATGGTGAGAATTTTTCTCTTGTTGCAAGATTAGAAGGCATTAGGACCCTACTTGCATATGTAACTCATAGAGGATTCAAAGTATATCAAATGGATGTTAAATCTACATTCCTAAATGGAATTCTTGATGAAGAAGTCTACATTGAATAGCCATAAGGTTTTGTTGATCCTAACAAAAGGGACATGGTCTGTAAATTACACAAAGCACTGTATGCTCTCAAACAAGCTCCTAGAGCTTGGTATGAAAGACTACATAACTACTTGATACAGATTGGTTTTCAGAGAACAAAAGATAACAATAGTCTGTACATCAAGGAAGGGCCAGATATCAAAATTGTGTTGGCAAAGATATTTTTGGATGATACTCTATTTATAGGAAATGATGATCTATGCAAAGCATTTTTAGAAGAAATGAACAAAGAGTTTGAGATGTCCATGTTTGGTGAAATAAAATTCTTTATTGGATTGCAGATACAACAAAATAAACATGGTATCAATATGACTCAAATCAAGTATGTAAAAGAAATACTCAAGAAGTTTGGTATGGATGATTCAAAATTAGTTGGTACCCCTATGTGTACCAGACTCAAGCTTACCAAAGATGATGATTCCAAAGAAGTAGATCGGACCTTATATAGATCAATGATTAGAAAATTACAATATGTAGTTCACACAAGGTCTGATATTGTCTTAGTAGTTGGGATAGTGGCAAGATTCTCTGCTAAACCTAGAGAAAATCATATGATGGCAATCAAAAGAATTTTGAGATATCTAAAAGGTACTGAGGACTATGGCTTATGGTACAAACTTGGAGGAAACCTAGACCTAAAGGTATTTACTGATGCTGATTGATCATAAAATCTTGAAAAAGCACAAGTGGTGGAGCTTTCTTTCTTGGTAAAAGGTTGGTGTATTGGACAAGAAAGAAGCAAAACTACACATCCCAATCCATAGTAGAAGCAAAGTATGTAGCAATAACAATGAATTATTCTAACATTGTTTGGTTCAAACAATTGCTAGAAGGAATGAAGGTTGAAATCAATAAGCCAATAGTCATGTATTGTGATAACAATAGCATAATCAAAATATCAAAGAACCCAATGATGCATTCCAAAACAAAGCACATTGCTATAAAATATCACTTTTTCAGAGAACTGGTGTAGGACAAATAAATTAGATTATAATATTTCCATACAAAAGAATAAATTGCAGACATATTCACCAAGACATTACCTAAGGATGCATTCTTGTATCTAAGAGGTAAGCTAGGGGTCATTCCCCTATCTGAAGCTCACTAAATAAAGTCTAGTGATACAGCAACAAGAACCTAGTTAAAGATCAATTAGTTGATGCAACATAATCAAGAGAATACTACATATGAATCAATACTCAAGGTACATTGATATAATTTTGGCATATGTTGTCAAAGAGGGAGAAGTTTACTGTCATATCTTTATCTTTCTAAAATTTTGTAGAGGGAGAAGTTTGAAAAGAAGGTATGCAAAGGAAGAATACAGCATAAAGAAGAAGTTCTTATGTAAAATCAAAGAGGGAGAAAATTTCTATCAAAAGAAACCTTGTTCTCAAAATTTCATTGTGCTATGACATGTTGTGTTGCCATCAATGCCAAAGAGGGAGATTGTTGGATACAATTGATTAATTATGTGTTGTATTTGATGTTACACAAATGTCATATCAACTGATAGTCAGTGCTTACCAAGCTCACTTGGTCAATGAAGGTAGCTTTCCTTGTCTACCGAGCATTCACAGGTTTATTTTGAACAGATGATAGTGTCTATCGAGCTCACTCAGGCATTGAAAGAATTGAGGCAAAAAAGAGTGTTAACTGAGCTCACTCGATTAACAAAGGGAAAGATAGACAGAGTTAGTATTCACCAAGTTTACTTGATTGCCAAAGGATCTCTGCAAGTTCACAATGTTAACCAAGCTCTTGTTGATTAGCACAGAGAATCGTTCTGAAGTTAGTTTCTATTGAGTAGGGTTGACCTATGAAGGATTTTCTTATTTTTGGCATATCAAAAACTTAATTACTTTATGTATTAATTCTAGCTGACTATGATGATGAATATTGGTTATTGTAATTTGAATTTGGGCAGACTTGACAATTTGGAAGGTATAAATAAAAGGTCAAGTTGAGATTTCTAGTGTATGCAAGTGTGTTGATTGAATTAAAGAAAAGAGAGGGAGTGAACTTGAAGGATAAGCATGTATCCTTATGGAGCAAAAAAGTATTATTCAATCATAAAGGATCAAGTTTAAGTAGAAAAGAGATTTGGATTCAGTAATTCAGTTGCATCACAATCATGTCACTTCATTGTTACTCTCTAACCATTGTAGCAGTGATCTAAAATCTCTTAATAGAGTTGGTTTAATAGCTAGTTCTAAATCCTCTAACAAGGTGGCAATTCCATTGAATTGTTTTAAGACCTCTAGCAAGGCCACTCCTAGTAGGGTGATTAAATCCTCTAATAGGGTCACACCTAACAGTGTGTTTTGTAACCTTTAATAGGGTTGGCTCCTAACAGGGCTCACTTCAGAAGAGTGAAAAATAGTAACTAACTACATTGGTGGTTTTTCCCAAATTGGATTTCCACATTAAATCCTAGTGTCTCATGTGTTCATGTTATTTCTCTTATTCTTGAAAATTAATTAATGTTAATGTTTTTAGATCTGCTAAAAGTAATTCACACTCTACATTTACTGAGTGACAACATTTTCTATGTCTTTACCGAGTAACAATAGTAATCAATTTTCTTAGTCCAAATTTATTGTTGACATCTAAGGGATCTAGGATTTATTTTAGTAGTAACTAATTCACCCCCCTTTCAGTTACTCCTGTATTTTGAACAAGATTCACCATTTTAACTAATTCAAATACTTTGGAAACTTCACAAAATACCTGAATTTCAAGAAACTAGGGAACTTTCAACTTTACAATTTGAATGCTTCAAATTCACCTTTACTTGTAAAAATTGCTCTGAATTTCTCCTTAACTCTTTGCAAGATTGAATGATACTCAAAATTGTGTTTGTATCCTTTAAATCTTTCAAATTACACTTCACATTAATTGTGCATCTACCAAAATTCATGAAACTATTGCTCTTTTAACCAATAAACTTGTTTGACTTTGTTCTCATTCATTTGATCACCATTTGACTTGCACTATTAACCAAATCTTCCTTAGGATCTTTACTACCTCCTATCAACTTTGCAACTCTCAACTCAACTTCTAACTTCTGTTTCATCTTTTTGATGCTCTATTTTAGATAAGAGGGGGTTAATCAAATAATTTGAATTATATACTATGGCTGATTTCATTCTTCCTTCAGGTGCATCAAAAAATTGCTCTTCTTAGACTGTATGTGAAGTTTCTAGATCATTTTCTCTCACAAATTCTTCCTTGAATTCTTCAACATGCTCTTTGAGTGCTTCCTTTTAACTGTTAGTGCTATCATTATTATTTCTTCTATCATTTTTGTTATTGTTCCTTTTGTAGTTAAGGTTCCTGTTGAAATTTCTTCTATCTATTCTGCAAAGTCTCACAGTGTGTCTAAACTGATTGCATAGCTGAGATACAAGTGCATTCGTTCTTTAATAGGTTCCATTTTGATTATCCGGTACTCTGCAATTCCTTGCAATGTGTCCAAGGTTGTCACATTTGTACAAACAATCTAGTTTTTTACTCCATTAGATCTTTCTCCATCATTAGATTTTCTTTGTGATCTTCTTCTTACATTACCTGCAGGGTTACTATCCCTAAACAATTCATAAAACGTCTATAGGTTGTGCCTTCACTTAATCATTTAACACCAACCTTAACAAAATTAAAAATAATAATAAAATGTCTTCTATGGTGTGTTATGTTTGTTACTAGCTTATTTATAGTTATATATAAGATGCAAAGAGTAGTCCTTAAGGTACCAATTTTAACAATTTTCAAGGTGCAATAGGCACCTCTAAGAATAATTCATCTCTCTCTATATATACATATACATATGTGTGTGTGTGTGTGTGTGTGTGTGTGTGTGTATCTACACACACACACACACATGTATATGTATATATACATATTTATATATATACATGTATATAGATATAGATATACATGTATATAGATATAAATATATATATGTATATATACATATATACATGTATACTTTTATGTATATATGTATGTATGTATTTTGTACATGTAAAGTTGTATGAAGCAATAAAATTTGCAAAAGTTTTTGCAAAAATAAGTGAAAAATGATGTAAGGTACTTTTGAAACAAAAAAAAACTAGCTCTACTTTAATATTCAACAAGAACTGTATAATTTGTAGAATATTGCATGCAAATTCTCCATTCAAACTTTCACAAGTATTTTATATGAAGGAAAATCCAAGATCTGCTTCAATTTTTAATAAAAATTGCATAATTTATAAGACACTATACACAAATCCCTCCTTGAAACCGTCCATGACATTATTTTTGTAATTTTTAAAAAAAAGTATTATAAAAGTTTTATATATATATATATATATATATATATATATATATATATATATATATATATATATATATAAAGTTGTAGAAAGCAATAAAATTTACAAAAGTATTTGTAAAAATAAGTGAAAAATGATGTAAGGTACTTTTAAAACAAAAACAAACTAGCTCTACTTCAATATTCAAAAAAAATTGTATAATTTGTAGAATATTGCATACAAAATCTCTATTCAAACTTTCACAAGCATTTTATATGAAAGAAAATCCAAGATCTACTTCAATATTTAATAATAAAAGTTGCATAATTTGTAGGATTGTATACAAATCCCTCCTTGAAACCGTCCAAGACATTATTTTTGAATTTTTTTTAATAAAATTATTACAAAAATCAATTCTATATTCCTTAATTGAAACATATAAATATTGTATATAAATGTGACTGTCTTCCAAATACTTTGCAATATGATATTGGATGAGAGCTAATCAATTTAATTAGATATGCTTCATCTGCAATATTCAAATACTTGAGAGACACGTAGAGCTTAATTGTGCACGTTATTATTATTATTATTATTATTATTAGTATTACAAGGAATGTAGAATAAGATAAAAATCAATATTGGCAACTATAGCACAACACGATAGACCGGCATCATTGTAAATATCGATCGTGCTTTTACTAACTAAAACAATTTGTCTACATGCATTTGTTGTGTTTGACCGGACGTGCTTACATGCATAGTTTTACATGTCACTGGTTGCCCAAATTATTTGCATTCGATTTATTCTTCTCTTAGATATGAATGTCGTTCAAAGGGTGGAGTCCAATCTCAAATTAAATTTAAATTATTATGCTTTTTTGATATAGAGGTTTATCTTATATGATCTCTCTTTGACTCTAAATTATTAAGGATAAATTTAAAACTGATTCAAAGATATGTATACATGTAATAATAGTTGATATTGATACATTTGATGATTAAATTAATTATTTCAGAAAAGTAAATGTAGGCATATGAATTAGTCATATTTGTTGTGACTTTTGTTCTATTTAAAATTGAGTGAAGCATTGACCAAGTAAGATCTATAATTATAAATTCATTTTTTGTTTTTTAAATCAATTCTACACAATGTACAATTCATGTATAATTGACTAGATTAATCTTAATCTATTCTACTAATATGAAGGTCAATGAAAGTTAAAATACATGTTGGAAAGGTTATGATTACAATAAAGAAAACACGTTCTTGTGCAAAATTTTGAAGACAATAGACAAAGGGCTATTAAATGAATGTATATATACTCTATAAACTTATTAATACACTATATCAAAAATTGTTATTTATTGTTTGTTCAATAGTCAAGCATAAGAGGGAATCTTTAAGACATTCTATTCTTGAAATAATTAGTAATCAAGGCATTTGATGTTTTTAAATACTACTACAAGACATTATTTTTGGTAAAATATTTGCTTACTAAGATAAAAATGGGAAAGTAAGGGGGTAGACACTTAACTTTGATTTATTTTTTTAAATTTTAGAAAATAAATTACAAGTTCATGATTGTGGAGTTGTCTTATGACCATATTAGTAATCCTAGATCAAAAGACAATCAAATATTGGTGGAAAATGGCTATATGGAGGCAGATTTATGGATGCTAGACATTAATGTATGTATGTAGAAAATGTATACAAGTATTGAAGGAGAGAAGAATAACAAAACAAAAGATTTTGATGTAATATTAAATAACATGGATTACATTATACAATATCTTATCTACAGTTTGGCAAGTGCATAACTAACAATTTGGTAACAAATTATTACATACTTTTAAACTTCTCTTTAACAATGTATTATGCTAACATTCCCTTGTTTAATACATTGATCTTAAGAAAATCAAAACACACCTTACCTTAGGGACACGCCCTCCCCCCCTGCATAGAAAAACATGATGATTACATAACATGAATACATGTATTGAGAGAATCTTCTTTTGTAGTAATAGACCCTAAACCAAGAAAGGCTCCATCAAGTTATCTTGTAACCCTTGAAAAGGTGTAGCTTTGAGATTCATGTTCTTAAACCAAAAAGTCTTGAATTATTCAACAATGATCCCTAATAGATGTGATAGATCTCTATCATTGTTTAGTGACTGAAAAAGGGTATTAGTCTTCATCATATACTCTAAAGCTCGCTTGAAAACAATCCATATTGAGTGCAATATCAAGTCCCAAACCTATCTCCAAAATGAACCTTCACAAAATATGCATTCTTCACATTTTTTAGCATTAGAAAGAAAAAGAAAATACAAAAAGAAAATGTGAAAAAATGCTTCTAATGCAGAACACCATCTCAATGCGAGAAGTTAACTTGAGCTGATGGAAATCCCTCCATCCTCTAATGTTGCCAACCTCCAAATATGAAAGTTCAAAGCAGAAAATTGGGACTGATAGGAGTATCATTAATAATTTCTCCATCATCTGATGTATCTACATATTCAATTCAAGCAACATTACCTTTTTCATTAGATTGTTCTTTCAAATTTCCTTTAAGAACATCACTATCTCTTGTTCTACAAATCCATGCTATGTGGCCCTTTTTCTTAGAGTGAAAAAAATTTATTTCCTCTTTCATATTTGTTTGACCATTTTTTGTACTTCATGAGTATAATGCCCTATCTATTAGATGGTCTTCTTCTTTAACTTACTTCATCTTCTTTTCTTCTACTGGAAGGGCTGAAATCATACCCTCTAAAGTCTGTGACATGATTTTGCTAAGTGTAAAGAAAACATTTCTATAACTAGAAGAAAAGATATTTAATAGAATAGCCTTAGCATCATTATCATCATCATCATCAAAATAAGTGCTTTACCTCTAAAATTTCCTAATAAGAGACCTTACAATACTTATATGGTTTGACATTGTGATTCCATTTTGAAACAAAACAATTCAAGTTTTGAAGAAAAAATGCATTGATAGCTTTTGCTCCAATTTTTTTTAAAGATTTTCCTTAATGTGTAAAGAAGAGTTATCTAAATCTATGTTATGGAGTTCAGAATCTAAAAAGAGAAAGTCTACTAATAGCATTAGCTTTGTCATTTCTATTGTTCCACTCCAATAATTTATAACACACATATGTGGGAGGTTTTACTTTTTTGCTTATTATTCCCCATAGATTTTTATTCATTAGTTGAATTTGAAGTTTAATTATTCATGTATGAAAGTTAAAACTTGAATATTTTTCTGATGAAAACTCCGTCTTAAACAAGATAATCCCAATCAACAATCTTATACCTAATAGATTATGAACCCCTTATCATCCCTTGATGTTTTTAGCTCTAAAATGGTACCAAAATCACTTTTAAATACCATAATTACCATGTAATAAAAATATATTTCTTATTCAACATAATAGAATAAAGAATTTACACCATGAAATAAATTAGATAATGGTAACCAATTGTGAGGATAATAACACACCTAGTATTAAAATATGTATGAAATAATCTTGTGTCAAAATGTTTGGTCATGTGTGCTTAGACTTTTTTTTCATCTTTCTACACCAAATCATAATGTTAGGCTCTTTAGATCTGACATGGATTAATCTCAATACTATTACGCATTTCACTATTACAAGTCTGTCATGTCATTCATATCTCCTCCACACACAAATGCATCTAGATCCTCCATTGTTTCTATCATAATAATTAATGGCACCACCATTTTGAAATACACAAGGATATCTCTCCTATATCATTCCATGAAAAATATCTTAGCCCTCGCTCTATGAAATATTTTTTTCCCTTATGCGACACTTTCATGAAACTCATCACCCATGTCTTCATTCCATTCTACCTATCAACATAAATTGTATTGGTTAGTTTGAAACCATCTTCCATTATGTAGGATAATTTATCATCTACACATCTATGCCCATGCCTCAAATACCCATCCTCTTCTCTAATACCAAAATGAAGTTGATAAATATTAGAAATAGGGAATATTGAGGGGTGGGGGGTGAATGAGTATTCCATAAAAAATTTCCCAACTCTAGATATCATTAACAATCTCTAAACTTGCATATATAATAAAACACAATGCAACTCATAACACCATTATTTGTTAACTAGGGAAACCTTGGCCAAGGGAAAACCCTAGTGGGGATGGTACCCAAAAAATGATCCACTAATTAAAAGTATCTTGTGAAAGATATTAACCCTTTTAGGAGTCTATTAATCTTTATAGTGTATATATCCTTGTTAAAATCCTCAAACCTATTAGGATCTGGTATTACAATGGAAAAGTATGTAGAAGAGCCCACTACTCAAACAAGAAATAATATCTTTATGATGATATCAAAGATAGATAAAAAAGAATTTTACACAATGTTGATATAGATAAAAAAAGACTTTTACAAAGTGTTGATATCTTCAATATCTATTCTGCCCATGTAGCTCCATTTTCAAAACTAATCATGCAACTATAGTGCTCTATACCAACATTAAATTTGCATAAATATTGATCATAGATAGTATGCATTCAAACATTACATTACAATGCCACACTTTTCTAAACAAAAAGTTATTCCTTTGTACCAAAATATTTCATCCTATCGACCTTGTTGCTTGATACCTTGCTAAATATTTAAATTACCTTTTTCTATGTGTGGGCTAACATCTAGGATGTTGTACAAATGTTTTCAAGTCATTATTTTGGTAAAACAAAAAAAATCCCTTAACCAAAAGGCCTTTTCTTTCCTTTACCTATATCCTATTTGTTTAGTATTGTAACTAGTAAAATGCCTATAACTATGTCCATATATTTCTAAAAATTTAGCACTATTACCCACATGTTCTTCAAAATCTATACTATATTTATCTAAGAGTGCACATGCTCAAGTGCTTCTAGTGGTTTGTGCTAAACAAAATAAGATGACTATTTGCAGTCTCCCTTTGTGACACTTAAATAATTTTATAAGTCTTAGTATGCAAAACATTGTATCATCTTTTTCCTTGTTAATATAAACTATATTTTTCCATAAATGAAAATCCTAAAAAATATCCTTAGCCAAATTGGCAATAATCCCCCCCTTTGGCATTGATGGAAACATATGGGAAAAATTGGCTAAGTGTCAAAATCTTCAAAAATTGTGGCCTTGTGAAAATTTCAAAATTGTGGATCATCTTCAAAATTATACCATCTTATATGTTATACTCCCCTTTTGAATATTCTTGCATCTCCCTCTATATGCTACTATAAAAATAGAGTATATCTATAATTTTTCTATCCAATAGTCCCTGTTTGATATCAATAGAAAACATGAGCCAAATTTTTTGTCATTCATCTTGCTTTTACTAATTGGTTTCCGAAAAGCTTTATACGATCTAAAATTTTTGTCTTCAAATTCTAAAGTGTGTATCCCATAAAGTCTTCAATGGATCTATTATGTTGATTATTCCACATAATCTATAGGCTACTAATTTTGCTACATTCAATTGATGTAAGCAAATTTTTGATAATATGTCTTCAACTGCAAGAGTGTATCCAACAAATTTTGAATTACATCTACTTTTGGTGTAAGATGGTCTTGATGTAATGTGAATATTTTTATTATCATTTTCTTATTACACTCTAGCAATCCAAGTTCAACATTTTCCTCAGATACTTCCTGATTAAACTCAGTTAGCTTCATATCTTAAGTCTTGAACTCTTCAATCATCTTAGCAATCTCATTCTTTTTGTCTTGTATTCCCTTGATGATCAATGAATTTTTTTGTGCAAGAGAGAACTCAATGTACAAGTTATTTCCTTCTTCAATGCATTTTCTCATCTCTTTAATGCATGTGTTCAAAACTACCATATCACCTCTGATATTGTTGCAAACTTTGTCAAATAATCTTATATCATGTTTAGTTTGTAATTTTACCTTTATTGCCTCTTTTGGGGCGGAGTAATAACTACCAAATTAAGTCAAGATCTTTTCAAGTTTCTTCTAAACATTTTTTTTCCTCTATCTATACTTGGAAGGGTAAGGTGCTATGTAGCTTTTTAATATTTTGTCCAAATAACTTCTAAGTATTGTTACTCAATTTTCAATATTCTTCTATAGTTTTTCCTATAAAGAATGCTTATAACTGAAGATATGTTTGAATATCCATTCTTCCTTCAAACATACCTAATACATCTTGTGGAAAAATAGTAATAAATGCTTCAAAAGGTGATTTTGAAGTACTTGTAGGTGTTTTTTTAGATGCCTTTGTAGATGTTTGTAAGAGAATGATGTTTCCATCTGATATTTCTTCTATTTCTCTGCTTCTTTCTTTTCTTCTAACTATTTTAGTGAAATGGTACTTGTTGTGGCTTCTTTTACTATATTTTGCCAGTGTAGTTAAAAATCAAACTCTACACTCATAGAACTAAGTTCCAAGGACATTATGATGATTCTTGATTATGCATAATAAGGTCTTGATTCTTCTTCATACCATATTATTCATCTTATGAACTAAAGTCAAAAATATTTCCATTGATTAAATTGCCAATATTGAAGCCATGTGGTCCTACAAATGGATTATCAGATGCATTAGCAAAGAGTATTGATTGGTATTAATGGTGATTGTAGCTCCCCCTATAACTATGAAATAATTTAATACATTTGGTGTATTGAATGTTTCTATAATAGTGTTGTCTTGTGAATCTATCTCTATTGAGAATGTTGTTGCTATCTAGGCACTAGTGGTTTCATAGTTTTTGGCTCATTAAGTACCTGATATATTTCTTTTTCTATTTCTCCCCTTACCTCTTCATACAATCCTACCATGATTTTAATTTATCTTATTTTATCTCTCAATAATGGATTCAAATTTTTATTGATCTTTTCCAATTGTTCATAATTGTCTAATATACAACATTTCTTTATATACACTTCTCTTAACTATTTCTCTTTTTCTATTGCTCTTAAGCAAGATTTGTTTAGCCTTTCATATATTTCCTTTGGTAATTATCCATGCAAAATGATATGGGGTGTCTTGAATTGGCATAGGGTACTCCCCTTAATACCATAAACTCATAACATAAACAAAGAAACAATAGCAAATGCAAGAACAAAATATGGACTTCTTATTATCACCACAAATGCAGAATTACAAAATTCTCAGTTACAATATGCTAACCCAAATGGGTTCCTTCATTATAGTAATATGCAAGATAGTGCTACGAACTATCACCCAGAGCTGTTCTAGACAATGTTTGGGCCTTTCTTAAATATGCAATTTTATGCCACTCGAGAAGGTTCTAGATGATCAAACTTAATACCTAGGGTTGATAGACCTTAACAAAACATATAGAGTCATCCAAATACATATTTTACAATTATTGTAGAAATTTTGGTAGCCCAACTTTGGAAGGACATAACTCACAAACTGTTGATCTGATTGGTTATTATAACCACTTTTCGGAAATGCCAACTCTTTATCTATATGCTTGGAACCACGCTAGCATCCTTCCCTTGAGTTTTTGGACCTCATTTAGGCACTCTAAGGCCTGCAACAGTGAGCCTAAAGATTTTTCTACAAGTATTTCCACTAAAAATCTGCAATAACTTATATGATACTTAAGCTAGAGTAATGAGATATTTATGATATGCTTATATCTCTAAAATGAACCTTCTTGTAGAAAATGAGAACATTCTAAGCTTATATGAAAAACTTACTAGAAAAATAGCAAGTTCCCATAAATAAAAACTACCCTATTTACTTGTCCTCATTAAAATAGAAAAGACTAAAAATATTTTTTTTTTGGGTGATGCAAGATTTCCCTTACACCCAAGATACTCCTATATCAGACAACCAGGGTAATTTGAGAAGTGACCCCCTCACGTCTCAAGTGTTCAGAGGAAAATCAAGATGGTTAACCTCCTCCCTTGCTAGCCATGATGAATCCTCTATGGGTCTCCCTTTCCATTTGACCAAATATTCCTCATAAGTTTTTCTTCTAGTACTTTTGCCAACATGACTGTCCAATATCTCCTCAATCTCATTTGTAGCTAAACTAGTTGCTAGAATAATCCACTGCACTTCTGCAACTTTATCTCCATCACCTCCTTCATAGTTCTTTGTCAAATTTGAAATATTAAATACTAGTGAAATATTCAATTCAGTAGGAAACATCACTTCTTAAGCATTTCCAGAATCATGCCTTTTCACTATCTTGCATAGTCCAAACTTCTTCATCTTCAACTTATTATATGTACCCATTGGAAAATGCTTCTTTCTCGAATGAATCATGACTTCATCAAATTCCTTATATCTCCTTTTCACATTTTTCTTAGCCTTATACTATGTATTCATCTTTATGATGTGCTTCCTCACCTCCTCATGGATGTTCTTCAAATGTTTATCAAAATCTTTTGCTTCAACACTACTTATCTCTCCTTTATCCAACTACCTCAATTCAGAAGCATTTTTGGGACTACTCCCATATACAATTTGGAAGGGTGATTTACCAGTACTCCTATTAATAGAATTATTATATGCAAATTCTACTTGTGGTAAAATCATATCCCATACTTTTGGTTTATCTCCAACCATGCATCTCAATAAGTTTCCCAAACTACGATTCATTGCTTTGGTTTGTCCATCAGTCTGTGGATGATATGATGAACTAAACTTCAAATTTGTCTTCAACTGCTGCCATAATGTATGCCAAAAATACCCAACAAATTTGGTATCTCTATCTACAACTATACTCTTTGGCAAACCATGTAATCTCACCACTTCTCTAAAAAATAACTCTACTACATGAACAACATCACTACTCTTCTTGCAAGGAATAAAATGTGCCATCTTTGAAAACTTATCAACCACCACAAAAATAGAATCATACCCATGCTAGGTCCTCAATAATCCAAGAAAAAAATCCACATTGACATCCTCCCATGACTTCTTTGGTATAGGTAATGTCTTATACAACCTTATTTTCTACTTCACTTCTTTCGCCATCTGACATACTCTATAATTGTGTACAAACTTCGTTGTGGCTAGTAGTAATTCTCAACAACCAAAGCTATGGTTTTATCTCTGCCAAAATGTCCAACCAATCCTCCATTATGCTTCTCCTTGATAAGATTCTCTCTCATTGAACTTCTGGGAATGCACAACTGGCTTCCTTTGAACAACATATTATCTTGAACGATGTAATCCAACCACTTTGTTCTGTCAAGTGTAATAGATACTATACAAGCCTTCCATTCTTCACCAATATCAGGATCATTTGGATACAATGTACTAAGTTCTTTGAATCCAACCACCTCTATCTACATTTTTGTCAGCAAAAGTTGTCTTCTACTAAGAGTATTTGCAAATTTGTTAGACTTCCCACTCCTGTATTCCAAAAAAAATGTATAACTCTGCAAAAAATCAACCCACTTTAAATTCCTTTGGTTCAATTTTCCTTGACTATTTAAATATTTCAAAGCTTGATGATCAATATACAAAACAAACTCCTTGCGAAGAAGATAGTGTCTCCACTTCTTCAATGCTTGAACTATAGCATAAAATTCCTAATCATAAACAAAATGTTTTCTTTTTGTATCATTCAAATTCTCACTAAAATAAGAAATAGGTCTACCTTCTTGACTCAAAAGAGCTCCTATTGCAGTACCACTTGCATCACAGTCTACTTGAAACACTTTGTTAAAATTAGGAAGTGCTAAAATAGGCTGCTCAGTAACTTTCTATTTCAGCATATTAAAACTCTTATCTTGTCCTATAGTCCACTTAAACTCTTTCCTATCCCCTCTCATTGTTTCAAACAAGGGTCCACAAATACTGCTAAAACTTCTTATGAACTATTTGTGAAATGTAGCCAGTCCATGAAAAGATCTTACCTCTATCGCACTCCTTGGAGTAGGTCATTCAAGGATAGCCTTCACTTTCTCTAGGTCCATCTTTAGACCTTCTCCCAAGACTAAAAATCCTAGATACACTGACTCTTTCTTTACAAAACTACACTTCTTTAGGTTTATTAACAACTTTTCTTCCCTCAACTTATCAAACAACTTGCAAATATGAATCAAATGCTCCTCCAAGGTCTTACTAAAGATAAATATATCATCTAGGTAAACTTACCTAGAAACTCCTTACCTAGAAACTCCTTTAGTACCTCATTCATGAGCCTCATGAAAGTGCTCAGTGCATTGGTTAGCCCAAAAGGCTTGACTAACCACTCATATAATCCTTCCTTTGTCTTGCAAGTAGCCTTTCACTCATCACCTTCTCTGATCTGAATCAAATGTTACCCACTCTTTAGATCTATCTTTGTGAAATACTTAGCCCCACTCAAATAATCCATAATATCATCCATCCTTGGAAATGGAAATCTATACTTTATTGTGATCTTGTTGATAGCACAGGAATCTATGCACATCCTCCATTCTCCATTCTTCTTTGGTGCTAATACTACTAGTACAGAACATGGACTCAGACTCTCTTGAATCAACCCCTTCTAAAACAACTCATGAACTCTCCAGTTCAACTCTTCACTTTCTACTGGTGTCATTCTATGTGCTGATTTGTTTTGTAAACTGGCTCCTGGAACCAAATCCATCTGGTGATTGATCTTCCTCATTAGGGGCAATCCATCAGGTACATTATCTGATACAATATCAGAAAACTCTTCCAAAATATCTACAACTTTAGCTAGTACCTCCTATACTTCTTTACTATCTTTAGGAATCATAGCAAAACACATATGCTCATGTTTCATACCTTTAAGAAACTCTTTCCCATCAACAAAATATATTCTGGTAGCACTACATACCTTTTCTTCTTTATCCTTCAATGAATTCAACTTATGTTTCACTCCATCCTTAGTTAGAGCATTTACTTACCCATTGTGTACAACATGCCTATCAAACTGCCATGGCCTACCCAACAACATATGACATATGTCCATAGGTATGACATCACATAGTACCTCATCTTGGCAGCTTCCAATCTTGAACTTCATTGAACACTGCTCATTGACCATGACCTTATGGTCATCTTGCACCCAAGAAATATGGTATGGATGTGGGTGTATTTGTCTTTTCAGCTTCAACTTGGTGACCATCATTTCTAACACTAGATTTTTAGTACTTTCACCATCAATGATCACATCACAACACTTATCTTCACATCTGCACCTTGTGTGAAACAAGCTCCTTTGTTACGGTTCATTCTCACCACTCAGCAAGACTCTTTGGTTAACTAGGACTTCTCCTCTTTTAGCATCTTTAGAATGTGATGATCTAGTATCTTCATCAACATGTGCAACTCTGGCCTAGCCTTCTATTCTTTGATCTGTCTTTCCTTGGCATTAGGTACATTCAAATGCTATATGCCCTTCTTCTCCATAGTGAAGACATTTCCCACAAAAGCCTCCTCTTCCAAATCCTTGTCCTTTGCCTCTTCATCTTTGATCTCTATTGTTCTAGTCATGGAAACAATTGAGATTTTTTCCCCTTTGGTTTTGACTACTACTTCCAACCTCATCCTTGTTCTTTTGATCATCATTACAACCACCATAAGATCATCCACCAGATCTTCCACCACGACCTCTTCCGCTGCTCTTATTTTCAAACTTCTTTCTTAGTTTCTCCTCAACTCTTAGGGAAAACTAGTATGCCTCCTCAATACTGCTCATTCAAACTAGACTTTAGCTCATCCTGAATTCTTGGCCTTAACCCATTAAGATAATGGGTGACTTTCTCCTTACCAGCTTCTACATGGCCAGTTCTAATGAGAACTTGGTATAACTATTCAATATACTCCCGAATAGATTTTTTGCATTTCTTTGAACTAATCAAGCTCATAATCCATGGGAATGAATTGTCACTTTAGTTTATCTTTCATCTGATCCCAAGTGGTGATTTTGTCCTTTCCCTTTCTATTTTGATCCAACTAAACCTCCTACCACTAGATCTTTGTTTAGTTTTTCCTTCACAAACTTGACCCTATCAGAATCATCAATATCTTCATACTCAAATACTCCTCTAGTTCATTGACCTAATCGATCAGCTCCTCTGGGTTAAGATTTCCCAAAAATGTGGGAACCTCAAGCTTAAGTCTTTTTCTAATCTTGGAGATGGCCCTAAATAGCCTCTCTTCCTCTAGATTTAGAACTACCTCTACTTCAACATTTTCTTCTACTTCATCCTCATCCTCGCTTTCATCTCTTATGGGAAGATTCATTCCTCTATGCATTTTTTCTTCCAATGCTTGCATTTGTCTTTAGAGGGTTCAAAAACCCTTAGGTGTAACATCTACAAGTCTTCTGCCACACTCTCTTTGTGGAGCCATTTTTGCACTTTTGTCAAAACCCTAGTGCAAACCACCTCACAATCAGCGATCTATCTACACACTTAGCACAAACCACGACCATGGTGCAAACTACCTCACAGTCGGTAATCTATCCACACACTAAAGAAATCTAGCTCTAATACCACTTGGTGCAAGGGACTCCCCTTAATACCATAAACTCATAATAGAAACAAAGAAACAATAGAAAATGTGAGAAAAAAATATGGACTTCTTATTATCGCCACAAATGTAGAATTATAGAATTCTCAGTTACAATATGCTAACCCAAATGGGTGCCTTCATTACAGTAATCTGCAAGACAATGCTACGAACTATCACCCAAAGTTGTTCTAGACAATGTTTGGGCCTTTCTTAAATAGGTAGTTTTATGCAACTTGGGAAGGTTCTAAATGGTCAAAATTAATACCTAGGGCCAACAAACCCTAACAAAACATATAGATTTAGCCAAATACATTTTGACAATTATTGCAGAAATTTCAGTAGCCCAACTTCGGAAGGGCATAACTCATGAACCATTGCTTCGATTGGTGATTATAACCACTTTTTGAAAATGCCAACTCGTGATCTACAAGTTCAGATCTATGCTAGTGCCCTTCTATTGAACTTTTGAACCTCATCTAGGAACTCTAAGGCCTCCAACAGTGAGCTTGAAGATTTTTCTACAATTTTTTCCACCAAAAATCCACAATATCTTCTCTGATATTCAAGCTAGAGAAATGAGATTTTTATGGTAGGCTTATATTTCTAAAATGAACCTTCATATATAAAATGAGAACATTATGAGCTCATATGAAAAACTTACTAAAAATAGCAAGTTCCCATAAATAGTAACCACCCTGTCTACTAGTCCTTAATAAAATAAAAAAGACTGAAAATAATTTTTTTTGGGTGTTACAAGATTTCCCTTACACCCAAGATGCTCCTACATCATGAATTCGATCATGTATTTTAATATAGATATATCCAAATTTCTTCTTTGGTTTGCATCATAGTTGTCATAGAATTATTTCAACTTTTCCAAGTTTCCATCTGTCATAATTGCCTCATTCATCTTTCCTATCTTTGGCTTCCATTTCTTTTTATGGGCTTATTATGGCTTTTCTTCTAGTTTCTCCTATGATTTTTCTTGTGAAGATGAGGCTTGACTCTCATCTTCTTTATATGTGCCTCTTCCTTTTCCTATTCTTGTGTATTCTTTCCAACATAGGTAATTAATACTCTAGGATTCTTCTTAGGTCTAGGTCCACTAGCCATTTCCTTGATCCTCTTAGACCTCTTAGGTGACTGATCCTCTTTTTCTTGTTTGACTGCCATCTCTACTGATGTAATTGTTTCTGATGTAGTCCTTTTATAGTTCCTAGTAGAGGGTTCAAGCTAGTCAATATTTCTAACTTCCTTGTCCTCTATTGCAAGTTGATCTACCAATGATGTATCAAGTGTAGTTATTGTTGGCAGAATAACTATAGGTAGGGTTGTACTTGTTGATGGTACAAGTGATAAATGTTTCACTAATATATGTTACTCTATCCACTTGCTCTCATCTTGTTGTTGTTTATTTAACTTCTACATACTCTTCCTTAGTAATTTGAGTTCCTTTAAGCATTTTCTTAACATCACTTTCAATTTTCTTCTTTTCTACCTATTTTATTTGTAAATTTTGTGCTTCTAACAATCTCTCTTCTATAGTTCCCCATCTATCACTATCATCATCCATACCAAATTTCAAAATTTCTTATGCATACTCATTTATCACATCTTCTGTAACATCATAACCCAAGGTATCTACAAGAATAACTCTTGGTTCTATTGCATCCATGCATGTTTTGTCTATCTCCATCATAAAACATACCTCTTACTTATATTTTTTCATGACTGATTTAGAGGTTCTTATCCTCTTCTTCATCTCATTCTAAAATATTCTCGTTAAACTATTTATGTTGCTAATCATATAGTCCTCAGATGTTTTCCCATAATAATGTCACATTAACTCCATTTCACACTTGTTAGATTTCCATTTAAATTGAGGCATATTATGAAATATTTTTGAAACATAAAAGAATATATAAGTGATCAATGATTCAAATATGAATGTAGTATACTTTCTCTTCTTTATCCTTTGTAGGTTGTCAATTAGTTGTTGTCTCAAAATTTCACAAAAATGTACTTCTTTTCTTTCCACACAAATCTTGTAGGTTACATTGATGAATCATGTTGATACTAATTTTCTCTTGAAAAAGAATTCATTTTGTATGCCAATATCTCATTGATAAATCTCACATAATCTTTTTTAATTCTTTTTAACATCATTCCTCTTCCATTCCACTTTGATTCTATTTTTTGTTGCACAACTTTCTTTACATTCTTTTCATTGATGGGCATTATTCTTTTGTTTCTCAATCTAGTCACTTCATGTATAAGTCACTTATGATTTCAACAGGTTCACTGCCAATCCAAAAAAAAATTCGTGTATATAGCTTAGGATAATCATTGTCCACTTTTCATTTTCAAATTCATGGAAAAGCATAAACAATGGAACTTTAAGTTGCCTAGGTGCTCAAAACCTTCCTTGAAAGTCATGTCTTGCTTATATTCTTTTTCAAATCACTCTATTAGCATGAATGCTAATAATATTTTGTTGGAGAGAATCCTAAGCATTGATAGAATAGTTGGGGATATTGTTAGCATGATTAACATGTTTAATTCATGATTGTGTTTTTCATTGATGTCAATATAGTATTTTTTTGGTAAAGCCTAGCACAATAGTAGATAGAGAAGTAGGTTGTACATATTGTGTATTGATTTTATATTTTTTTTCTGACTCTCTCTTCGGCTAGCATTTTTTGTAAATCCTCCACTTTGCTTGTTTCTTGCACTCTACCCTCTGCCTCTGACTATGGCTCCACCATGCTCAATACACCCACCTACTCTTTCGTTGACCTTTGTCTCATGATTCCAAGGCTAATCAAATGGCCTTTTGTGCTCATTAACTCACCCACATTGACATCCTCTACCACTCTTTGAGCTCTTCCCATGATCTTCCCCAGAGAATCCATGTCCCCCACCTCCATCATTTCTTCTAACATATTTTTTGTCACCCTAGGAGGACTACTATTCGCCTAGATTATTAGATCATCACCTAGCTCCCCTTGTAAATCCTATTGCACTACACTATCTAACAACATCACCAATGTTGGCAAAGAATTTTCTTTGACCTCAACTCTCAAATCCCTAGGTTGTGCTTACACCAACCTTGAATGACTTGACTCACCCTACTCATGAACTAACACTTGGAGCTTAGGTTAATACACCAATTCATTGGATGTACATTAGATGTCCTTTGGCCTTCATCCTTTCCTCACCCATCCTCCCTAGCTAACATCAACCTCTTGCTATGACTAATTTGGTGAGCCTAACATGCTTTCAAAACACACACTTACTTGGCCTCCTGAACAACTAAACAACTACACTCTCGATCTCTTCACCATGCTTCCTTTCATACATACATTCCTCATCTATTTCTTGCCACACACTACACTTTACTTGCCTTGCCATGTGTTCACTCTATGCAACCTGCCACACTAGTACCAAGTACACTGCTGCTCTACTCTGACATTATGATGCCCTAATCCCCACTAACACATCTCTTTCAACACAATCACCATGCATTCTACTACATAATTTCTACTAACACATCCCACAACTTGTTACTAGAATCCTACAACAATTTCATCCATAGAGAATTGAACAAACTTGGCACTATTGCACACAATTGTTGGCACTACTAATCCACAAATAATGGCTTTTCTACTATTATGAGCTTCTATTACCTCGATGATGTATTTGACTAAAGGTACCAAGATGAAGCCATGATCTTTTATTTTCTTTTGGTTTTTACTATTTTGATCTAGTGATCCTTTGATTTTATGCATTATTGGTGTCCATTTGCAAGTGCCTTCTTACATTTGGAAGGTCATGTATACCTTGACTAGTTTTGCATGACAACTTAGGTGAGGTTCTTTATCTGATATGTGTCTATTTTCCTATTTGTTTCCATTTAATGTGGCAATAACTTATGTTCTTAATGGTTATCATGTTTCACATGTACAATATTTTATTTTGATCATAATTCTTAGTGTGATATAGTATTCATATTACCATAGTTGAGCTAGTGGTGGTTGTACTATGTCACTTTTTATTTAGGCACTCAATGATGACATTTAATTTGCATCTCTTTACAAAATGTGATAGTTAGCTACATCCATCTAGTTTTTATTTCATCTTGGGTACCTTAAAAACAAATGGTTGGCACATAAGTTAGGATTACACTAGCATGCCTATGCAACATCATCCAATGAATTGGTAATAATACCAAGATACATCTATCAAATGGTAGACAATGACATCAACCTCACCGTGAGTTCTTAACACTCAAATATTATGGCCTTTGTGTCATCACAACACCACCACCATTTATCACACCTCATTATCCATTCCACCTATTACATTAAGTGACCTTCAAATCTCAAAATTTTTGGTCACTCTTTCCCTCATTATCTCACACCTTTCCTATCATCTGTTGCATTATGTGACCTTCTAATATCAAAATTCCCTCTCATTATTTTCTCATGTCACACTTCTATTTATTCCAAATCATCATTGAGGCCTCACAATTCCTTTGTGGTCTTTAAATCTCAAATTTACCGTTGCACCAAAAGCCATGACTGTTAGTGAACATGGAACACCACATAATTAACCACCTGTGGGCAGGGAAGCATGTTGCATCACCCAAAAATCTCCCCCTCAACATGCATACCAGGTTCTTACGTGGGTCAGGAAGGCACCAGGGAGATTTGAACCCATGACCAGGCCAAAACCAAGCTTTGATACCACTTGTAGGGCCCATTTATTGTTGCACCAAAAGCCATGACTGTTAGTGAACATGGAACACCACATAATTAACCACATGTGGGTAGGGGAGCACATCGCATCAGCCAAAAATTGAGTTACATCTCTTCATATCATTTCACCTCATAGTATCATTTTTTTCATGATGTTTCTCATTGCATCCTCATTTCAACCATTACAATCCCTCATTTGCATTTCATATTCATTCATATTTATTCCATCTTCATTTTTATTTATTTTATACCATTTCATATTCATTTTATTTAGATCATTTTCATTTTTCATTTTCACTCTTTTCTTTTATTATTTGTTTCATTTTCATTCCCTCTTCATCACATATCAAACATTAAATTTTTTCTCTTTATTTTTATCATTTCCTTCCATTTTTCATTTTCATTTCAATCGCCTATTTTCAATCTTTTATTTATTTTTATCTTTAGTTTTCAATCCATTTCATTATTATCATGATATCATTTTTCTCTCATAAATCCATATTTTTTTTTACACATTTTCACATTTTAAATTATTTTCATTCTCATATGCATTATTGTTTCATTCTTCCTCACTAATTCATTTTACATCATAATCATCTTTCATCACATATTAGTTTGTTATCATTGCCAATTTATTTTTATGACATCATTTTATTAAACCACTTTCATTATCATTTATTATTATTGTTTTTGTCATGTTATTTCATTACATCACATTTCATTTATATACTTCATTTTCTACATTCATTGTCCATGTATCATGTTATTACATTAAGCATCTATACACTACATTAATCATATGCATCACTATATTAATCATCCATATTACATCAACATCTATGACTGTCAAATAAATAAAATCACAACATCACATACATCCATCCATAACATCAGATATATAAAGTCCATGACACAACAAGTAGAAAAGTTTGAACATCAAAAAGCTCAAACAATCATATATCAAAAAGATCAAATCATCAACATCAAAAGATCATCATCACAAATGATATACATGATAAGCCAATAAAATACAATACAATATGATACAAAGATCACCCATGTGTCTTACCACCTACACCATTTGTATGTGTTTGATCTAGAGGTCCCTGCTTGTTGGGGGCACTCATCCCATCTTAAGGAGCCTTCTCTATCAACTTTATTACCAGTGTCATAGGAATAGATATGGCCATCTAACTCATAATAGCCTCATCTGTCCTTGGCAAAAGTGGTGGCAATGGAGGCCTTAGTGCCATCAAAGCTATAAATGCATGCAAAGTACTAGTCAACCAGGTAATTTGTGTCCCCATCTATCCCATATGTACCTCCATGGCACTAATATGAGTCTCCAACCCTGATGACCCACTCAATCTCTTTAGTGGTAGCTACACCTATGATTTTACCTATGATTGCCTCTTTGACTGTAAACCCTGCACACATATGATTAGGACCTGTATATGTGGTATCTATCACCTAATAAATTGCACATCCTCTACTAACCTAGCCTTGGGCTACTTAGGCCTCCCATGACCCATATCATCTACTTGTTGGCTCAGTCATGCATTTCTACCTATACCACCTCTCATCGTCACCCTGCCTTGGCCATAGACCTCTCTAGGTCTCTCTACTCTAGTATCCTCTAGCCTCTACACTGGGCCACATACAACAATCTTCCACTATGGTAACACTTATGCTTGGCCTTGGCCTCCATATCTCCCCTACACCCTAGATCTACCTCTATCTTAGTGCCTACCCCTACCTCTCCCTCAATCATCCTCATCATCATGATCCTCTCCTGTACTTGACTGCTCCTCAGTGCCAAGTATCAACTCTATTGGATTTATGTATCTAAGAAAGGAATGCTCTTAGAACCATCATGCATAATCCCCCTCCATCCCTCAAAGCCCACAATTGAGGTGCCTCTACCATCTACAGAAATGTCTCATAGCATGCCTCATACTCCTATGTTGACTCCCATGACTAGACCTAAGAATAGCATGCTAATATATGTGGCATGCCCTACTACACCACCCTTCTAAAACAAAATCTCTCTATCATTGCCTGCACTTGGCCTAGTATATATTGCAGAGAAAATAAATACACCATCTCATCATCATCCTTGGCCCATGGCTTTGTAAACCTATATGGCCTCCATAAAACCTCATCAAGGCCATCCAACATCTACTGCTAGTACTCTATCTTGTCCATATGGGGTCAGATGATCAACCTAGAATATACATAAATGTATGGCATGTCTTATGGCCTTTGACACACGCATATTAGTTAGGTAATAGGAAGATGCTCCCATGTCTATATCTCTAATAATACCACCCTTGGTGATAATGACACTACCTCTAAATACACCACTTAATGAAAATCATGATAGAGGTGGCTAGTATGTAGCTCACCCACAAAAATCTTCATGGTCAACCGATCATATCCTAAATAATATGGCCCCATTGTGCACGACATCTATGTCCTCACCTATCTAGCTGAAGAAATCCCCCTATCAACATGTCTGACACTACAGGAAATGACTCATATTGTAACATCTGAAACCATCGCACACCATCATCCCCAATGTTATCATCCCCAAATACATCTCTAAATATTGTCCCATTGGTATCTTGATCATAATAAACAAAATCCCCCATAGTTGGGATTTTTAGAATCTAATAAACACCTTTGGGGTAATCATCATCTCTACAAGTGGCATATGGAAGGTCTTGTGGTTTGAGTGCCAATGCTCAGCCACGGATTTCAATAATCCTCTATTCACCCAGAATTGAGGCATTTGTAATAGATAGATAAATCCACATCTTTCGACCACCCACCACTCAACCATAGATAATCTACCTATCAACTCCAATGGCCATGCATATAATCCCCAAACCATGAGCTTTCACCCCTATACCTATTTCATTGAACAATCAAATTCTGAGCTCAATTTTCATCATAAGTGATCATCCTACATCAATCAAATATCAACATCTAGCTATTCCACTAATGGTTCAATCTTGAACTAGTTATAATTTGTCCTACTCTATATCTTGAGATGGACATATTAGTTTTCCATACTCTGTATCATGAGAGGGGGCACTATTTTTTTACCTATATAATATCACCTAATTGATTTTACACATCACTTTGTGCCAAACATTCATTGTCATTTTGATTCATTATGTGAATAAGCATCTAGGTTGATTCCCAACTCATCAATTACACATCAAGATCCTATCCTACACTTTGAACAATGCTACGCATAGTCAAACTCACCTATTTGACCCTTTTGCTATCAAACACACCTTAAACTAGCCATATGCACTATCTGAGGCACCAAATGTGCTACACAACTATTTTGTGCTATCTAGTTCATCATATGTGCTATTAAAAGATACATAAGCACTACAGGATTCAATTACACTACTTGATGCATCCCATGTTTTGCTCTGTTAGATGGATGTGTTATACATTTCATAAGCACTATCCAACACCACATATGCACTCTTCAATTGATCATATACACTATAGATTATATAAGTGATACTATATCCCTTGTATGCATTGTCCAACTACTTAGATGACTAGACTCAACATAAGCTCTAGGAAAACAAGCATTAATGCCATAACACATACATGCAACTTGCCATTTCTCATCATTTTGACTCCTTAAACCCTAATTCTTAGATTTGTTATTTCACATTGCATATGCACTCAAGAAAAAACTTGTATTTGTTAGAAGACTCAAACACACTACAATACCCTACAGATGCGCCACTATTTTCCCATATGTGTTGTTTCACTATTTTACTAGGGTTTCAAATGCACTATTCCACCCCACAGATGCGCTAAACTATATTAAATGTCCTAATAGAAACATCAAATACAATAATGTTGACTTAGCACATTTATGGGGCATCTTCATGTAAAAATCATAAATTCCATGTAAAAATTCAAAAAATTAAATTACAGACAATTTTGATGACTTGTTGTAGTCAGCCAAACACTCATATCTATGACCCCTCTCGAATCTATGCTCTCATAATGGGACAACCATCCTCACTAATACAGAGCTCCAAGACACCAAAAGTAAAGAGGGAGTGTAAAAATGGCAAGAGTAAAAGGTCTTTTGACCTATTTAACCTTCCCTTGGGGCATTTTATGATATTTTAAATATTATAAACTCCTTTTTTAAGGCCTTTTGACCCATTCCCTTGAACTGGGTATTATTCCAAACCAAACCAACTTAATCACCTACATTCACCCCCATTTCCTCTAAATTGTTTTAGAAATAAAATTGGACTCTACCTATTTTTTCCCATCACTTTTTCCAATTTCATTTCTAAGGGGACAATATACCCATACCAGTCCAGGGCATCAAAAATTTTCAAATATCAAAAAAATTCTACCCCAGCCAATGGGGCATAAAGAATTTCCAAATATAAAAAACCTTCTACCCCAGCCAAAATTTCAACATCAACTCAAACTGGGGCATCCAAGCAAGCTATTTTAAACAAAGGATTTTAAAACATCACATTATTGAATTAGATATCAAATCACCAACAATCAAACATCAAATTATTAGTAATCAAACATCAAATCATTAGAAATTAGACATCAATTTATCAGCATTAGGGCATCATATCAACCCCAAATTAAGTAAACATCTTTGATCAGACACTCAAACAATAAAATTGGCTAAAAATTAGAAAATCAAGAAAAACTTTGAACTAATATACTTAACATATTAGCTCAAAGAGGGGCATTTGTAGACACCCTAAAATTGGCAAAGACCTAAAACAACACAAATTAAGGACAAAATCAAAGAACAAAGGAAAAGAAAAGACTTTCAAATCAATTGTAACATCAACTCATTAATCAATCAATCACCTATCAAATAAAAAAGGACCTAAATCACTTTTAAAAGAGGGAAAATAATTCAAAAATCATAAAATAAAATTAAAAAAAGGAAAAAGGAAAAGACAAAAGTTGAAAATAAATGGAACATTTAATAAATCAATAAAAGTCATTTTTCCTCTCAAAAGTGAAAAATCCTCCTTTTTGAAATTAAAAGAATTGAAAAATCCTCATTTTATCCTTACAAACTAAGTTTGTTGAACTCTTCCTCTTGGTATATTATGAGACATTTATAGTTTCACCATTACCCTCCAATGAAAAGTAAAATTTGCATCCTTACCACAACCCATTCTGAAATCCTAAATTCAAGAGAAAAAGTACCCAATTTTTAGGCAAATGCATTGTTATTATAGAGAATTCATGTCATTTTGATATCATTTTTTCATTCATTTAGTATCATTTAATATCATTTATGCTTAACATGCACATAGTTCTAGCATTCTAGTGTTATTATCTTCACATAGTCTACATCTTCATACAGATCTAGCATAGACTTTGATAGATCTACATTCATAGCATACCCCCACTCTAGAATTGTCACTAAGATGTTGATCTAAGATCAATTTTAGTAGTAGTAGTTAGGGAAACATGAGATTTTCATAGAGTCTTTGTTTAATAGTGATTTCTTGGGTAGATAGATTAGTTCATTTTTATTTTGATTGCACTCTACACTAAGGTCTTATGAATACACGATTCCACCATGCACAGTTTAATTATGACATTGTATTAGTTACAATTCTTTTGGAGATTCTACTATACTTTATACTTGGTCATTATTACATACCCTATAACTTGTGTGGTGGATGATATTTCATTATGTATATTTCATGCTATCATTTGTATCAATGTGCTCACTTAGGTGATGATGTATTTTATGTTCAAATATGGACTTCAAACTTTGTACTTATGATTTATGTTTATCATTGATTGTCCATTAAGTAATTCTACTTTATGGAACCCTTGATATTTGTAATATGTGCTTAGAGTTACACCTCTATGTTTATGTTATCTCATGTGATATTTTTTCTATTTTTTTAATATTATTTTTTATTAAAAAAAATTTTAAAATATTATAAAAACTTAGTAGAATGTTTAGGTTAATTTTTCCAGTTATATTTAGTAGGGTTGTACAAGTTCAACTCTCAAGTTTCCAAATCCTAGTCTATTTTTAGTTTAAATACAATCAAACAAGGGTTCTACAAATCTAGAGTTTTTTCATCTACTATCCCTTCAGTTAAGTACTTCTTGCTTTTTCTTCTTTCATAGAACTTACTTTATCTCATTATTTGTCATTGTATGCGTGTTTTATTTAACTTACTTTATGTGCATTTACACTTAGCTATCCCTCTACACACACACACACACACACACACACACACACACACACACACACACACACACACACACACACACACACACACACACACACACACACACACACACACACACACACACACACACACACACACATATATATATGCATTAAACAAAAAAAATAGAAACAAATACTAGAATTAACACTTTCAATCAGGTGTGGATCCTCTATTAGCATCCCTACATCTACTTGAACTATTCTAATCTATTTTTAAACTAAATTTGGTCTACTTTTTTAGGATCTCTCTTCTTTTCCAAATGTATTTTTGTACTTTAGGTCATTAGAAAATATCTCCTTGCAAATAAATATTTAAGTTTTCTACTATGGAATATTTATTTTTTCTACTTTGGTACACTAGATATGATATCTTATTGTCTATCATTATATGAGTGTTTTCTTTACCTTACTTTATGTGCATATACACTTATATCCCTCTACACATTTATTTATATATATTTCTATGAATTAAATGTAAAAGAATTGAAAGGGGTCATAGAATTGGCACTTTCTATTAGGTATGGATATGGCATCAACATCCCTACATCTACTTGAATTTTGCTAATCTAATTTTCATCTAAAAGTGGCATGCATTTTTAGGACCCCCCTTCTTTTCCAAATGTATTAGGTGTAAAGTGAGATTTTAAAGAATTTTTTTCAAAGCTTTGGAGTTTTAAAAGTTTTGAAACTGCTCTTAGTGGTTGTAAGTCAATTTGGTGGATTAAGAGAGGGTTTGAAATTCCCATACATGTTTATTTCATAAAGATTATTTACTTTGTGTTTTTTGGATTATTGAAGGTTTTTGAATTGAATTGATTATTTCATGGTTTTATTATTTAAATTTTTGGATATGAATGATGGCTTTTTCGTATGAGAAGAATTTCTTATTTATGTTGATATTTGTTAAAACCTAGATTTTTAGTTGTGAATATATCCATTTCTATTAGATTAAGAGAAAATAATATTTATATGCTATTATTGACTTAAATATGAGCATACATATATTGACAAACATATGAGCATAATAGTTTACATATAAAGTTGACAAGCTTCCCCTCTTATGTTGTCATGATGGATCTCCTCTATTTGCAACTAAAGCCAAAACCCTATTTGACAAGCTGACAGATAGCAATGAAGTTTTTGATTTTTTTAATTGCAAATGGTTCTGCCACCTTGATCCAAAATTTTGGTCTAAATCCTTGCCTTCCATATGGCATCACAATTTTGAGCCTAAGATTTAGTGTTTCTATTAGAAATCCCTCTTGCATCAGCTAGCTTTAGTAAAATTAGATGATGATCCATATCTATGCACCTTTTGCACCTAGCTTGAGTCTGTTGGTATGTTTATAGGAAATTGTTTCTTTTTTGCCACCAATAGAGCTTTTTTCTAATTTTTAAGTCCCTATAAATGCCCTCTCTTAAGAATAACGCTAATAGTAGAGGATTTTAAGTTGAAACCCTAAGTGAAACTAAGAGGAGCCCTAATTTTCTATTTTACCATTACTTCTTTGTTTCACTTAAACAAGGGTATTTTTTGTGTATTGTGTTTAAACACTTAGGTGTTGTCATTTTAGGTCTTGAACCTATGCCACTTTATTTTGAAATTCCTATATTTTAATTCACTTAATTAAGGGTTGCAATTACATGAGAACGGGTCCCGATGTTCTTTTCCTAGGAAATTATTTGTCTTAGTCTCTTGTAACCTCTTCTTTTTTTTAGGCTTTTCTTTTAATCATTTTTCACTTTCCTTTTGAGCATGTGAAAAATGATGGCTTTGTAAATAAAAAATACACATATCAGTGTTGGATCTAATGCTTATGGTAGTGAATTTGTACAACCATGCCACGTAGAGATGGCAAGGTCGGGTACCTGTTATTTTGAGTCTGCAATTGTTGACAGACCAATGACCATCATTATCATGCTAAGTGTCCTTTCCTATATGTCATTACAATCTAATGGTGACACACATCCAAAAAGCAGCCCTTGTTTTAGAAAAAACAATAATGAAAATCTGTGCTCGCATTGGTTTTCTATATTTGGCATCTCTCATAGCGATGAAGCAAGATGATGATGCATGGAGCTATCTTTAAGCTTGAAGTTTTTAGTGGAACCAATGCTAGTAAGGACAAGCTTTTATCCAATTGGTCCACATGTAATTGTGTTAGTAGGGAAGAAATAAGTAGGGGTATGAGTTGTATTATGGAGGGAATAGGATGTTTCCACATGGATCAAATAATTTATTTCCATATGAGTTAATAGTGTCATGGAATCTTCAGATCTGATAAAGATCATGATAAAGAAGCAAGATAATGATATATGTATTGTTCTCTAAATAAGATTTGTTGTGGGACCTGATGAATTAGCCAAGACTTGATAAATGATTGGGTAACATGGATTATTCTAGAAAACTTAGGGTATGTGTAGGATCATGGTCAACCAAACTATGGCCTTAAGTGGCAATGAAAAACTAGCAAATCAGGGTTATGTCAACTTGACACATAATTTTAAAGTGGTTCTGTACTGTATATCAAAAATTTGTAAGAAAATAATCTATAGTAAATTGAATCTAGTTTATACACTACTAGGCCTTATCTAGAGAACAAATTATTTGATTGGTTAAAAATTTAGATTTTAATGTAGTACTACAAAAATTTCAAGGCAAAAATAAAAAGTAGGTGTATGTTTGACCACCTTATTTAGAATAAAATGATAATATTTTTTAATATAATTATAGATATAACAAGTAGACTCATGCCCGGATGTGATGCATATTTTTGAGAATTTTAATTCCAAATAAATAATTAATTATGAATTTTCTACTATATTGTTTTTAGAATTAAAAAACTCTCATGTTTGACCACCTTAACTAGTTGAAAAAAAAAAAAAATTCTTATACTAGATTCAGTATAGAATGTGACACATCTTTTGGATTTCACAAATCTTACGCAATTTGAAAGTTATATCTATTTTTCAATCAATATGTTAATTAACACTTTATAGCTAACTCCATTAGAAAATAAGTAATAATTACCTACTTAACACATAATTTGACAGAAATTATATCAAAGAAAAGCTGAGAACATTCTCAAGAAACCACTTTCATTTCATCAAATTTGGATGAAAAAAAGTCGCCAGCTACATTATCGAAGCCAGAAACACACAACACACCAAAAACAAGTTTTTGGGACTTTTTGGCATTGACCATGGAGGGTTGACATCCAAATCAAAACCAAGCCTAATTGGGTACTTGTTCCCAATTGGGTATCTATTCCCAAATCAGATACCTATTCCCAAATTAGGTATCCATTCCTAAATTGGATACCCATTCTCAAATCAGACACCCATTCTCAAATTGGATACCCTTTTTTTTTAAAAATTCTTTTATAATAGTATGACCCCTTTTTGGGATACTTAATATGTTTTTTAAAGGTTTTATGACCCTTAACCATACGTATAATGGTTCTAAAGGATCAAAAGGGGTCATAGGGTACCTTTTGACATTCTTTAACCCATTCAATCACAATATTCGTGCTTATGGTTCCTAAGAAACCTAACCACATAAATGATGTGAACTAATGACTCAAAATAGCCTTAGAATATTCTATGATCCTTTTTGACCCATTCGATGACATTAAGTGTGTTGAGGGATCATAAGATACTCTATTGCCCCTTTCAATGCATTCGTACACATTATATATATTCCTAGGACCCTAAGGAATGCATTTTCTTATTTAATGAGTCAAAAGGGATCATAGGAAATTTATAATCCCATTTAACCCTTTCAAACACATAATGTATGTCCCTAGGGGTCCTAGGACCCCTAGGAACATATGTGGTCCTACCCCTTTGGACCCATATAAATGATTATAATATGTCCCTAGGAATCATAGGACACCTAGAGACATATGTTGTCATGAAATGTGTCGAAAGAGGTCATAGGTTATCCTATCACCCCTTTCCACACATATAAATGATTATAATGTGTCCTTAGGGATCCAAAGACCCCTAGAGATATATGTTATAATGAAATATGTTCAAAGGGGTCATAGGTTATCTTGTGATCCCTTTCGACCCATATAAATGATTAGAATATGTCCCTAGGGGTCCTAGGAACCCTAGAGACATATGTTATAATGAAATGTGTTGAAAGGGGTCATAGGTTATCCTATGATTCCTTTCTACCCATATAAATTATTATAATATGTCCCTAGGGTCTTGGGGCCCTTAGAGGCATATGTTGTAATAAAATGTGTCAAAACAGTTCATAGGTTATCCTATGACCCCTTTCAATCCATATAAACAATTATAATATGTGCCTAAGTGTCCTTGGAGCCCTAGAGACATATGTTATAATGAAATGTGTCGAAAGGGGTCATAGGTTATCCTATGTCCCCTTCTAATCTATATAAATGATTATAATGTGTCCCTAGGGGTCCTAGGATCCCTAGAGATGTGTTGTCATGAGATGTGTCAAACGGGGTCATAGGTTATCCTATGACCCCATTCAACCCATATAAATGATTATAATATGTTCCTAGGGCCCTAGGACCCCTAGAGACATATGTTGTCATGAAATGTGTCGAAAGGGGTCATAGGTTATTTTATGAGACCTTTTGACCCATAAAAATGATTATGATATGTCCCTAGGGGTCCTGGGACCCCTAGAGACAAATGTTGTAATGAAATGTGTTGAAAGGGGGCATAGATTTTACTGTGACCCCTTTTGACCATATAAATGACTATAATATGTTCTTAGGAGTCTTCGGACCCCTAGCGACATATGTTGTAATGAAACATATTGAAAGGGGTCATAAGGTTATCCTATGACTCCTTTTGACCCATATAAATGATTATAATATGTCCCTAGGGGTCCTAGGATCCCTAGAGACATATGTTGTAATGAAATGTGTCAAAAGGGGTCATAAGTTGTCCTATGACCCCTTTTGACAAATATAAACAATTATAATATGTCCCTAGGGGTCCTAGGACCCCTAGAGACATATGTTGTAATGAAATGTGTCGAAAAGGGTCATAGGACATCCTGTGGCCCATTTCAACCCATATAAATTATTTTAATATGTCCCTAGGGGTCCTATGACCCCTAGAAACATATGTTGTAATGAAATTCATCGAAAAGGGTTCATAGGTTATCCTATGACCCATTTTAATCCATATAAATAATTATAATATGTCCCTAGGGGTCTTGGGAGCCCTAGAGACATATGTTGTAATGAAATGTGTTGAAGGGGGTCATAGGTTATCCTTGTTGGATATAATTGATTAATTGTGTTTTGTCTTTAATTTTACGCAAATGTCATATCAATTAACAAACAATGCTTACCGAGCTCACTTGGTTAGTGAAGATAGTTTTTCTTGTCTACGAAGCATTCACATATTTACTCTGAATAGATGATAGTGTCTACCAAGCTCACTCGAGTGTCGATGAAATTTAGGTAGAAAAGAGTGTTAACCAAGCTTACTTGGTTAACAAAGGAAAAGTTGGATAGAGTTAGTATTCATTGAGTTCACTTGGTTGTCAAAGGATTTTTGCAAGTTCGCAGTGTTAACTGAGTCTTTGTTGGTTAATACAGAGTATCATTCTAAAGTTAGTTTCTACTGAGCAAGGTCGACTTACAAAGGATTTTTCTTGTTTTGGAATATGAAGCTCAATCACTTTATGTATTAATTCTAGTTGACTATTCTGATGAATTTTGGATGACTTGACAATCTAGAAGGTATAAATAAAAGGTCAAGTTGAGATTTCTAGTGTGTGCAAGTGTGTTGATTGAATTTAAAAGGAAAGAGAGGGAGTGAACTTGAAGGATAAGCAGGTATCCTTGTGAAGCAGAAAAGTAATATTCAATCAAGAAGGATCAAGTTTAAGCAAAAAAGAGATCTAGATTCAAAATTTTAGTTGCATCATAATGAGGTTATTTCATTGTTACTCTCTAACCATTGTAGTAGTGATCTAAAATCTCTTAATAGAGCTAATCTCTTAACAGAGCTGGTTTAACAGCCAGTTGTAAATCCTTTAACAAGGTAGCAATTCCATTGAATTTTTTTAAGACCTCTTGCAAGGCCACTCCTAATTAGGGATTTTTTTAGCCGCGATTAGTCGCCAAATGGTGAATATGTCCCGATCGGGCTATAGAAATTGGCGAAAAAAAACACCAAATACTAGTTGACCGGTTCGCCTAGATTTTATAAAATACTCATATAGTGGTTAGAATGTTCACCACTATTATTACGTAATTTCAATTTGGTAGTCAGGTTCTTTGCCCATATTTCTCTTTAATGTTTACTCTTATTCACCACGAAATTAATTGAGTGTCTCTTTTGATGATCATCATTCACCAAATTCCCATTTTCCTACGTGAAATTTTTATTTGTCCTAGGACCCAATTCACCATGCATCACACACAATGGGATCCCAAATTCCTGCCATATTCGCCCACTCAATTACTTGAAATTATGTGGGCTTCGCCAAATATTAGTTCTTATCATATGTAATGGTTGGCCCATTTGCCAAAATGAAAATGGTTTATTTGTAGTTGTCTATTTAAGACATGAGTTTCATTATTGAAACATGCCAAAAGGAGCCTTCTTCATAGTATTGTGATCAATAGAGAACCAGAATGACTATGACTACGAGTCCATAGTATTTTATTGCAGCCTTAATTTGATGGAGATGTCACAGTCAAATTTAAATAGGAAGAGGAGTAGGAAAAATGAAGGTGGAGATGTCCAAGAGAGGCCAACGAAATGCAAAAATATATCTTCATAATTTGATGAGGGTAGAAGCAATAGTGTTGGTCAAAGTAAGGAAGGTACATCATCAAAGGAGCCTGTACAATCTCAACCTACACAGGAGTCCATTCAACAAATTGGGGAGCCTAATAAATCTGGTGACAGAGTTGCAGAACCTGATATCTCTAATGAAGATGACCTTGAAGAAGAATATCCAGTAAATAACCAGTACCAGGATGAATCAATCGACTTCGGTGATGATGATGGTGCAATTAATAGTAACAGTGACACTAAAGGGAGAGGAAAATTGAAAGAAAAAACTAATCGTCAGTGGGAGATGGCCAAGAGATTTAAATTTGATTGGGCAGCAAAGTATCCATTCATTGAGCCCGTGGACAATCCAATTGTAGGTGAGCCACCAGTAGAATGAAAATGTACAATTTGTAGAGTGAAGTATAAAAAGGAAAAGCAGTTGCAGCTTAAACTAGACACCATAGAGAAACATGTTGGTAAGATTTATGAAACCTCAACTGTAGATGGTAAGGAAATAAAAGTGGTAAGATATAAAACAAAGGAGCAATGTCAACATAAAAGGAATGCTGAAGAATATTATATGTTTCAGAAATTTCAAACAAAGCCTGGTGAAATTCAAGGTTCTATTAATGTTATTTTTGCAAAAGCAAGTGAAGTAGAAGAACGTGGAAAATTTGTTCAATTAAGTAATGTTTTCTATATTTTGAGCACAGGGCGTCCAATGATAGACTATCAAGAAATGAGTGGTTTTTTACACTTTCTGAAAGTTCCTAACTATCCTGTCATTCATTGGTCGATAAATAGTCGATGGGAATGGGCAAGTTGTATTGCGCAAGTTGAAATAGAGGATGTACAAAGAAAAATAAAAGAGTCAAGCTTTATTGCATTGTCCTTAGATGAAGTTACGGCAATAGATAATACGTCATGGGTATGCATGCATGTTTATACTGTACAGAATAATGTCTGCCAACCACGTCTACTATCTTTTGCTAAATTGAGAGAGAATGCGATAGTAGAAACTTTATTTTAGTTAGTAAAGAGAAATTTAATTGAATATGGAGCTATGGATGAATTGACAATAGCGAAGAAGTTGGTCTGTGTTGGAGTGGATGGAGCTTCAGTAATGCAAGGTCAAAGGAATGGTCTTTGCACAAAGATGTAGGCTTCTTGTTCACCATATGTTGTTGCCATTCACTGTATGGCCCATAGGATGAATCTTTCTTTTAGAGTTGTGAAGAAGTTTTCTTTAGTAAACAAGGTTGAAGATTTAGTAAGAGAGTTGTATGCATATTTTTGTCGAAGTCCCAAGCATTTTAGGGAATTTCAACACTTTGCTGATGGAATTACCGATGGAAACAAGCTTCTAAAAGATGTTGATACTAGATGGATCTCTTTGGATGGACCAGCACATCGAGTATTTTTCGAATATCAATCTTTGATTGGACTGATGTACGAAAATTGGGATAATGCAAAAAATCAGAGATGTGGTGACCTGCTTCGAAGGTTAAGCCATATAGAGACACTTTTGACTTTGGCATCTCTTCTTCCCATGCTAGAAGAAATGAGGTTAATTATAAAATAAGCCTAGCAAAAAGCCATGTATATTGCAGAATATGCTCAGTTGCATAAAATATCATGCCAAGCCCTCGATAGTCTCTATCGTACTGACCTAAATTTATTTGATGATAGATTTAATCACTGGCAGAAACTAACAAATTTGGACGATCCTGATAATTATTTAAAGATCGTTGAAAATGGAGATTTATGTGTTTGTGTAAGGGGATTTCATATACCAATGTACTACAGTGCCCCAAAGAAGCAAGCTACAAGAGTTACAAGGGAAAAGTTTACCAAGATCGTCGAGTCTATAGCATCTACTGCAAGGGACATAGCCTATAGAGTTTCCTCTGAAATAATATCATGATTTCCATATGATTAACTGCTTGAGGCCATGGCAATTGTGTTTCCTCAATATTGGTCCTTCAACAATAAGGAAGATTATCGTAGAAGGCTGTTGATTTTGATAAAGGAATTTTGCAAATCTATAGAATTCAATGGAGTGACTATCAATGGAATATTAGATGAGGGTCTTCTTAGAAAACAATCAGGCACCTTTGCAAGGACCATGAAGCATTAATATAAATTAATGCATAACCCACATGAAGAGGGCTCGACAACAAAGCTTTGGACAGAACTAAAACAGAGCACATTGTTGTGTGAAGAAATTTTAGAGTACTTCAAGCTTGTTGATCTATGTCAAACCATGATATTGGGTTCAGTGGAGGATGAGAGAGTTTTCAATGCTTTGGGCTTCCTAAAATCAAAGCTAAGAAACAAACTAGACAAGAATTTGGAATCATGCTTGAGGTTATACACATCTAGGTATAATGTCAATACTTTTCCTTTTCAAAAAGCAATCGAAATCTAGAAGAAAAGATGCAAAAGAATAAGGGTGGGACTGGGCAACACCATTAACCAATCTCCTACAGCAACTCCAAGTGGGACAAGTACAGTTGGCAATGGCACTGGCCATGGGATTGGGAGTCCAAGTCATAGAAGTGGAGGTCAGAGTGAACTTGAAGTTGAAGAAGACACAAACAAAAATGAAGAGAACAATGAAACAACAGGACTACTAGAATTGGATGATGATGACGACATAGAGATGAATTGGAAAATTTAGTAAATTTTTGCTAAATTAGTAGTGGCAACCAATAGGTATTTTTTGAACTTATTAACTACTATATGATATCCTATCATTCAATGTTCATTTTAGAAAAGTAAAAAATTAGAATGTATTATGTTTCATCATTAAAATTTGAGAACAAAGAGTATTATTACTGTAGAGTGTAGTTTATATCATGTCATTAATGATCATTCATATTTGAATTTGAAATTCTTGAATGAAATTTTTTTTTCTATTTTATTCATTTATTCAACATACATTGAATTGGAAAACATGAAAATTAGATAGAATCATAGATTCAATTCCACAATTAATAATTATTAATGGTTTTCATTTGCAATATTCAGCTAATATGGTACAATTCTTGTAAGCCAATGACCTTGAATTCCCTTTTATAGAAAAAATGGAGCAACAACAGCTTCAAGTCAATTTGCCTAATGTGAAGTCTCAAAATCTAAATTAGTAAGACATCTACAAGTCTAAAACATCTCTACAACTTTAGTTGTACATTTCTGCATTTGACAGGCTGATTTAGTAAATTAGCAATTTTAGCATAGGCAATAGCATCTGCAAGACTGCAACATTGATCCTGTTCAAAAAAACAAAGTTCAAACTTGTTACTTTAAACTCAATTCTAGAGTCTAGACTGTAGTATGTAGGATAATATGAAAGATATTCATATATAGTAAAGATATAGAGATGATTGAAACGTAAATTACTTTCACATACAGACTATAAGTTTCTGTAGTATGCTCCATTCTTCTTTGGTTGGAAGGGCAAAATTTTTGATGTTATGGTAAATGACCTGCATTCTCGTCAGCATTCCATACTTGGAAGAGCAAGTTTCAAGCAATGTTCGTTCCACTAGTGCATGCAAATTTGTGAATGTTTTGATGCACTTTGCAATGCGTTCATGAGTTCTGTCCTGAGGAAGGTTGCCTAAATCAAAGGTTATTTGGTCCTCCAACCTTTTTTTGTAAACTTCTCTTCCAACAAAACCCGTTGTTGAGAAATCAGGTCCAGGACTCAGTAAACCAAGAGATATCAATTTTGTTATTTTATTGTTCATCTTGGTGAGCTTTGGCCCAAATAAAGCAAGAATTTCTTTTACTTCTGTTAGTTTTTGACATTTATGAAATACAAAGGTCACCTTTATTATTGAACCAATGCGGTCCTGAATTCTCTTGCTTGCTAAATGCCTATCAGCAGTGCTATTGATTTCTTCCATAATTCGCTTTGCAGTTTTCTGTCTCTAACCAAAACTTTTGTTCTCCTCAAGTTGCTCTTTCAGCTTCCCAAAAACATCTATAAGAGCTTCGTAGAGTTCGAACCAATCACACAACCTATCAGTAGAAGTCTTTATGTGCCCTTAGAAGTAATTTTTTATTTTCTTTACTGTATTATTTACATGGTCATTCAAGCCATTTTCATATTTTTTAATAGTATCATTTGCCTTCTTTAGGTCTTCTTTCATTTTTGAGTACTATTGTTCACTATGTTTTCTTATTTCCTCTGCTTTATTTTCCCACCCTTTTGCTTTCTCTTCCCACTCTTTTGTTTTTACCCTCTCATTTTCCAATTCTTTATTTAACTTATTGTTTACATTTGCAGCATTCTCCAAGTTTTTGTATAACTTTGTTGAAGATTCTTTTTCATCCTGGAGTTTTTTTCCCATTTTTTTCAAATTTTCCCTCAGATTTTTCAATTCTTTGTCCATTTTTTCTTGCTGTTCAATTGCTTCTTTAGAGCCAGAGGATAAATTTTTTATCCTTTTCTCTAATTCTTTGCATCTGTTTACTACTGCTTTCTCACTTGCCTTTACATTTGCCAGGTCTGCCTTTAACTTATCTATTGTGCCCTGAAGCTTTCCTTTCTCTCTCTCCAACTTCATCACTGAACTATAGACCACTTGGTTGGTCATTTTGGACACATTTATCTTGTCCACATTTTTAATTTTGGATAAATCCATTTGGAGGGTGCTAACTTGAAATTCAGATGGATCTAACTACCTCTCTGGTGGATTATTATCTCTAGCTGGGGGCATAACAACCATGAATTCCATCATATATTTATCTGGGTCATATGTGGGAAATAGCCTGTTGGTTGTAGGTTCTGCATCACGAGCTGCATTAATTGCTTCCATCTTCATTGTCTTACTATTTTGTCTATTCTTGTTTTTTAATTTTTCATAGTTAGTTACAAATTCATTGTAACGAAAATCAATATTTTGTGAGACAATTGAATGTTTGAATGGTGAAATAGCAGTAGCACTTGCTCTGATGGATGAGCTTCCACCAATACCATGAGTATAACCAACACCTAGACCCATTAGTGGGGTTTGTGGACTATTTTGAGGGTTTTGTCCTGAAGGATGGGCAATTGTTGGACTCACAGTCATCATTGGCATTGTTGTATTAGTAGTACTACTAATACTTGTCATAACCTTCTACTTCTTTACACTTTCTTGATCTTCGGGACCAAATTTTTTTCCATCTATATACAATGTCCTTTTTAGACCACTAGTTGTAGTTGTACCCATGATATCTACAACTGTGGGAGTGACAGTTGATTCGGATTGAATCTGAGTGCTTGGAAGTGGAACTATAAATGAAGCAGGAACAAATTTAATTAACTAAGATGAATCCAATGTGGATGGAATTGACTGAGTTGATGATTGATCTCCATGCCCAAGGCCTAGTTTCTTACCATGTTTTGGTGCTACAGCTGGTGGTTGAGGTGGTAACCAAACCCCTTCTCCACTGGGACCCAGACCACCAAAACCTTGGTAGCCCATTTTTTCTACAATTTCTGCCCCTCTGCTATATAGAAGTTTGGTGGATGCATCAACTCCTCTCTGAATTTGTGTACTGGATGAGGGATTCAAAGAATCTTGGTCATCATAATCATCATTAGTATCATTGTGATGTGCTTTAGTTGGATGCTCCTTATTCCACAATTTGTCAAATATTCTATCCTCTTCAGCCTCATCACGATCTAAAGAGGTCTTTGGCTCACCGAGATTCTTCCTCATTTCCCAAAATTGATAAATTTTGCTTCGACTCCATTAAGCATCTATACAATCATTCATTAGCTCTTTTGGAATAGGTTTTGTAGATGGTTTATCAGCTTTCTTGTAGAAATTGGACAATGTCATGCCCTGCACTTTTCATTTTTGTTTGTGCAATGTCATTATTTGTGATGACAATTCCTGTATTGAAATATTATTTTTAGCAACATATTTCTCCATCTATTTTTTGACCTCCTCCCAGGAGTCCATGTTTTTAAAATTTTCAATAAAATGCATACTTTCATGTTGATATTTGCTTGCAGAAGTCCCAATGCCCTTAAGCCTTGCTCCAATTATGTTCAGTGGATCATACTGCCAGTGACTGTCAACATCAAATCAAAAAATTGAAAAAAAGGCTTCTGCCACTTTGAATTCTCTTCTCTCAAATGCGAACCCTCCAAAGGAGAATGGCAAGGAGGGAAATATCATTTTCTTTTGCTGACCATGGAAGAGTACATCTATGCTCTCCATTTGTCGTACATATTCCAATGCAAATACCCTCTCTGTTACATGTATTGGAAGTTTGTAGGATTCTACCCATGAATTGTAAAACCTTAACATAGTGTACTCTTCCATTAAGTACCAGTCAGCCAATTGTAGTTCACTTCCGAGTAGGATGCAATTTCTACAAGTAACAGGCAATCTAGGCATTGGAGTGCCTGTAATTTTATGGTACATTGGTGCCAAAAAGAAGTCTACAAAATTGTTGTAGTTCCTTCTATTATCAATCATCCTTATATGAGGTGTCCACTCATATATTGGATTTTGGCCTTCAGTCTGACTGCAAAGCTTGTTTGCCTCAAATAATGCATGATGCTTTGCTAGGAGAAGATAGCACAAGTAGGTTGTGAATCTAAATGTCTTCTCTAAACCTCTTTGAATCATTAGTAATTGATCTTGCATGCAACAAACAATGTGCTCAATAAAATGACATCTTACTAGTTCTTTTTTAAAATGAATATGATAAAACATTTCAAGAATGTTGGCATCCACTTGTTTGTTACTATCCAATCCCAAACAAAATGCTAGCAAGGAAATACTATCCTATGCCCATGGCACAAAAAATTCAAAATCATAAGGAGGCATGTGATTTGGACTCAACCTACAACTGCTTGTTATTCCTCTGATATAAGAATCTCTCTGTTCTGCATCTAATTTTTCATAATCATCTACCAGCTTTCCCAAGTCAATATGTAATTTTGAATGTTGTTGTTGAAACCCTAGGTTCAACAGACTACTAAATTCACTCTCATTTATGGACAAAATTTGCTCCTGAGTAATTTTATTCACAATTGCTTTTCTATTTTCATCATAATTTTTGGCCCAGAGCATAACAATTTTATGGGCAAGGGAATACTTGAGGTAACGCCATATGTGCCGACCCAGCTAGCCACAGTGCAATTTTATTTGCAGTTGCATTTACACTAGGGTTAAATGAACAAAATTTTGAAGCCTTATTTGGATCATTCCACTTGTTTTCAAGTGCAAATCTTATCTCCATTATACCCTTATTTCCATGAATAACAGGATCATGTATATCATGGAATAAATCACTAAAACTTGGTGTTTTAAGCATATTGTAGAATTCTGTTATTTTGCCCATGTTATTCTTGGTATTTGTTTTGCCCATCGTGGTAAATATTTAAACACAGCTACAAGCCTACAGGGGTGATTCAAAATTAAAACCTTACATACTAAATTTTTTTATATAATATAAACAGTAAAGTTGTAAAATTTAAAATGCGGGATGTAATTTTTCAAGATTTTAGTAGTTACACTTACTTGTTCACGTTCACGTTGCCCTTAGTTTTGATTTTTGTAGAGAGCTGAGAGTCTAGAGACTGTAGTTTGTTGCTTTCCTCGGACCAAATCCTCAACCTAGAAATTAAGAATCCTTAACTTTGTTGATCTGTAACTTTGTAAATTGTAATTTGTAACCCCTTTCTAATTTCTAAATCTACAGACAACGTATAACTGCAAAATTAAAGAAACTTAACGCGCCAAAATTGTACAATCTGTACTCTATAGTCTATAGTCGATACACTTGTCACACAGTACACTTTCAGTATAAATGTGAGTAGAATCATCGACCACTAGTGTTACCTAACCTGTCATAATGTATTAATGTCATTCATAACATCACTATTAACTACAAGTGGAATGTGATTATGTCAATGTGTTAACTGAGCAGTGACATGTGTCATGTTTTCGGGATGCATTTGAAATGACAGGGTTTATTTTTCCTTTTCATCCTGAAACTCAACTTTGGTTGTTGATCTATTAACATCCAATAGCACCAGTGAATGGTGTGGTGGCCCCATGGGTCATGGGTCCCACTCCCATTAACTATGGTAGCCAGGTATCAGGATGACTTACATCACGAGTTAGACGTGTCAGTTTCACGTCATCACCAAATTGAAACTACATTGTTATTTGTTGGTCGACCGAGGAGTTTAGTGACACGTGTCATGTTTTCAAGACGGGTTTGAAATGATAGGGTTTCTTTTTTCTTTCATCCCAAAACTCAACTTTGGTTGTTGATCTATAAACATCCAACGACACCGGTGAATTGTGTGGTGGCCCCGTGGGTCATGAGTCCCAGTCCCATTAACTAAGGTAGTCAGGTATCAGGATGACTCACATCACGAGTCAGACATGTCAGTGTCACGTCATCACCAAATTGAAACTACATTGTTATTTGTTGGTCGACCAAGGAGTTTACTGATACGTGTCATGTTTTCAAGACGTGTTTGAAATGACAGGGTTTCTTTTTCCTTTCATCCCGAAACTCAACTTCGGTCATTGATCTATAAACATCCAATGACACCAGTGAATGGTGTGGTGGCCTTGTGGTTCGTGGGTCCCACTCCCATTAAATTATGAGTATAGTTAGTATATTATTGTACTTGCCGGTAGGCTAGTACTATTGCATTCAGTTTGCACAATAAGTGAATTAGTTTAGAATCAACCAACCAATGAAAATGAACTATTTTTTTTTTATCAAATATTTCTAAAGTTTTTTTATAAATTTATTATTCTCATATATTATCTAGACTATTTATTTGAATGATAATTGGTTCTTTTTATTTAGTGTTATAAGACCTCTTTTCTCGAAGGCTACCTCCATGTTTATTTATTTTCGACTAGATTCTCGCATACTTTTTGACATAAGTTTTCTTTTACATAGATTTCAATATCACAATTTGTAAATTGAATAAGAAATAATTATATTATTAAAAAAATTAATAATTCAAGAAAAAAGAGTTTATTGGGTTAATCCTAAGCTAGGTGATTCTGATAACATTTTGATATGCAATAATCTATAAATTATACAATTTTAAATCTAGAGAAGGATTGGTTAGAACCTTCTTCACTAACTTGGTTATTAAAAATTAAAATTAAATAATTTTTGTAAACTATTTTAAATGTATATTTGTATAATTATATATATTCTAATAAAATATTTAAATTATTTTGTACCTAATTAGAATTTATTTCAATTGAAGTTAAAATTAGTAAATTTTTGTATATATTTTAACCAATATTTGATATGCAAATTAATAATCCTTTTGCAAACATTGGTATATCAATGAAATTTTTAGATTATAGAACTAATATGGAACTAGGTGATTCCATTAGTTTACTAATAATATTTTATATTCACATAGGCTTTTATAAACAATTCAATAGAAAATTAAAAAATGCAAAATATTGTAATGTTGCATAAGTAAGCATAAGAAGTTAAAACAATGAAATACAATTTTATATGGAACTAAAACTTGAGAAATTTCATTGATATTTCTTGAAATTTACAAATTTATAAAATCGAAGGAAAACCCTAAACTCTAGAAGTACTATACTATTCATTATAGAAACCACCAGAACTGACCATGGTTGCGAATTCTTGTAGCCACTTGTTGCCATCTTCCACTTCATCCAGGAAAAACCATTTTCAAAGAAAATTCAACCCAATTCTTGCACATTTCCTATGGTGCTGCAACTGCCCAGTAGTCAAGCCTAGTAAAAATGGTTGCAAGACCACATTCTAGCTAGGTTCCAGAAGCTTGTGGACTTCACCTACCCAAGGAATCCCCACTCCTGAAACTGCATGAGTGATAATTTCAATGTCATCGCCCAAATATACTACTTTAAAAATCTTCCTTAGGAGCAGCAGAATTTTGGCCCTTGCTTCTCTGAGGTCAAGCAAGGAGGCTAGAAATTGTGACGTAATGTCACTATTGACATGATGTTGATTCTCATTCTTCAAAAACTCATGCCCCAGAACCATTTTGATAGCAGCAATAACAAACTTCACACCAGAGCATGGAACAACCTCATTGCAAATTGATAAGAGGTTTTCCTCAGGAACGCGACCTAGAAAGGCCTTCTGCTCCTCTTCCAAAATGCATCTCAGGCAAATAGAGTTGTCCATCTTTACTGCAAAGTTCAAACTAATACCAAACAATTAACAAACAATTAACAAACTAGACAATCATCTCCTACTTATCAATTAACAAACAATTAACAAACTAGACCTATCGACTACCAAAAATGAGATGAGCAATGATGAAAGAATTAGCTCAAACGCCTATAAATAAGCTTGGCAGGCAGGGTGCCAGTGATTATTTGTTTGTTTTTGTTCGACTACCAATTCAATTACATTAAATTAAAAAATATTCTCAAATCTTGAACATAATTGCAAGTACATGCCAAAAAGGCCAATTGTAATTAAACACTAATACTGTCCATTGTCTTGTAATGTGTGTGAAGCCACTTAACTGATGGAAAAGGCCAATTGTAATTAAGACTAATAGTAATAGTACTACTGCTAGTGGATTGTGGCATGTCCTGTAATACATGCGAAGCCACTTCGTCGATGGAAAAGGCCAATTTTAAATTGTAATTAATAGTGATAAGACATCAATATACTATCTCCTGCAACTTAAGTGATACACACTAGACAGAAACGTGTCACCATTCCAAACACTTGAACAAGGTCGAGGCTTCACATACTAGCGCGAGAATGTCACTATCACTAACATGGCATTTAATTCTTTCTAGGTGCACTATACTCTGCATATAACTTACCTTGATATGTGTCAACATTTCGGTGACTACCTCGACAATTATTCTTCCTTCAAGAAATGTTGGCCGAAATTAAACCTTAGCCATTGATCTTGGATCATCAAATGGTCTAAGTTCTCAAATAATACATTTAACATAATTATAGTGGTAGTGGCCAATAATTTATGTAAGTTGGTATGTTAGGTTAGGCTACTTATTTCCCATCTTTTGAAAATAGCCATACCAACTATAACTTTCTGAAAACCATTCGCCATAACAAATAAATTAATTCAATTATTTGGAAAATAATTTTGCCACCTTTTTATAAAAAAGGTATTGGTTATTAAAATATTTGCCAACCAATATCCATATTTCAAAACATAATTCGCCATCAATATTAATAATTTTATTAAAAACAAAAATTATAATCGCCATTATTTTATAAAAATTGTCTAAACTATTAAAAAAATTGCCACCAAATATCCATCCATTGATGCATAATTCACCAACACTATTAATTTTTTTTTCACCCAAATGACATGTGATTCACCACAATTTTATAAATTTTGGGAGGGGGGGTTCCTTAAAGTTATCCCTAGTCAGAGATCATTTTTTGGCATTTGTAGCAGGGAGGCCAGAGTGGCCATGGCATCAGCCGCTTTATTATCTACTCGTGGAACTTGCTGGAATGTGATGTGTGCAAAATAATTCTTCAAGTCATCAACCATGCACTTGTAAGGAATTAGTTTCTCAACCTTTGTTTGATACACATCATTTACCTGGTTGATAACAAGCTGAGAGTCACCAAATATGTCTAATTGATCCACTCTCCATTCAGCTGCAATTTTCATGCCATTGATCAAAGCCTCATATTCAGCAATGTTATTCATACAAGGAAATAGAATCTTGTATGCTTTGGGCAATGAGTATCTCTGTCGTGTAATAAAGAGTAGTCCAGCACCTGATCCCTATTGCGTGAAGGACCCATCAAAGAACATAACCCATGTATGGTGTGTGAGTGTCAGAATTGACTCATCTAGGAAATCAATGTTTATTGGTAGAAGACTCTATATGGGTGCCTTGACCAGCTGATCTACAATTTCCTGTCCCTTTATAGCCTTGTGTTCAACATATTGGATGTCAAACTCATTGAGTATCATGACCCATTTAGCCAATCTTCCTGTGAGAGCTGCCTTACTGAGAAAGTACTTTAGTGGATCTATTTTAGCCACAAGTCATGTAGTATGGGCAAGCATGTAGTGTCTCAACTTCTAGGAAGCAAAGACAACTACCAAGCAAGCTTTCTCAATAATGCTATAGTTCTTCTCATAAGAAACCAGTGTTCGGCTCAAGTAGTAATTAGCCCTTTCTTTGTTGTCTTTATCTTCCTGAGCCAACAGGATTCCCAAAGATGTTTCAATGGCTGAAATGTATAAAAGAAAAGGCTTCCCATTAATAGGAGGCATAAGAATTGGAGGATTGAAAAGATATTGTTTGATCTGTGTTAAGCTTTGCTCACAATCCTGACTCTAATTGAATTTCACACCCTTATGTAAGGTCTTTGTGAAGGGTTGTGATCTATCCATCAATTGTGAAATAAACCTATGAATAGATTGAAGCCTTCCCTGTAGTCCTCTCATCTGACTGATGTTCCAAGGTAGTGGCATGTTCATTATTGCTTGTACTTTCTTTGGATCTACTTCAATTCCTTTTGCAGAAATAATGTATCCCAGCAACTTCCCTGATGTGACACCAAATGCACATTTCTTAGGATTGAGCCAAAGATTGAATTTTTCCATATGATCTAGGATGGGTCCCAAATCTTGCAAATGAGTATTGCATTTAGCACTTTTGACCAAGGTATCATCGACATATTCCTCCATGGTTCTATGCATCATGTCATGGAAAATTGTAGTAACAACCCACTGATATGTAGCACAAGCATTCTTCAAACCAAATGGCATCACATTCCAACAAAAGGTTCCTCATGCACATGTGAAAGCTATTTTCTCTTGATCTTTTGGTACAATTTTTAGCTAATTGTATCCCAATAAACCATCCATAAGTGAGTACATCTTATAGCCAATCGTCATGTCCATGATCATATAAATATTAGGGAGTGAAAAGTCATCCTTAGGACATGCCAAGTTAAGATCACACAAGTCTGTACAAACCTTGATAGATTTATCGTGCTTGGAAACTGGAACAATATTGGATATCCATTCAACATAATCAATTGCACAAATGAAACTAGCCTTTAGGAGTTTCTCCAATTCTGCTTTGACGAGCAATGCAACATGAGGGTGCATTTTTTGAAGCTTTTGTTTAACTAGTTTGATGGCTAGTGCTATGGAAAAATGATGCATGATAAGATCAGGATCCAATCCTAGCATGTTAGAGTATGTCCAGGAAAAAATTATTTTCTTTTTCTTGAAAAAGGTAATGAATTGTTCCTTATCTTTAGGTGACAGTGACTGTGCCAGATGTATCGTATGAGGATGTTCTTCTGTGCCCAGGTTAATTGGTTGTTTCAGCTCTATTAACACTGATGATCTCTCCTAAAAGTGACTGGGAAGGACATCAAATATCTCATCTGCAAGTGCCTCAGAGAGGTTTTCACCCTTGGATACCTCTTTTGTTTTTACTTTTTTTGGATCCGACACTACCACAATGTGGTTTTCACCATCGGACCTCTTGCATTTCTTCTTTTTAATTATGTGACTAAGATATTTGATGTCAGCCTTAGTCATGTTGATACTATACTCATTGGTGGAAGACATTATAGGTTCAATAGAATTTAGGTAATAGGCGAAAGCATAGTCATTCTGGAACATGGGGACTTCGTTAGATGCATTAGGGTTCCAGTCTATAAGCTTGGGATGTGTGATTTAGAGAGTACTGGTTGGTTCAATTGCATTCATAGTATAGTCATTAAGTGTGTGGATGAGCAATTCGAGACCTACGGTAACTTTGTCCATAGGTGTGTTCAAACACCTTGAAATATGAATGTCAGTAAGTGATGACTCTAGGACACTAGTTGGATTTGACCCATATGACCTAACCCTAGATATTTCACCCACTTTGATTTGATTTTCATAGACATGAACTTAGTCAATGTCTTTATCAGTAGTGACTTCTGAAAGAGAATCAAACTCATATTCCCTAGAATCGATGCTATATGGTGAGAGACTATAGAACTCCCCAATAGTGATAGGGACATACTTGCCTTCATCCTCTGGATTCTTACACAAATACTCAATATGGCATGATTGACTAGATTCTCCCTTTTTTGAATGATATTTGAGTTGCTTAGTACTGTCCTCAAAAGAATCACTAGTATCATCCACATGCTAACACATGGTACAAATTCATCTGGCTCAGCAAAGAATTTAGTGAGATCATAAGGGATAGGATGAGGATAGGAATCCTCATCATCAGATTCTTCCTCTTGAGTACCTGACTTAGATTGTGACTCATTTTCAGATGAACTCTTAGGTTTAGGGATGAATTTATTTGATCCCAAATGGAAAGGGATCTTCTTAAACCCTAAGCCAGTTGTATCACGGTTGTTTCATAAGCCTAAGACCAGGTCCATATATCTTAGGAGTGATTTCTCGAACTTGCTCTATTAAGTCCACTGGACCCTCTTCTCTGTAAACCCATGCAGCAATGGCTCTGTTTTCACTTTCATCTTCTAAGGGAATTGTAGGTTTGAAAAAAGTGCCATTATACTTGGTCTGAGGTGTCAGCACAAATAGCTTCTTTGCTTCTGAGGTCTCCCATAATGTCAAGGAGACTCTAGGAGAGATGTCAATGATAGCACTGGTTCAATGTGGTACTCTCCCATTCCAGTTTCTTTTAGTTTGAATGACTGCTCAATTTGTTTTAGTTTATTGTTTTGATAATTAGTAGACTCATGGTTAGCAAGGACAAAATTTTCAACAGCTTTGAGCATATTGTAGGTGTAGCTAATAGTGGCAGGAACAGTAACTTCAGAACCATGAAATGGGAACTTAATGCATTGATGCTATGTGGATGGCACAGTGCGCATCTCATGTATCCATGGCCATCCTAATAGAATTTTTTAGTCCAAGGGAATGTCAAGCACCTGATAGGTGACATCCTTTCGACAAGACTGACACGAATTGGTAAAACCACAAGACCTAGTGACTTTCATTCCACTTCATCATACGCTTCAATAGTGATCTTTCATCGGGGATCAACAGAGTCCTCAGAATAATTCAATTGTCTAAGAAGAGTAGCAGAGACAATATTTAGGCTAGTGCCATTATCAATGAGTACCTGACAAACATGTGTTTGGTGGATCATAACCTCAATGTGTAGAGGCTGATTGTGTGGGTGATTTAGCAAGTTATCATCCTCCTTAGAGAAGGTCATAAGATAAGGTGAGGTCAGGTGACCTACCATGGATTGAAATTGCTCAAGATCAAGATTTTGAGGAACATTTGCCTCAATGAGGGCTTTGTCTAGAATTTTCCTATGATCAGGTGAGATTTTAAGCAGCTCAAAGATGGAAATCTGAGCATTAGTTCATTTTAGCTAATTGAGAACACTATAACTAGTTGTGTTCAAGTTCGTTGTGGGTTTTGCACCTTTATCGAATGGACCAGCAAGGGCTTTTTCTTTGTGTTGTTCAAGATTTGAAGTAGGAGGCGTAGGGCCTTTGAGCACCAACTTGGCATGAGAGCAAGTAACAGTGCTAGTATAGTGTTGCAAAGGTGTATTATCCATTTCATTGGAAGTAGGGCCCCTCAAGACAAATGGTGTCTTGGGTTTGTCATTATCTTTCTTGCCCTTAATGGTAATAACGTCACAGTATTCAAAATCTATAGGTTCAACCATGTGAATGACATTTTCATCATTGGAATATGTATAGTTGACCTTATTGTAGGGTTTTGGTTTTGAAGTCTCTCCTTTTCGATAAGCTAGGAAAGGCTCTTTGAACGCCTTGTGGTCCGAGTTTTTGTTATGCACATCTACCACAAGATCACCGGCATCAATCATGTCCTAGACTTTATGACGTAAGTTTATATAGTTTTTGGTTTTGTGTCCCTTATTTTGGTGATACTCACAAATGAGGTCTCATTCCACCATGGTGGACATGGTTATGGATCATAGGGATGAGGGTTATCCATTGGTGAAACAAGCTCATGTTGTAGCAATGTTTTGTAAACCACATCCAAAGGTTCCCCCAAAGGTGTATACTCTCTCTTGGGGCATGTTGTCCATGAGTTTCTTAGTTTGTTCCCAGATGTCTTATTGTCAAGGGGAGGTTTCTTAGCATTTTTGCTGCTTTGAGGCAGTCTGTAAGATTAAATGCCGCTTTAGCAAGTTTGGGTGTGACATTTTCAACAACTCCATCATGTACAATTTCTTGATTCTTGTTGACATGTTTGTTTTTATCCTTGTTGGAAGTGGAACCTTGTTTTATGTCTCTCTGAAGAGTGAGCTCACCTTTCTTAACCATAAATTCCTCGATATGAATAGCTTGTGTAATCTTGTCTTCAAAGGTACATGGACCTTGAAGTTGGACTCTATATTCGAAATCAAGTAGGAGGTTATCAATGAAAATGTCAAGCTTCTCTATCTCTAGAATTTTGCAAGAATACTTAGTGTATAGTTGTCTCCACTATTGGAGGAATGTGAGAAAAGGCTCACCAACTTTTTTTTTAAGGTTGCATAGATCTCGAATATTGACAGGATGTTGAATGTTATGAGAATATTGCTAAATAAAGAGATTGGCAATTTTGTCAAATGTTTTGATACCAAGAGGTAAATGTGAGAACCACTCCAAAGTCTAACCACCTAGGCTTCTAGGGAATAAACGCATGAGGTAGGTTTGACTGTGTATAAACTCCATAGACAAAGCACCAAATTCCCACAAGTGATCTTGGGGATCAGTAGTACCAAAGTACTTATCATATTTGGGTAGCTCTACACCTCATGGGAAAGGCGACGTGTTTATGCTTTTGTCAAATGGAAATGAACAAAGAGCGTCCAACGTGTATGTCTTTATGGGTTTCTCTTTCTTGTGCATCATCTGAGATAATTGGTCTTGCATAATTTTTAATTTTTTTTTTAGTTTAGAGGTCTCAGTTTCTTCTTTAGTTTTGACAATAGTTTCTACATTGAAATGAGAAGGTAACTTTGCTCCCTCTTGGGCAAGTTTGAGAAAGTATTTTTCTTTCTCTTCGTTGAGTAAGATTCCCATGACCTTTTGGATTTTTTTTTTCTCTTTGACATTTTTTGATGTGTTCAAGGAGTATTTCTACTTCTTCCTATTCCTCATCAATGTCATAGTCTTTCTCTTGCTCTTTATCATTCCTAGGTGGTTCTTGATGTCGACTATGACTACCATGTTTAGGTTCATGATTAGTCATTATAGGAATGTGTTCAGTTTAAGTGTGTCATCCTAAATCAATGCCTAATGAAGTACATGTGAAGCTCAATGTGCTTTGTTCATTGATGCTCAACTGGGTTGCAAGAAATGTGTATAAAACTTTGATCGCTACACCAAACTTTTTCATCAACTATCGAAGCCATAAAATCTCCTGACTAGCTAGCATAGTTTCCCTATACTCTACCTTTATAGATGATATCACATGAGCATGCTTCTTCTTGTAAGATCATGTGATAGGAACAAAACAAGGATAGAAGACAATTATAGAAGTAGACTTGTGATCATCAATATCACCAGCCCAATCTAAGTCTATGTAACCAATAATGTGAGGATCCCATGATGTATACTAAATGCCATAAATGTAGTACCCCAAATGTACCTCAAGATACATTTGCAAGCTTTCCAATGACTCTCATATGGATCATGTGAGAATCAAGTGATAAGTCCAACCACAAAGGAAATATCAGGATATTTGTGTGTCAGGTATAAAAAACTACCCACAAATTGTTTGTATAAGGTGGAATCCATTGTAGGATTAGTGCAAGTGGTAGATAAAACAACACCTAACAAAAAAGGTGTGGGAGAAGGCTTGAAATAAAGCATATTGAACCTATGAAGCATATCAATAGAATACTTCTACTAGAGTATGGCTATCCCATCTGAAGACTAAACAACCTATAGGCCCAAAAAATAGTGCAAAAGTCAAAGGTTTGTCATCTCAAATTGCACTCTCAAAGCTCACTAAACACTCTATATCATGGAGGATGAGCTAGCTATAATGATGATATCATCTACATAAAGCACAAGTATCAATAAGTCAGCCCCATGACGTTGAATGTAAACTATAGGATCAGAATACATAGATTGAACTATAAAGAAAGCAAGAAAGAATCCATCTTCTCATACCAAGCCCATGGGGCATCTTTGAGACCACAAAAAGACTTCTGAATCATGCATACTAATTAAGAGTCCTACATAAAACCATGAGGATGATCCATATAGATCTCATCATGAAGGTCTCCATACAAAAAGGCACTCTTCACATCCATCTTAAAAACTATCCATCCCTATGAAGCTACAAGAGAGAGCACAAGGCAAATAGAATTCATCTTGGCAATAGGGGAAAAGGTCTCAGAGTAATAAATACCCTCAACCTTTGAAAAACCCTTTGCAACAAGACATTCATTATACCTATCAATAGAAACATCTACAATGTACTTGGTATGGTACACTCACCGACACCAAACTAACTTTCTTCCTTTTAGAAGGGACAAAGATCCCATGTGTGGTTCTTCATCAAAGAAGATTACTCCTCATCCATAGCCCTATCCCACTCTAAATGTCTTTTCACCTATGAAAAAAATCTATGGATAATATAAAATGGCATGACTCAAGAGGCCAATACAAGTGGTCTAAGCATGAGTGCAACAAGAATTTGTAGGATCACCTATTAGAGGTTCTATTGCATCAACAGTATCATGAGCCCACTTGGGCACCCATGGAACAACTAGTGGAGGTGGTGAAGCGGGGTCAATATTAAGATCTTCCTCAAAGGATGCATAATTCTACGAAGGAGTAGAGGAAGTACTAGGTAGTGAGGAAGAAGTTGGCGATGGTGGCTCCATCTGAGGATAATGCTCATCAAACTAAGCATCTCACCAAAACAAGACATCTTTAGAATTAGGATCAAACAACCTATATGCTTTCTTATCCTCATAGTAGCCAACAAAGATGAGTGGTCGTCTCTTTTTCTACATGGATTTCCACTCAACATTTAGAATAAATTCCCAAGCCTCACTACTTAAAATGTAGAATGTAGAAACATAAGGCTTGACATGAGTCCAAGCTTCCTCAGGAGTTAAGTGTTGCAATGCCTTGTGAGGCATCTGATTTTGAATATAATTGGTATAATTGATAGCCTTGGCCTAAAATGAAAAACTCATAGCTTGAGATTGTATCATACAATTGGCCATCTCCCATTATGTCCTATCCTTTCTCTCTGCAACTTGATTCTGATGTAGGGTATGGGGAACAATGAATTGATGATGTAAACCATTCTTAGTGTAAAAATATCTAAAAGAATTATTCACATATTCTCGCCCCCCCCCCCCCCCCCCCCACCATTTTTAGTGTGTATCTACCTAACAAAAAGACCAGACTACTTCTCCACAAATGTCTTAAAGATTCAAAATGAATCAAAGACATCAGACCTGTACATCAAAAAGTACACCCATGTGCTAGGAGAAGTCATCTATACATATCAAGCACCTGACAAAGATGGTATCAAAGCTCCAAATCTTTATGCCCCTATTCTATACATGAGAGATTTGGCTTCAGTTTTTAGATTTGATCTTTCAACATTTTTTTATATGATATAGGGGATTACTAATTTTTGAGGCACTTTGAGCAAAAATGGACATCTTTGTTGAGCTCAAAGCACTTGAAAACACCCATTTCCATATAAAATACATCTATTTTGGACAATGTTGAAATTTGAGGCAAAAAATTTTGCACCTAGGCATGTAAATTGAGGCGATAAATTTTTTATTTTATTAAAATAAGTCAAAAATATATTTTGGAACATTCCCTATTATGGAGGCTTCTTCAGTCCTTCACTAGTTCTTTTCAACATCTTTTACATCTCTTTGTGGAGCAGGGTTTTCTCCCATGTGGTTTTCTCTAGTTCTCCTTTTTTTAGAGATTTGGTTGTGCTTGAGTACCTCATCAAGCCTTATTACCAAGACCCAAATCTACTTTCTGTAGTAGTTTGTAGGTTTCCAGCTACTCCCTAAGTTTAACTCAAGGGGGTGTATTAGAGTAGTTTGATATTTCATAATTAACCCTAGTCTACTTAAGCTAAACTTTAGGCATATAATAATTAATTATTATTATGCAACCTAGGTTAGACCTTTTTAGCATTTCGATCACCTTTATAAGGACAATCTCTCATTATAAACATTTAATTGAGATTTATTCATTATTGATAATAAAAATCTTTCTTTTTGCTCATCAAGAATGTCTCATCTATGGATATAGCTTTTCAAGCCTCTATAGCTTTTTGCTTCTCTCTTATGTGATGCTTGTTTGCATACAGGTGGTTCTTGGGAGCTGTGGGGTTGATCTTTCATCAACTTCAACATGGTATGAAAGCTCCAAATATTCATGCCCCTATTCTATATGTGAGAGACTTGGCTTTAGTTTTTAGATCTAAGCTTTCAGCATTTTTTTATTGGATCTAGGGGTTACTAATTTTTGAGGCACTTTGAGCAAAAATAGACATCACTGTTAAGCTCAAAGCACTTGGAAACACTCATTTCCATATAAAATACATCTATTTTGGAAGTTTTTGAAAGCTGAGGCAAAAACAATTTGCACCCAATCCATTTTAACTTGGGCACATAAATTGAGGCGACAATTTTTTATTTTATTAAAATAAGTCACAAAGTTTTTTGGAACATTCCCTAGTTTATAGGCTTCTTTTGTCCTTCTCTAGTTCTTTTCAACATCTTTTCCATCTATTTTTGGAGTAGGGTTTTTCCCATGTGGTTTTCTCTACTTCTTTTTTCAGAGATTTGGTTGTGCTTGGGTACCTCATCAGGCATTGTTGTCGGGACCCAAATCTACTTTCTATAGTGGTTTCTAGGTTTTTACCTACCCCCTAAGTTTATCTTAAGGGAGGGTGTTAGAGTAATTAGATATTTCCTTATTAATTCTAGTCTACTTAAGCTAAACTTTAGGAATTTAATAATCAATTCTTTATACTAATTATTATTATGCAACCTAGGTTAGACCTTTTTATGGTTTCAATCTCCTTTATAAAGATGATATCTCATTTTGAACATTTGATTAAGATTAATTCATTCTTGATAATAGCAATCTTTCTTTTTTCTCATCAAGAATGTCTCATCTATAGATATGGCTTTTCAAGTCTCCATAGCTTTTTTCTTCTCTCTCTTATGGCATGTGTTTGCATGCAGATGATTCTTGGGAGCTATGGGGTTGATCTCTCATCAACTTCAACTCAAAATTTGCAAGGATCACCTATGTACTTCTTAATATTGGATGAATACTCGCCAAACTTAGAAGATTTACCCTTTTGAGAGGGTTTCTATGCATCCAATTTAGGAGTAGGCTTGGAGGAACCCTCACTACCTATTGAATTTGGTTTGTGCTTCAGTTTCTTCTTCCACTTCCCTTTAGATGTCTGACCAAAAAATGCATGTCTCTTTGAATTGGTGGTAGTATATAAATACGTAAGCTTGGACTTCTCTCTAGCCAAGTGATCACAAAAGACCTCAATAGTGGACATAAAAAATTTGGGACCCAAGGCATCCATAGTGGAATGGAAGGTAGAAGAGAAAATCTGAAAGTTTCCTTGAAGCTTTGATAGAAATATATACATGCATTCCTTATATGACTTCTCTTTCTTGCATCCCTATAACAATTTTTTCTACTATTTAAACCTCATAAGAAAGTCCTCAATAGAGGGAAAAGTATTGGGTACAAGAGAAGTAAGATCTGCCTCAATCTGAAGCACTCTAAATGCATTAATGGTGCCAAACAAGTCATTAAACTTGTCCCACATTTCTTGAGGAGTGGAACACTCATCAATATGAAACTATAATTTGTTTGAAACACTCAAAGATATTAGACCCATGGCTTCATCCATCTTATTCTTGTACTAAAAAGTTAGGTATTGACTTTGAAATACTAGCAACACTATATCTAAACAAGAGCACAAACCTTTGGAATTGAGAAGCTGCTACATATGGGATATTTGTATGTGATAGTTGTGTGGGCTTAGAAGTACTAGATAAGAAGAGGTCTTAGCCATTGTTTCAAGAAGGGGTTTTTAATTTTTTTGATATGCTAATATTATAACATAATGTAATAAAAAAACACCCCCCATAATGCAAAAAACAAAACTCCAACTTGCAGAAGGAAGCGTATACAAGCATAGAGAAAAAAAAATATTTAGTTGAGTATCAAAAATACCTAGTATACAATACTAGTAAAATGGCAACTAATCTGGAAAGTGCTTGAGAAGAGTTTTTTTAGGCTTTTTTGAATCAAAAAATAGAGCTATAGTGAACAAGTTATGCCCCTATGAAGATTGTAGACATCATCAGACTTCAAGTGTAAAAATAGATACCAAAATAGAAAAAATCCAAAAAATATGTATGCCATTGTCTCCATTTCTAAATCAACTTACCTACCTTCTTTCAAAATAGAAAAAGACCCACGTATGCTCAAGTTATAGCCAAACAAATGATAGGGCCTCTGGAAGGGTAAAAATAAAAATAAAAATCCAAAAAAATCTTCAAGAGGCTAAAAGCTTAGCCATCAGCCCCCCATGTGATTGCAGGCTAGGTGGGGAAGAACAATGACACTTAGGTGGAGGAGTAGTGGCGGTGGCACTTGCTAGCAAAGACACTAAAAATGCGGCTACAATCGAGTAGAGATAGTGGATAGGAGGTACAGCGGGCAAAGTTTGAGTAGGGGTAGAGGTTGGGCCCAGACACAAGGCCAATGGTGTGTGGGAAAATGACCAATGGCCACTTCACCTTCAGCGATGGTGCAATATTTTAACACTATAAGAATATTTTTAAACACGAAAAAAATTCAAAAAATTGCATCAAAATATGTGTCAGAGGCCATATGACCCTAGTATTGAAAAAAATTGCCTCCCCTGTCAGCATTGTCCAAAATTGACAAACTTTCTATGAAAATGGGGTTTTTGACGCCTTTTGAATTCAACTGTAAGGTCTATTTGGCCTCAAAGTGCTCCAAAAACCAAAGACCTCCTATTTTCACAAAAAAAAAAGCCCAAAAAATGTCAAATATGTTCTATCAAATCCTTGATCTTTTTTTTCTCTGAATATTGAACAAGCTACAATAGATCCAACTCTAATACCATAAAGGATTTGAGAAATACAAACCCACAAAGCCTGAAGAATACCTACATGCAAGAACCTATCACAAAGAAGAAGAACTAAAGAAGAGGCAAGGGTTTTGCTCTGAAAATATGGAAATTGTATTATTAGACTAAAATAAGTAGTGATAATTAGAAAATATCAATCCTTATAGAAGGAGATCAAAAACCTAAAAGGGAAACCCTAAGAAGTAAATGGAATTTAACAATGACTAATTAATTATTAAATGGAAATGTAAAGTTCATAAAGTGAAATCTCAATAAGTGAGTAAAGGTAATTTAATAAATTAAATAAAAATTAATGCTTTACTCTAACATAGTGTGTCTATCTTTCCCCTTAGCATTATTGAGGGTTTTTTTGGTTCTAAGTTTTTCTTTTTTTCATAATATTAACTATGTATTTAGTATTCATTTCTATGTACTAGGCATCATACACTAGAACATGCTATCATAACCAAGTAACCAAAAATAAAATAGAAACCATAGAAGGCCTAAACCTTAGCCTTCTCCTTTACTATCCTTGTGAGCAGCACATTAGCCCATTCTTTAGTGAGGAACCTATTGGCTACTTTTTTCCCATTTAGCACATCACAAATAACCGATCAAAGATATCTTCAAATGGGTTTGATTCTTCAACAATGTGTCAACATGTCAAAATTGTTGCTAACCTCTATATTATCTATTTCTTTCTATTCAAAAAGGGTCTCTTTCTTCCCTCTTGAAAAATAGGGAGTTTATATATTTTACAAAGCTTACTCCATTTCCCTTTGCAAAATGGTGATACCAATTTAGTTTGAGTGTTCCACATGTTCTCTTATTTTTTGACCAATAGGTTATTCCATATAGTAAGGAGTTAACCTTCCTATTAACCCATATTTCTATTTCATAGGAAGTCATTTTTGTAGGATGCCATGTAGAAAAATATTTTATTATTTCTTCTATCATTCATTTGGAATTGTGTCGACCATTAGATTCAAAGATTTTCTTCATCAATATTTTTGTTTTAATCACTCGTAAGGATTTTTTTGTATCATTAGCATATATGTTTCAGTGAGATAGATCATTTACAATATGAAAACTCTTCCATTCCTATTTTTGCAGGTCATCAAGATATCTTCCATCTTCAATAGATCAATTCTTTAGACTTGGTCTTCTTTTCTTGGTCATGTTCTATCTAATGGAGGTTTTTTAGATTAGCAATCTTACAGAGTTTGTAGCTTCATGCTTCAATGGTGTTCTTCATGTTATTCGTCTCTTTTTGGAAAAGAGTTTTTCACATATGGTTTTCTATATTTTTCCACTTTATAGAGACTTTATCTTGTACTTGGGTAGCTTATCAAGCCATTTGTTGGACCCATTTGTATTTCCTTTCAATAGTAGTTTCTAGGTTTTTAGATACTCCCTAAGCTTATCTTAAGAAGGGATGTTAGAATAATAAGGAATTTTTTTATTAATTAAGTCATTTAGATTTAATTATTAAGTCATTTATTACTTCTATTTTACTTAAGCTAAACATTGAACATATATTAATTAATACTTTTGATAATTATTATAATGCAACCTAGGTTACTTACCTTTTACGGTTTTGATCTCCTTTTACAGAGATTGGTCACTCTTTGTAAATTCAACTCTATTATCCATGAAATAGATCCTCCCTATATTCAAAGACATCTTCTTATATTTTTCCTCATTCTTCAATGTGATAGGTTATCTTGCATGTAGGTGTTCTTTAGGTTCTGTGAAGTTATATTTCTCAACTTCTATAATAGTGACATAGAAACAATAAATTTGAATTGATACCATGTTTTTTATATTAAAGCTGCCAACACTAGGGGGTTGGCTCTTAAGTATACCATAGTTGTCAAGGACTAGAAGACTACTAGTCACTAGAGAAATAACACAAAAACCCTTAACCCTTAATATCAAAAATAAAATTAACCCCTCAAGTCAGAATAGAATTAAGTTCATCATAACCATAAAATCAACACTACCAACATCCATGTTACAGTTAAAAAAATAACCATAGTTCTCAAAGTAGTTATACCATATTAACCTATTGGACACATAAAATCTTAAAAGCATAAAGTTTAAAGGCACACAAAGCTAGTATAAAGTTTCATACACTAGAACATGCTAGCATAACCAAGTAACCAAAAATAAAATAGAAACCATAGAAGGCCTAAACCTTAGCCTTCTCCTTTACTATCCTTGCAAGTAGCACATTAGCCCATTCTTTAGTAAGGAACCTATTGGCTTTTTTTTTCCCGTTCAACACATCACAAATAACCGATCAAAGATATCTTCAAATGGGTTTGATTCTTCAACAATGTGTCACCATGTCAAAAATTTTGCTAACCTCTATATTATCCATTTCTTTCTATTCGAAAAGGGTCTCTTTCTTCCCTCTTGAAAAATAGGGAGTTTCTATATTTTGCAAAGCTCCCTCCCTTTCCCTTTTCAAAATGGTGATACCAATTTAGTTTGAGTGTTCCACATGTTCTCCTATTTTTGGACCAATAGGTTGTACCATATAGTAGGGAGTTAACCTTCCTATTAACCCATATTTCTATTTTATAAGAAGTCATTTTTGCTGGATGCCAAGTAGAAAAATATTTTATCATTTCTTCTACCATTCATTTGGAATTGTGTCGACCATTAGATTCAAATATTTTCTTCATCAATATTTTTGTTTTAATCACTTGTTGGGATTTTTTTGTATCATTAGCATATATGTTTCAGTGAGATAGATCATTTATAGTATGAAAACTCTTTCATTCCTATTTTTGCAGGTCATGAAGATATCTTCCATCTTCAATATATCAATTGTTTAGACTTAGTCTTTTCTACTTGCTCATGTTCTATCCAATGGAGGTTTTTTAGATTAGCAGTCTTACAAAGCTTGTAGCTTCATGCTTCAGTGGTGTTCTTCATGTTATTCATCTCTTTTTGGAAAAGAGTTTTTCACATATGGTTTTCTATATTTTTCCACTTTATAGAGACTTTATCTTGTACTTGGGTACCTAATCAAGCCATTTGTTGGACCCATTTGTATTTCCTTTCAATAGTAGTTTCTAGGTTTTTAGATACTTCCTAATCTTATCTTAAGAAGGGATGTTAGAATAATAAGGTATTTTCTTATTAATTAAGTCATTTAGATTTAATTATTAAGTCATTTATTACTTCTATTTTACTTAAGCTAAACATTGAACATATATTAATTAATACTTTTATTAATTATTATAATGCAACCTATGTTACTTACCTTTTAGGGTTTTGATCTCCTTTTATAGAGATTGGTCACTCTTTGTAAATTCAACTCTATTATCCATGAAATAGATCCTCCCTATTTTCAAAGACATCTTCTTATCTTTTTCCTCATTCTTCAATGTGATAGGTTATTTTGCATGTAGGTGTTCTTTAGGTTCTATGAAGTTGTATTTCTCAACTTCTACAATAGTGACATAGAAACAATAAATTTGAATTGATACCATATTTTTTATATTAAAGTTTCCAACACTAGGGGGTTGGCTCTTAAGCATTACCACAGTTGTCAAGGACTAGAAGACTACTAGTAACTAGAGAAATAACACAAAAAAAAAACCTTAACCCTTAATATATAAAATAAAATTAACCCCTCAAGTCATGAATAGAATTAAGTTCATCATAACCCTAAAATCAACACTTCCAACATCCATGTTATAGTTACCAAAACAACCATAATTCTCAAAGTAGTTATGCCATATTAACCTATTGGACACATAAAATCTTAAAAGCATAAAGTTTAAAGGCACACAAGGCTAGTATAAAGTATTATACACTATAATATGCTAGCATAACCAACTGAAAATAAAATAGAAACCATAGAAGGCCTAAACCTTAGTCTTCTCCTTTACTGTCCTTGTGAGTAGCACATTAGCCCATTCTTGAGTGAGGAACCTATTGGCTATTTTTTTCCCATTTAGCACATAAAAAATGATCGATCAAAGATATCTTCAAATGGATTTGATTCTTCAACAATGCGTCAACATGTCAAAATTGTTGCTAACTTCTATATTATACATTTCTTTCTATTTGAAAAGGGTCTCTTTCTTCCCTCTTGAAAAATAGGAGTTTCTATATTTTACAAAGCTTCCTCCCTTTCCCTTTCCAAATGGTGATACCAATTTAGTTTGAATGTTCTACACGTTCTCCTATTTTTGGACCAATAGGTTGTCCCATATAGTAGGGAGTTAACCTTCTTGTTAACCCATATTTCTATTTCATAGGAAGTCATTTTTGCAGGATGCCAAGTAGAAAAATATTTTATTATTTCTTCTACCATTCATTTGGAATAGTGTCGACCATTAGATTCAAAGATTTTCTTCACCAATATTTTTGTTTTAATCACTCATTGGGATATGTCTTGTATCATTAGCATCATCCATGTCAAATGAAAGATCTTCATCGACAATCATCTCTTTTCCTGCCAAGATCAAATATTTTCTAGGTGGGTCAATTCTATGGGTTTATACAAGTTGGTTAATAGTTCATATTATCACTTCCCATATTTTTTTATAGTAGTGGAGTCTAATTGTTTTCATCCATAACACACTTCCAAGGCCAATTCTTTAAGTGTAGGAACTATTTGGGGTCTTTTTCTATGATGTTAATGTATTCTCATGCTTTTTTATTGCTTGAAAGGGTCAAATCTATTAGATTTTTCCTTCTATTTTGCTAGAAGGAATCATTTGGAATCTTTCCTATCACTTCAAATCTATAAGTTACATTTCAAGATTAGATTTTATTTCGATATTCAATTATTGCTCCTCTATAACTTTAACTCCACTATAGTTGTAGTGTGAACTTCATGTGAACATTTGAGTTATGCTTGAACTCTTTAAAAAGTAGTCTCATAGACATTTTATAGGTTCTTCTATTGTTCATTATAGTAGCATTATGCTTTACATTTGTAACTTCATTTTTCCTTTCATAAATAGAAAGCTTAGATGTTTATGATATAATGTACAGTCTCTTGTCTTGTATGAATTTTTTCTTTTCTATTTCTTCAAATTTGTGTATAGTGTTTATCCTATTGTTGAATGTTTTATGGTGAACTTGATTCTTTGCAACATTTCATTAGTTTTGATGGTAAGGAACTATAGAAATGGTAATGAATGGCACAATCTAGCTGAACTTTTGCAGGACCTCAAGCCTTTAATGTCCTCTCTAAATGCCATCTTCATCAACCAGAATGGAAACTCTTTAGTTTGGGGAGATTCTTCAGGGGTCTTTTACTCTATGGCCACCAGCTATCTATCCCTTGTGATTAAAGAGGAGAAACCTATCTAGGCCAAAGCATGGATCCCTGGGCTTATGCCTAAGATAAACATTTTTTTCTAGCTCCTCCTTCAAGATAAAATCCTTACCTGGGATAATTTAGCCAAGAGAGGCCAAATCTTACCTAATAGATGTTGCCTCTGTAAGAAAGATTTGGAAATGGTTAATCATCTATTCATCCACTGCCCCTTCTCCTCCAGGGTGTGGAGCCATCTAACTACTAACCTATACTTCAACTAGTGCCCTCCAACTTGCATCTAGGATTTCTTTAGTCAGTGGAGAAGCCACCACCAAGGTTTGAATTCTCAGTTATTGAGCTCTTGGATCCTCCCACACTTCTACTGGGGAATCTGGAACGAGTGCAACAATAGGATTTTCAAAGACAGAGAAGCCCCTGAGGTTATAATAGCTAAGAAAATTGAAAACCTTATGATAGAGAACTATGCCATAACCAGAGAAGGAGACATAAAGCTTGGAGGGAATAGTAAAACTAGGAAAGAAGACAGGATCAAAAGAAGATAGGAGGCTACTTGGTCTTTTCCTCCTGAGAACTGGCATAAAGCCAACTTTGATGTGGCAACCAAGGGGAATCTAGGTCCAGCTAGATGCAGAGATATCTTAAGAAATAGTTTAGGAGGTGGCATTGCTGTTATCTTTTCCCCTATTGGCCACCAAACCAATCATCTAGCTAAAGCCAGTGCTGCTAGGTTCATTGTTAAGTTGGCCCTGGCCTCAGGGATTGAGTAGTTGTGGCTTGAAGGTGACTCCTTAAATATAATAAATTGCATTTTAGGAGTCACAAAACCCTCCTAGAACATTGAAAGCATTATTGAGGACCTAAAATTGAACTTAAGGAAATTTAAAAACTACCACGTCAGCTATGTTTATCATGAAGCAAACATGGTCACTTACTGGTTCGCTAATGAAGCAATTGCTAGCAACTTAGTGATGACGTGGGGAAGCAATAGTGACTTTTTGGCAGCGGTGACTAAGCTAATCTGAAAGGAGCAAATCTACGGCACCAAAGTAACATCATTTTAATGATGTTAGGATCTGCAAAATCATACTTCAAAAAGGAATTTATTTGGAGTTATGTGGAACCCCCTCCACTCCATAATCACGTATATGAAAGACACAAGCTAAAGGAAGCTAGAAATATACCCATAAACACACACATAATTATTTTCACTCGCAGCACCTTTTGCTACTCTGAAATCAACAATACTACTAGCAGTTTAGGGTTAGTTGAGCCAAAAATTGCAATGGTGGGTGAAAGAATCAGAAGAGAGCCATGGGGCGAAGTGGAGAGATGGAGAGAGAAGAAGAAAGTATGGAGAAAGCTCCAAAAGGGAGGTATAACCAAATTCATAGAGAAGCTTCATGGATTTGATGTGGAGGTTACTAAAACTATGGTTAATTCCTAGCAAAATGGCAGGGTCAAAATTGATGGTGTTTCCCACCAAATCACTGAGGGTCTTATTGCGGAGGTGACTAGCTTTTCTTAGGATGGCTTGAACTTCTACAGGGACAAGAAGATGTCCACCAACGTTTTCAATGACTTTGTCAAGGATGATAAGGAGAAAATAAAATTGGTCAAGATTGACACCTACTACGACATTGACTCCATCAAAAAATTTTGGAGGTATGTTCTCAGGATTATCATTGAATATGTCACTCTTGACCCCAGGTTTGATAGAATCAAGACCCATAATTTTGTTCTGTTAAATCATTTTAGACACAAAGTGAAAATTTCTTTTCCTTTTTACATTTTCACCTCCATCACCAAGAATATAGAGGGATTCAAGAAATTCCCTTTCAAAAATCCTGCCCTCCATGAGGGTCTCCTACTTCTGATTTATGAGTTCTTGAAAACCCAAACTAGAGGTAAAACCATTGGGGATTTGGGTAGTCCCTCAGAGGACACTACCAGTTCTGATTCTAGGGATGAGCTTGTAGTGAAATCAAAGAAAATTGACACCCCGAGAAAAGCTATCCCTATTACCTGTGATCTCCACATCCCTAGTAGGAAGAGCCCCAGATGTCTTCCCCCTATCCCCCCCTCTCCTCATCCTAAGGAGGTGAAAGAGGCTAGTGAAGATGATGTGGAGTCTGATATGGAGTGTGAGGAGGAGGACTCAGAGACAGGGAAGGAAAGTGAGATGGAAGAAGATAAGGGGAGAGAAAATGACAAGGAGGTGGTGACCCCTATGGAACCCAAGGTTAACCCCAAGAAAAGAAAAGTGAACTAGGCCTTGCCCCAAGATCATCCCAAAAACCCTGTTGATGTGCCCCCCAGCCCCACCCTGCCCAATTCACCTCAGGAGGTTCCCATTTTTCCCTTGGAGGAGATGATTGAAATCATGGTTGAAAAAGGAGGGGAGGTAATCAGAAAGAACAAGAGGAGGGCCTGGAGGAACTTCTATGGGGACAAGTTCAGTTTGGGTATTTTTAGAGAACTTGCTAAAATGCAGGTGTTGGAGGGCCTTGACAAAAGTACCCACTATGACAAGCTCATTGACCTGGATCTTTTGGTCATCTCTAACAATGTGCAGGAAATTGGCTTCAACTTCTTGAACAATGCAAAGTACAGCCTGATTGACAACTTTTGTTCCATCAAGTGGCTTTTTCAAAAAATTTAAGCTTTGAAGGATAGGAGCAACCAGCCCAAAAACCAGGATTCTAACAAGGACCAGGAAGCCAGAGGAAGCAAAGACTAGGCTAGGGGCTAGGAGAAAGACAGAGGCTAGGTCTCTAGTGACCATCAGGATGACAGACTCGCCCAGCTTGAGCAAAAGGTTCAAAGGCTAGATTATGTCCACCAAATTATTAGTAAACAGATAGTGGACACCCTTCACACCTTGAATGAGAATATTGTCAATCTGGGGGACTATCTGACTACAACTGGCCTTAAAAGGGATGCGAAGGAGAAGAGAGAGCATGGATTCAACTAAGTTGAATTTTAGAAAGAGGCCAGTGACCAAGTGAATTAGGGGAACCAGATGAACACTCCTACCAGGATTCAGGAGGGCGCAACTAGTCAAAAGGACAATGACACTGCAAAAACCCTGCAAGCCATGGACATGGATGGACACTAGCCTATTCACCTAGCTTTTCTTTTCTATCTCTGGCCTTTGTACTTTGGTTTTGAGCCTTCTTTTGTCTCCAACCTTTTGTGGTAGTATTTTGTTTGTTTAGTCTGTTTCATCTTGCTCTTTTTGTTGTAAAACTTTGGGTTTCAAGATCCCTGTAAAACTTGTTTTACCTAATCAAAAACATTTCATTAGTTTTACCTTCATGTGAATCCCATAGTATATATTGGAGTCAAGATCTATGTATTTAAGTTCTCTATTCATGTTTTGTACATGTATAGGTAAAGATAGTAACAAAGTTTTAGTCTTGTGCATCAACCCCTTTCCCTTGTCATTTTAATTTCATGCATTCCTTCACCCTTTTCCCTCAAAGCAATAGTTTATGTGCATCCTAATTATAAGGAAGATGGCCTTGTCCATAAATTCAACCTTAGAGAATAATTCCCCCTCTTGGAGGTTGTTTCCATATTATACGAGGTCTCCTAGGGATAACACATCGAGAATGGGTGAAGACTTTTGTGTCAGCAAGACCCATACAACAATTTGGAATCTTCCAAACCTAAGCATTCATCCTCTTTCTTTTGCAGCAATAGGTGAAGGGTGGTGGTCATAACATGAGTCACTTTTAGAGAAGTTCTCATCTAGAGCATAGTACCTATTTTTGAGCTCATTTAATTCCCTTCTAGTAAATGACACATTACTAGCCAAGATTTGGAAATCTTCACAATTCCCCATGGGGATCTCCTTCATCTTAACCTATAACACAAGGGAGTTAGAAAAGAACTTCTCTTTATCTTTTTCATCATTCCTCCCATATGAGGAAGAAATCATAAGTGTGATATCCTTAGAGTCTTCAGAACCTAGATGGGTGTCAAGAATGAAGTTCTAAGGCTTCTTGGTAAAGTTGGCAAAGACATGGGAGGGGTGCTTACTCATAGCTTACATCCAATTAGGACTAACTTCTTTAGAATCTAAGGTAACCTCCCCTGTATCCATATATTTCTCCTACTCTACACCACTCTCAAACTTCCTCCTAGCCTTCTCTTTCTTCTGGGATTTTTCTTCTCACTTTCTCCAAACCCTAGTACATCCTCATGCACATCCATATGCTTATTTTCCTTCTTCATTTCTATCATTTCTTTTTTCTAGTATTCATGACTCTCTACAACTTCCACCAATCTCCTCTTATGAATCCTCGAGATCAATATCCACCATTTTTTTAATTTTGGGATATTTTACCAATAGATTTGTTATCATATATGACTACATTATTTCTCTTCAAGTTATGCAACAAGGTAGGAAAAGATAAATGCTAAGGGGTGGGGTCCCTAGACCTACTAAAATAACTAAGACTAGAAGAATTTTATGCCTGGCCAAGATATTATCAATAGTGACGCATCTATGTGAGCAAAGAGCAAGATGGAAATTGTACATATTGATAATAATCCCCTTAAAAAGAATGGTCAATTTCATACCCTTCTTCTTTTTCTCCCTAGCATCTCAAATTGTATCTTTAATTTTATTTTGTGTGAAGAAAAAAAAGGATAGATAAATATCATGATTATGCAAATGATTCAACAAATAAAAGTTATAATAGTAGAAAACCCAAACCTACCCTCCAGAGTAAGGTACTTCATAATAATTAGGCATACTTCATTCCATAGTTTAGGGAATTTTTCACAAAGAAAACCACTTATATGTTTAATTGACTCCTCATCATCTCTAAAAAACATCTCATCTTAAAATTTAGTCACCCTTTTCCATTTTCTTCCTTCCATCAACAGCCTCGTCACCATAGAAATAATTTCCTCACTCACTTGAAAGGAAATCCCATTAATCATCACTCTCATGTCCATCCAAAATCTAATTAATTATAGAGAGAAATTACTTTCATAACCTGTCATATATTGTGTAAAGGGAACCAATCCTCCCTCTTTTAGCATAATCTAGGTGTAAGGCTTCCTTGTGTAGTCCTGAGTGCTAGTAGGCTCAACTCTAAACATATCGTCACCCATATCTCCCTCCAAACTAGAGCACTCTAAAATTTCCATATTTATAGACTTAAGAAAATACTTACACCAAAAGGTAATATAACACTTTAAATATTCATCACAGTGAATGAATCCTATGTATGCATAATACCAAAAATAAACCTAAGATACTATAATAATAACTAGGTGTGGTAATAAATCTTATGTCACTTCTCCACAAGACTACCACGTAAGTAATTCCACCTCTCTAAATAGACATAATTATAAGCATTCCTTAAAAATGTCCAAAATGAGATTAATTAAAAATATTTCCTTATAAATTTATCTGATATTGATAAAATACACCTTAATGTTTTTTCATAAACTTTTCGTAAGGTCTCATAATTATTATCCCTCTCCACTTAAAATTATTAGTCAAATCCTTCCTCTTTTTCCACAACTTATTTGAAATACTCATTCTAACACAACTCATCCTTAACTTGCTCATTGAAATTATCATTATAATTAAAAAGATAATCATAGTTTTATAATTTAAATTTCTTGCCAACATATCTAACCAATAGGAAATCCACCAATAAAAAAATTCCATTCCTCCCTATGTAAATTTTTTTCCCTTTCCATAAGGGTGAGGATATAAGCTAGTACGATTTCCATGTTTTTCCAATAGATCCTTGGACATGTAGCCCCAAACTTGCCATAGATTCAAAAACCACTTGCCTTCTCTATAAATATGTTACATATCATAAATATCTAAAGTTTTTAGGAGGTTCCAAATGTCCCCCATTATACAAGCAATAGACCATCCTGGTGTAATACATCCCTTTACTGAGTTCACAATTATCTTTGAATCCCTCCACACATAAGTGTTTCCATCCTAGGATGAAAACAAGATGTAACCTTACGTAGAGAGCCATAGCTTCATTACATTATTTTATATTTTTCAAAGGTTTCCTACATAATCCATCAATTGGATTCCCTTCAAGTCTACACCACTTCACCACCTACAACATAGCCCCCATAAGAAGCCCCATCAACTTTGAGTTTCAACATCAAGTTCCTAGGAGGTATCCATTTTGTCTTTTTTCTTCTAATGGATTTTAAGTTTTCACAGGCTTGAAAGGATCTTGTGAGTTTCCAATTCAAAGCCATATTTTCCCTTTTTAAAATGGGTTCAGGGGTTTCTTCCATTTCCTACACTAAATATTATCCATCAAAATCTTGAGCACCATATTACCTACCACCTCCTCCAATAACTCGTGTTCCTAGAAAACTCAATTATTTCTCTAATTCTGAATTCCCCATCAGACATGAGGGGAGATGAGGTTCCATATAATCCTTAATAAAGAATGATTAAAACAGAAATCCTAATTTAAATAAACTACTACAAATCACTCTAGAAAACCCAATCCAGGAGGAACCTTATGTGTTCTACAAGTCTAGTGGTTGTATCGCACATTGACAGGTCAATCTTTTGGTGCAACATCAACCCTAGATTGTAACAAGTAGCACTAGATCTTGTTCACAGGTTTGAATCTCCTCGAGTAACATTGAGGAAAGATTTTTGAACTAGTTGCCAATGTTCCTCTTTAGGATTCATGACATGGCTTAACCACCTCCTATTTTCTATATGTTTAGTGGTTCTATTAGGCATTGATAGGTCAATATTTTGGTGTAATTAAAACCCTATCTTGTAACACCTTTAACATCAAAATTTATTTCTACTTGATTTACATGTTGTGTTATTTTAGAAACATTTTCTATTGATGAAGGATTTGTTGATGTGGCGATTTTTTAATCAATAAATAAAACACATTTTTTTTGAAAAGAAAATAGTTGGTTTAAAATTTATGTAAAAAGTGTTCTCTTTTTTAAACAAATCATATAATATGCCTGCATCAACTAAGTACTAACAGACGTCAGCACAAGTACTAATGCATGTTAGTATAGGTACATCTGAATATGTGGGTCATGTTTCATAAAATTATGGGCCAAAATTTGATAACCTTCAAACCATCATGCATTTGTTTATTTGTCATAAAAAGAAATTAGTGGTATTTTTCTCATATCTTAGGCATACAATCTCATTCTTTTACAAATGAAATATCGTCAAAAAGATGGTTTTGAGCTAATTACTATGGTGTAGGATAATTTAGTTTTTGGTTTTGTTTGGATTCATTTTTATGCAGTCAAAGGTAGGGGTTCTATTTTGCACTTCAAGAGACATATCTTGATCAACATCTTACTTCTATTTTTCAAAACTTTATGTCATTGGAAATCTTGTTCTATAATCTTTCCAATAATGTTGTTTTTTCTTTTATATTATGTTCCAAGTATATTCTATTTATAATTTTACTATTTTGCACACTAGTGGATATATTTTTTGTTTCACATTTGAGAATCATTTTCGTTACATGAGATGACTCATCTTAGGCTATAATTTCCTTTATATCAGCCTTATGTCTCTTCTTGTCTTTTTAAACATCTTTTGTAGCATTTTTTTGGAAACACGCTGAGATAAAGTGAAACTCTATTTCATTTCATGATCTTGGACATCTTTGTGTCTTGTTGTACTTGTACTTGTACTACATTATGAAGTTTCATGGGGGGTTTCATGTTGATCATTTTTACCATATTCCTTTGTCAAGTGATTTTTCCTTCCATGGCATTAGTCTCATAATGTGTCAATGGCATGTACCTTTAGAGCTATTTGTACTTCTTCAACACTCTTGCTGTTCCTAGTTCTTTATTCCACAAGATTTTATGCATTTAGATTCAATGTACATGTCTTACCTCTCAACATTATAGGTGGTTCTTTTAGTTCTAATATTTTCTTGGTTTGATAGAGTTAACTATGTATTCATTATTTGTTTCTATGTGCTAGGCAATTGCAATGGCTAGGTACCTATTTTTAGTGAGATGGGTCATTTACCATATGGAAAGTATTTCATTCCTATTTATATAGGTCATTAAAATATCTTCCATCTTTGATTGATCAGTTATTCAAACTTATTCTTCTCCACTAGTCATGATCTATTCAATGGAGGTTTTGCAGATCAATTGTTTGACAGAGTTTGTAGCTTGATGATTCAGTGGTGTTCGTCATGTTATTCATCTCTTTTTAGAGAAGAGTTTCCCCATGTGGTTTTCTCTATTTCTCCTCAAGACTTATTTGTTGGGACCTATTTTCATTTTCTTTTGGTAGTAGTTACTAGGTGTTGGAAACTACAATTAGAACAATTGTTATGTTGTCATTGATGTCAATTCTATTGGTAAGCTAGTTTGTAATCTAATCTATGTGTCATATCTATTTGATTGATGAAGAGGATTTTAGAAGTTGTTTTTAAAAAAAGAATCTATAGGATAGATTGAATTATGAAGAGGAAACTAGAAATCAGCATTTGATTATTTGGACTTTGACAAGATAAATTTATTGTTTAAATTATGTTGCAAAGGAGAAGACAATAATGTTCAAGTCTTGAAAGCGTGAGAAAGGATAGATCAAATGCATAGGCTTGACCAAGAAATAAATTAGAAGACTAAATCATTTTTTATGTAAATATCAAGTAATGCTAGTGTAAACTAAGCCACAGTAAGTACCAATAAAAGTTAGTGTTGATTGACCATCGATATCAACTAAGTAATAGTGTATGTGTCGAATGGTAATTTTAATAATGACTAAGTAGCCAAGTGATGACCAAATGTCAAAACACAATGTTGGTCAAGGAACAAAATTTCAAATATTTATAAGGAATTATAATTTCCAGCCAACTAAGTTGATTTCTTTGGATATGGAAAGTGTGTTGAAGATAAGGATCAATGAGTTGTATCATTTAATTCTAGGAGAGGACTAGGTAAATAACTAAGAGATGGATTCCAAGATAAGTTTAAAGAAGTTAAAATAGAATGGTGATTATATTAATTGTATTTCATGGATCAAATCATAAACTCTAAGATCTATGGTGGTGTTTAAGTGGGAAAAGATCATAATTGCTTATTTAAGGACATACAAAGGAAAACTCATAGTGTATGTGTGTGTGCATGTATGCAAATTCTTGTGAAGTTGAAGCTATGATTGATGTTATTGATTGGAAAATCTAAGCAAAAGATTGAATTGATTTGAGAAGAAGTGAAGTGTTATTTCTAGAAGGGTTGCCAAGAGAATTAGAGATTGAGATGATAATTGAGGCTAGATAGTGAATTGGTACATGAGAGTTGAATAGATATCAATATATGCAAAGTGAGTTTTACTTAATAGATCAAAACTTATTGGTACTTGATAACCATTGTGAATAGTATTTGAAATCCTTTAATCAAGGTTGACCTAATTGTCATATGTAAATCTTTTAACAGGGTGACATTCTAATGGAATTTTCTAAAGTCCTCTAACAAGGCCACTCCTAATAGGGTAATTAAATCCTTTAAAGAGGTCACATTTAATAGTGTGTATTGTAACCTTTAATAGAGTTGGTTCCTAATAGGGCTCACTTCAGAAGAGTGAAAAATGGTGACATGTTGTTGGTGGTTTTTCCATCCTAGTCTCAAGCTTGTGTGGATGTTATTATGATAGTTTACTAATTAATGTTTACATTTTGCAAGTCTATTATATTAGAACAGTGGATAGCTAGCTAATGTTACTAAAAGTTTATAGTAGAGAACAAGAAATGAAATGATAAGATATGAAGTTGTTTGAGAGTTTTTTTGTTCAATTGGTACATCTAGACCTTGGATAACAGATTACCCCTCCCCCCCTCCCTCCATCTCATTTATTCTAAATATTCTAACACTAGGTTTTAGCTACTCCCTAAGTTTATCTTAAGGGGTGTGTTAGAGTAATAAGGTATTTTCTTAGTAATTAAATCATTTTGATTTAATTATTATGGCACTTATTATCTCTATTTTACTTAAGCTAAAAATTAGGGATTTTTTAATTAATTATTTAATCAATTATTATAATGCAACCTAAGTTACTTACCTTTTAGGTTTTTGATCTCCTTTTATTAAGATTGAACTCTCTTTGTAAGTTCAATTCCATTAGCTATAAAATAGATCTTCCCTATTTTTAGTAACACCTTGTATCTTTCTCCATTCTTCCATATGACAAGATATTTTGCATGCAAGTGTTTCTTAGGTTCTATGAAGTTGTATTTCTCAACTTCTACAATAGAGACATAGAAGTAAAAAATTTAAAAGGATGTCATTTTTTTATATTAAAGCAACTAAAACTAGGAGACTAATCCTTAAACAATACATTATTAGTCCATACCCAATAGTTTACTAGCCACTAGAGAAATAACACCAAATAACCTTTAACCCTTAATATCAAAAGAAAAATTGACCCCTTGAGTCATCCACAATATTAAGTTCATTATAACCATAACATCAACACTAACAACATCCATATTACAATTACCAAATAAATCATAGTTATGAAAGTATCTATACTACATTAACGTATCTAACACATAAATTCTTAAAAGCATACAATTGAAAGCCATAGAAGGCCATCATAAAGTATCATAAACTAGAACAAGCTACAATAACTAAGAAACCAAAAATAAAATAGAAACCTTAGAAGGCTTAAACCTTACCCTCCTTTTTATTCCTTGTGAGTAACACATTAACTAATAAAAGATATCTTCAATGAGTTGGATTCTTCAACAGTGGGCTAACATGTTATAACTATGGCTAAACTTCATATTATATATGTTTCTCTATTTCTTAAGGGCCCCTTTCTTCCCTCTTGTGAAATAACAAGTTTCTCTATTTTGAAAAGATTTTTCACTTTCCCTTTGTGAAATGGAAACACTAATTTAGTTTGAGTGCTCCATGTGTTCTCCTACTACTGGATTGATAGGTTGTGCCACGTGGTAGGGGTTTATTCTTCATGTTAACCCATTTTTCTATTTTGCAAGAAATCATTTTGGTAGCCTACAAAATAGTGAAATTTTTTGTTGTTTCTTTCACCATTTACCAGGAATCATGCCAACCATTAGATTCAAATTTTTTCTTCATCAACAATTATGTTTTAATCACTCATTGAGATTTTTTCGCAACATTTGAGTCATCCATTTCAAATGAAAATTATTGATCAACAATAATCCATTTTTTAGGAAAGATCAAATATTTTTCAATGTAGGTGAACTCTACAAATTTACATAGGTTGGTTAACAATTTTTGTTATCACTTCCCACATTTTTTAACAATAATGAAATCTAATTGTTTTTATCTAAAACACACTTCCAAAGCCAATTCTTCAATGTTGGGAAACTTTTGGGGCCTTGTTCCATGACGTCAATGTATTCCCATGCTTGTTTATTTCTTTCAAGGGTCTATTAGATTATCCATCTATTTTTTTGGATCACTTCATTTTGAGTCTTTCCTATCACTTGAAATGGGTAAGTTGTAGTATTTCAAGATCATATTTCATTTTTATATTTATTTATTACTCATCTACAACTTTAACTCCATTGTAGTTGGATCTTGAACTTCATGTGAACATTTGAGTTATGATTGAACTCTTTAAAAAGTAATATTATAGATATTTTTAAGGTTCTTCTCTGGTTCATTATAGAAAAAAATTTCTCTAAATTTGTAACTTAATTTTTCCTTTCATGAATAGAAATCTTCTCTTTTACCTTATCTTAATAATCTAATGTATTATGTAGTCTCTTTCCTTATATTGATTATTTCTTTTCAATTTTTTCAAGTTCATGTGTAGTGTTTATCCTACTATCAAATGTTGTCTAGTGAACTTATTTCCTTGGAGCATTTTATTCATTTCACCTTTATTTTCATTCTTGAAGAGTATATTGTAGTAAAGATTTTTGTATCCAAGTGTTGTATTCATATTTTGTGCATCTATAGGAAAAGGAAATAACCAAGCTTCAATCTAATGTGTACTATCTACTCCTAGTGACATTTTGATTTGATACTAGTCATGGACATGATTATTGCTCTCTATAAATTTTAAGTTTATTTAGCATAGGTTAAAAGATGACATAGTTTTTAGATAGTATTGTGAGCTTTATGATGATTCAAAATATTAAAATTTACTTATACTCATTGAGACATGTTTATATTAATTATTCTTTTATTTTATTGCACTATAGTATTATGATTATTTTTGGAGCTAAACATACTAATCCAAATGTGTTTATAATAAATATTCTCTCTCTCTCTCTCTCTCTCTCTCTCTCTCTCTCTCTCTCTCTCTCTCTCTCTCTATGTGTGTGTGTGTGTGTGTGTGTGCGGGCGCGCACGCGTGCATGTGTGTGCATATGAGTTTCTCTTGATGATAAAGGATTGCAGGTGTTAGGCATCCACTTCACTTGGTTACAAAGCTTTGAACATGTCTTTCAAAATTCTTGAATTTTATCTTTTTGTAGAAATTACCAAAGTTTCCTCAAACAAACCCTTTAGACCTAGATTCCTACCTAGGAAATTCACCTTATTGGGGATAGGTAGTACCATGGTTTTGGGTATGATCTTATGATTTTATTTTGGTCATATATTTGTTTCTATAGGTTATAGTCTATATTATGATTCACATTTTGATATTGATCTTGGTATAGTATATAAACATATGGGTGCATGGTGATATATAATTACATACATAAAGAAATGTATGTGTGCATATCTATGTAAAAATATGTTTAAAAATATATAAATCACTTGGTTAGGAAGCTTTGAACATGTCTTTCAAAATTATTGAATGTTATATTTGTGTAAATATTACCAAGGTTCCCTCAAACAAACCTTTTAGACCTATATTCCTACGTAGGAAAGTCACCTTATTGGGGTAAAGTAGTACAATGGTTTTGGGTATGGTCTTATGATTTGAGTTTGGTCATATATTTTCTTTTCTCTATATTATGATTCACATTGTGATATAGATCTTGGTATAGTATCCAAGCACATATATATAAGTGTATATGGGTGCATAGTGATATATACTTACATATATGCACCAATGTATGTGTGTATATCTATGTAAAAATATGTTAAAAATATATACATATATGTGTAAAATAATACATAAAAATTAATACAAATAGTAAGAAGAAGAAAAATTACCAAAAATAATAATACTACCCTACATTCTAGGAGATTTGAACTTGAATCTTCCTACCAATGAGACTTGTTGTTTACCATTAGGCTATGAGGAATTACTTGATAGTTTTATCCATATTTATTACATTTAACCAACATGCTTTATTAAATATGTTAAAAAATAATAGTAATAAAATAAATAATATAATACAACTTCTTTTTTTAATAAGGAAAATAGGTTTTGAAGGGGCCCTAAAACCCTTTACATATCAAAAGAGATATTCAATTAAAAGCCCATGATAGGATAAAATAAAACAACAAAAAGATGGTAAACAAAAAGTCCAACGAAAAATGCCATTAACTAAAGGATGGCCAAAAATAGAAAAATAGAAGCAAACATAACAAGGAAATCATTAATTCATAGAATTTTGCAACCTCCTTCTCCAGTATGTCCACCTTCCTATCAACCTCTTTGATCTTAGTGAATTCATTGGTGTACTCAGAGGCTCTCTTCTTAATTAAAATTGATGTTATTTCCATTTTCTAAATGGCCATATTGTTATTAGGTCAAAGTCCTAGTCTACACAAGGATGAATCCTACCCCCTATGTAAAACCTCAACTTTTGAGCTCATGCTTATGTTTTCTGAATGATCTCTAAGATTATCATGTTGAAGTATATCTAGCCTTCCCTATAGCTATTGATTGGATGTCTTGAGTCATTGTATGTTTAGTAGGGTGACAAGGAACCTTAAGTGGGTGGCTCACCCTAGGTTCTAGGACCCAAAGTGGTCACTAGGAAATCTTATGGGTGAATTTCTAATCAAGTGATAACCATTAAACAAACTTGGGTTATGGAAGGGTATAATTTAATAAAATATAATTGTTTAAATAAACCACATAAACCTATTGGAGTACCATGGTCATGCATTTCACTAGGAAAGATCCCAATTGGAGTATGTGGGTCATTTGTCGCTAAGAAGGATCACAAGATTAAGGCTATGTGATGACACTAACCTAATGGTAAACTGAAATCCCTTATGCTTGTTATGTTATATTTTTTCCTTCATATATTTTCATGTGCATTATGGGAAGTGTTTCATCTTGACCTTAGAATGCCTTAGTATTTGAGTGAACCTTGGCTCTATCTCCTAGCTTGGGGGAGTGGAACCACATGGTTGGGTAGTTAACATATTTTTTTAAGGTATTGTTTGTATCCTTTCTTTGAGGATCTTTTCCCTATGGTTGTAAAATTTGAAGATGCTACAAATTCTAGTTAATCAAACAAACAAACAAAATGTGTAGAAAACCTTAACCTCTCAAGTCCCTAGTAGGGCATTACATGATGCATCATTTCCCTTCAACATTTTAGTTTCATGCATTCATTCCCCCTTTTACTATACATCATGATTGTAAGGAAGACAACCTTCTCTAGAGAATTAACCTCAAACTATGAGTCTCATTCTTGGAGGCTATCTCCATATTATATGAGGTTTCCTGGGGATAACATGTTAGGAATGGGTCCATACTTTTGTGTCAAGATAACCCATACAAAAATGTGGAATATTCCTAGCTTAGGCCATTGTCATCTTTCTCTTGCAGCAACAACTAAAGGGTTATGGATAAGGTTCTAAAGATCTCATCTAGAGTAGAGAACTTGGCTTTGAGATCATTTAATTCCCTACTAGTATATGTGACATTACAACTAGGCTTTGGTAATCCACATAATTTTCTATGGGGATTTCCTTCTCCTTAACCTACAAACTAGGGGGTTAAAAAAAAATTATCTTTTTATTTTTTATCATTCCTCCCAAGGGAAGAATAAATCATAGGTGAAATATCCTTAGAAGCTTGGGAACCTAGATGGGTGTCAGGAATAAAATTGTAAGCCTACATGATAAAGCCTGAAGAGACATGGGAGGGATCCTTACTCACAACTTTCATCCTATTAGGGACCACTTATTTAAAATTTGAGATCTCCTCCCCTATATCCAAATCTTTCTTCTCCTCTTCATCACCCTCAAATTTCCTTCTAGACTTCTCCTTTCTTCTAGGATTTTTCTCACTTTATCCAAACTCTAACACCTCTTCATCTATATCTAGATTCCTATTCTCCTTCATTTTCCTAGCCATGTATTTTTTCTAGTCTTTCTAGCTTTATATGGCATCCACTAATCTCTTGTTTTGGATCTCGAAGATTAATATCCACTATTTTTTCAATTTTGGGATTCTTACAAATAACTTGGCTACTAGATATGACTATTTTATTTCTCTTTTATTTACTCAATAGCATAGGGAAAGGTGAAAAATTTGGGGTGGGGACCCTAGATCCACTACCATAACCAAGTTTGAGAAGATACTCTAGGGATGGGATATTCTCAATAGGGACACACCTAGGTGGGAAAAGATCAAGATGGAAATTATATAGATTCATAATAAGCCCCTAATGGAGAATGGTAACGTTCATGCCCTTCCTCTTTTTCTCACTAATATCTAAAACTATATCTTCAAGTTCATGTAGTAGAAAAAAGGGATAGATAAAATATTATGATTTTATAAATAATTCATCAAATAAAAGTTGTAATAGTAGAAAACCCCAAATCTACCCTTTAGAGTAATATACTTCATAATTACCAAACATACTTCAATGTATGGTTTGACAAATTTCTCACAAAGGAACCATCCTTCCATGAAAACCTTAGCACCATAATAATAATTTCCTCATTCACCTAAAAGGAAATCTCATTAATTTTCACTCTCATGTCTATCCAAGAACTAACAAATTGTAGAGAGAAATTATTTTCATAACATGCCATAGCTTCCATAAAGGGATCTAATCCTCCCTCTTTCATCATAATTCAAGTGCATGGCTTTCTCATGTTGTTCTTAATGTTGGTAGGCTTAACTCTAACCCTATCACCACCCACATCTCACTCCAAACTAGAGAACTCTAAAAATTTTAGATTTGTAGACTTAAGAGAATACTTACACCAAAAGCCAAGGAAATACTTTAAACCTTCTTGAGAATAAAAGAAGGCTATCTATCTCTAATTCCAAAAAAAGCCCAAGTTACTATAATGATAACTAGGTGTGGTAATAAAAATTTTGTCACTTCTCCATAAGGCCACCATGTGAGTTCTACATCCTCTCCAATAAATCATAATTATAAAAATTTCCTAAAAAACATGTAAAGTGAGATTAATTAAAAATCTTTCCTTACCAATTAATCTTATTCTGACAAAATCTACCTTAATCTTTTCTATATACTTTCCATAAGGTCTCATAATTATTTTACCTCTCCACTTGCAATTATTGTTGGAATTTTCTTTATAATAACTGAGAAGGAGGGTGAATCAGTTATCCAAGATCTAGATGTACAAATAAAAAATTTCACATCTTAGTGAGCCCATAAAACATTTATTATCATGCATGCATCCATAAGATTATGCAATTACTTAAAACTTGTAGGTTATTCTCAAATCAATTTGCAAAAATGTAAATATGAAACATAACAGATTCAATAACACACTTGACACAATGACTTACATGGAAACTTAATTTGGAAAAAACCACCAATAACATGCTACTATTTCTCACTCTTCTGATGTGATGCCCTGTGAAAGGCCAACCCTATTAAAGGTTACAATGCACACTATTTAATGTGACCATGTTAAAGTATTTCAATCACCCTTTTAGGAGTGAGCCTTACTAGAGGACTTTAGGCCATTCTCTTGTAATGTCACCTAGTTAAAGGATTTACAAATGACTATTAGGTCAATCTTAATCCAAAGGATTTACCCTAGACTAATACAATTATTAGAGAGTAACAGTAAGGCTTGATCAGATAACAACTTACAACTCCATTTGCAGATTATAGATCTTTATTTCAGTCCTCTATTATGCTTGGCTTTCATACACTTCATCTCTAATATCTTGTTCACCCTTCAAGCATCCATACCATTAAGCCTTCTTTCTTAACTTACTGATGTAGACTCTTCACTTAGGTCACTAAATGAAGCAATACCCTAGACTCCTTGTCTTCCTTAGGTTCTCGCACATGACAACCCTTGCTTCTAAGCAGCCATCCCTATAAATAGAGAATCAAGATTTTTTTTTTATTATTATTCTTTATTATTCAATTTAGGGTTAGGATAGATTAGGTAGGATTCAATGAAGCTATTCCTAATTCCATTTCATTTCTAGAAACTTCTTCTTCAATCCTCTTTGAAATCACCTCAAAATGGTTTACCATGAATTGTGTGCCACCAGCTTATCAGTCTTATCTTTCACTTAGTTTACACAATCTAAGAAAATAAACTTGTTAGCTCAGATCCATCAAATTCATGATATTTCTACTAATGTTGACACTCGACATTAACTTGCTTCTAATGCTCGGCACAAACTACATTGCTTGACATCCTCTATAAAATCACTTGGCATGAGCTAAAGTTTACTGGTGCTTGACATCAACTATCTTACTTGGCATACACTAAAATAGACATTTACTTGGCTCCAACTAATTTTCTACTCTGCTTGCACTAACTTTTCTTGGTACCTACTATCCATTTAGTCAATCTTGGCAGGCAAACTTTGTTTAACTTGTTCTTCTGAACTTGCTCAGTATAACCAACCTTTGCAACCTTGAGTAGGTTATTAGTGCACTATAACATCATTTTTTTAGCTAATTCTTGTACTCCTTTTCATATCATAACTCAACCTTTCTGTTAGGTGCTATTGTTACATCTTTTGATCAAATTCTCTTCATCAATCAAATAACTGATAGTACTTAAATCATATAAGTAGTTGTCTTAGCAAAAAAATAAAAGGTTTGACATCAATGACAAAAAATGATTAAAACACATTTATCATACTTGTATCAATCTATTTTAAACAATCTCCCTCTTTGGCATTGATGGCAAACCAAATTGATCAACAAAAGTGACTTGATTTAAATAGTAAGGCCAACACAATACAAAAAAGAAAATAATTCCTTGTATTAAAATCTCTCTCTCTATCAGAAACTTTCATATTGTAAATAGGTTACAAAATTCTATTATGTTCTGATCAACAAACAATTAACTCATCCTTATAACTCCCTCTGAATTACTTCTTATATCTCCCTCTACATTATCTTCCTCTTACTAGGTAGATGTAATCAAAAAATACACTTTCTTTCTTAGTAGTCAAAAATTTGTCCCTCATACTATGTGTTAGGATTTCTCCCTTATCATGTATATATCTCCCTTCAATTATATCTTCCTCTTTGACAACAATGCCAAAGACTTGTCATCTTAATATGTAGATATGAACTTTTTAAGTTTTTTCTTTTGTCACCTTGCTTGTGACTAATTTGTAATTTCAACTCTTTGATTACTTTAGGTAGCTCCTAAAGTAAGATCCACTGCATCAATGTGTAACATATGTCAATCAACTTGTTTGATGTAGGACACTCCTCTTATTTCTTAGATAGTCTTTGATAGGGGTATCACCCCTAGTTTACATATTAGATATTCATGAGCATCCTTAGGTAATGCTTTTGTGAAGATATTAGCAATTTCCTCTTTTGTGTTAACATATTCCATCTTCACCTCTTTATCTTGAACTAATTCTCTCAAGTAATAATACTTGATTTCAATGTTCTTAGCCTTTGTGTGCACCATATAATTCTTTGATATATTTATAGCACTTGTATTATCACAATAAAGTATCACTGGTTCAATGATCTCTTGCTCCATACCTTTGAGTAGTTGCTTGGCCCATATAATGTTTGTACAATTTACTACATCAGCAACATATTCAGCTTTAGTAGTAGATTGAGAAGTGTAGTTGTATTTCTTGCTAGTACATGTAACCAACCTAAGAAAAATGCTCCTCCACTAGTGCTCTTTTTGTCATCAATATTTCTAGCCCAATCAATATAGACTCTTAAATCAAATTTCTCATTTTTATTGTAATATAGATGATATTCCTCAGTTCCTTTTAGATATCTCATTATTCTCTTTATAGTCATCAAATGATTCTCCCTAGGATTAGCAGAGAATCTTATAACTATCCCTACAAATAATGCAATATCAGGTCTTCTATGTACTACATATTGTAATTTTCCAATCATAGACCTGTATAATGTTTGATTGACCTCATTTGAATCATCATTCTATGATAATTTATGTTCTATCACCATAGGTGTACTTACTATCTTGGAGTCCTCCAATCCAAAAGTTTTCAGTATCTCCTTGACATACTTTGACTAATTGATGTATATACTATATTTCATCTGTCACACTTGCAAACCCACAAAGAATTTGATCTCTCCAAACATAGACATCTCAAATTATTGCTTCATTTCATTTTCAAAAGCCTTATATAAAGCATCTTGACCTCCAATTATGATATCATCAACAAAAGTTTCAGATAACAAAATACCTTTGCCTTTCTCTTTCTTCAAGTATAGATTGTTATTATCATAAGTCCTCTCAAATCCAATCTTCACAAGATAATTATGAAGTCTCTCATACCATGCTCTTGCTACTTGCTTCAAACCATATAAAGCTTTGTGTAATCTACATACCATGTTTTTATTGTTAACATCAACAAATCCTTTTAGCTATTCTATGTAAACTTCTTCCTCTAATATGCCATTTAGAAATACAAATTTGATATCTATTTGATAAACTTTGAGACCTTTGTATGCAGAATAAGAAAGAAGAGTTCTTACTCCTTCCAATCTAGTAGGGAAAATTTTTCTCCATAGTCAATTCATTTTTCTTGTGCATATCCTTTGTAGACTAATCTTGCCTTGTTCTTTGTGACTTCACCATTTTCATCTAGCTTATTTCTGTACACCCACTTGGTGCTAGTCACATTTTTGTCTTCTGGTCTAAGAACTAGAATCCATGTCTTATTTTTCTCAATTTGTTCATTCTATTCTTCCATGACTATCATGCCCAAACCTTTACAAGGAAAAAAACAACCAACAAATTTTATTTTATTTTTTAAGTAATCATAATTGGTCAACACCTATATAATAGGGAAGTTATTCATTAGCAATTCTCTTATGGTCATGTCCTGGCTACTAGGCTAATCATATCATAGTCCTAGTTGAGGCCTTGGATAACACATGAACTTGTTACCAAGGCTCACATCTATTTACCACCCAATTTTATGACAAGAAGATCCATCTATGAGTTAGTAATAAAACATGATAAGAGTTCTTGATCAAAATATATAGATGGCCTATGAATACATCTTTTTTTTTAGCATGTCCTAGTTGGTACACATCCAATATAAGGGTAGCAACATGGAAACATGAGCAATATGTTAAGATATGAACATCATATCTCAACTCAAAAGAAATGTTTTAAACTCTCCCTCATGCACCATCAAGTCGACATAAAGCTAAAACTTTTTTATTTTCTTCCATAGGCACTCAAGTACTTTCAAAAAGCATGGGGACCACACATAAAGAAGCTAGAAAAATTTCTCCTTTTTAAAACAAAGGTGGGCATCTAAGGAAGTGGTACTGACATAAGTCAAATTATGTCCCTTGTTTCATCTACTAGGAAAAAGGCTTCTAAAGTTTTAGGTGCCTAGGTGGGGCTGCTATTCTCTTTGCAATTTTTGAAGTCAAAGACTTTATTTTGAAATTTTATAATTACTTTGAGTTTGTTCCATTTTTCCTTTGTTTAATTTATTTTTTTTTATTTTTTTTTTTCTAGGGGAAAGATTTTCTAGGATTTGACATAACCATATTGTATAGATATATTTTATTTTTATTTTTTTTAAACTTATAAGCATGTGACTCAAGGGTCACGGGACTTACATTAGTCCTTATTTTCAAGTTTATGTGCTAGCATTTTATTATAGGTTTGGCCTCACCTCCAATATTTTAATTCTTATTATTCTATGTTTTGTGTTCCCAAGGTGTGTTCTCTTGGAATATTGTATTGCTCTATAATTTGGGGGAGGAATTATTTTCTTCCCCTATACATTATCTAGAGAGATAATTGTGAATCATCATAGGATTTTCACTATCTAATACAATTGCTAGAGAGTATTAGAAATCTTTGACCTGATTGCTTACAATCTTCAATTGCTGATTTTAGGCACTTGATCTGCTCATTTTGATGTATAACAATTAGTGGGTATAAAAAAACAAGCATGATTCAACCTCCCCCCCTCTTAGAAGTGCTCTTTCCATTTGAATATTCCAACAAATCTACCATCGAAAGATTCACAATACAATGCAAGAACCCATAACAAATGCTCCATGCTTGCAAATTTACTATGCAATACTAAAAGAAAGAATATGCACATGGTTTGAAACACCAACCTTGGTCCAAGCTAAGGCAATGATATTTGTTGTAGAGCTCCCTTATTCCTTCTTCAAACCCTAATTGTCTCTAAACTTAGAGAGTGGGTGAAAAACCCACTAATTTGACCAAAACTCTCTAATAAGGCTTTCCCACTAATTATTTTAGCAAAGATGCCTAGCCACTTCCCCTTACAAACTTGTCTCCCTCTAAATTTTCTATAATTGACTTAGTGGGAACATGGGAGAAAACACATGTGACAATTCAAGATTTGAATTGATGAAAGAATGCATGGGTAAAGGGGCCCCCTAGGCTATCTAGGTACTCACATGGTCAAAATTAGGTCCCTAACAAGATATACTATCATGTGAGTAACTTATTTTCACCTAAAAGACACTTTGGGACCACCTAATTTGACCCCTCAAAACCCTAGCCAAGCCTAAATTCAAATTTCCTTTGATTGTGACCCATCCTACCCCTTGTCAAGTGGGTTCACTTACTCATTAACAAGGTAATTAGTTTTAGGGTAAATTTCCAACATGACCAAAACCCTAAATGACATGTCAATTACACACACAAAGTTTACAAGTGCCAATTGACACATAAGAACACATTCCACATCACCATGACATGTCCCTAATGCATCTTTATGATTAACATTTCCACATACAAGCATGCTTACATTTACGAAGGAAAATACTTTCATAACAAAGTTTTTGAATCTTCCAAAGATTTGTCTTGGTTAAACTATGTTCACATAGGTTTGGAACTTGTCCCCCCAAGAATTTCCATGGTTCCACTTCCTACACGTTAAATTTGAGCATTAGTAGTCCAAGGAGCTCATATCAAATATATATATATATATATCATAAATGCATAAAATTTCAAATTTTATGAATTCCCTATTAACATAATTCAAATTAAATTTCCTTTCCTAATCATTTCAAATAAATCATTCAAGATGTTAGAATATCAAATCTACATATCATAAACCATCATAATGAGATTAACATCTATCTACATATCATAAATCATCATAATCAAATTAACACGTATCTATGTGTCATAAATCGCCGTAATCAAAGTAACATTTATCTGCATATCATATATCATTGTAATCAAATTAACATTTATCTACATATCTCATTATGTCATAAAACATCTTAATCAAATTAACATTTTGCATACTATCATGTCATAAAATTGCATCCATATGTGTTCAATCATCACATTCACAATATTAGGTTCTATTGCTTAACAAAATCTATCCTTTAACACTAATATTATAATTTGACATTTCAAGCATTTCTAAAAATTTAGTTTCTATTAAAGCAATTGAAATAATTTAGAACATGAAATGGAATCATTAATTGTATCAATAAGGTCCTAATGTGTGGAACATTAAAATTCAGATATTAAAATAACATAACCATATAGTCTCAAAAGTATATCAAATCATCAAATTAGAAGTATCATAATGCAAATATGCCATCTATACTATGGTGGATTAGGTGAGGACTCACAATGGCTTTACTCTAGTCCACATCTTCTAAGACATCTTTCATTGTATTGGGTTCTTTCATACTCAGCAAACATGTATCATTTCTCAACTTGTTCCTTCTCATTGGTCTAGCATTTTTATGTCCAATGATTTTTGCACTAGGATGATTTCTCTTGACATATTTAGACAATCTTGGTTCAGCTCTAGTTTTTTCATTTGGTCTTTCAACTTTAGAGTCACTATGTACATCTCTGTCAGGTAGTTTAGCATTTCTTTCATGTACACTAATCTCAGAATTAGAATGTGCCTCAACCTCATTTTGTAACTTGGCACCTGAATGTAGCTCAATTCCTAAATGTAATTCAGCATTCATAGTATGTGACTCAGCAGTCACTGAAACTTTTTGTTGGTTTGTAACTTGATTTGCATCATCTTCTTCAATAGGCATACCTTCATAAAAGTATACAAATGATTTGTATTCTTCTAGTTCCTTCATAGGTTTAGCCTCATACACTTTTGTATATTCATCAAATTTCACATTTTCACTTTCAAAAACTTTGTTAATGTTAGTATTTAAACACGTATAAGCTTTACTTCTTGTGGAATAACCTAGGAATATACCTTCTTCACTTTTTGCATCTAGTTTACCATTCTTAAAAATTTTGAGAATAAAGCATTTTCTTCAAAATATCTTAAAATATTCTACATTGGGTGAGTATCCATACCATGGTTCAAAAGGTGTTGAATGAGTACCTTTCTTGACTTATACATGGTTCAAGGTATAGATAGTTGTATTTACAGCTTCTCTCTAGTATTTTAAAGCAACATTTTTCTCCATCATGAGTGTCCTAGCACAATCCATTATAATCTTGTTCCTCCTTTCATAAATTCCATTTTGTGGAGGGGTTCTAGGAGCATATGTCTTTCTTTTTATTCCTTTTTCATTATGAATCATCTCAAACTCATTTAATATAAATTCTCCTCCTCTATCAGATCTCAAACATTTCAAAGTTTTACCTTTTTTTTTTCTCAACTCTTGCTAAGTACCACTTAAACATTTGGAAAGAATCAAATTTCTATTTCAGAAACATAACTATCATTATTCTAGAATAATCATCAACAAATAGCATAATGTACTTATCTCCTTTGTAACTTTGCACTTCAATTGGTCCACACAAGTCAGTATAAACAATGTCTTGTATTCCTTTAGAGGTATGAGTTTTACTCTTAAAACTTGACTTTGTCATTTTGCTTAACTGACATTGATTGTACATTATACTATCAAGCTTCTTCAACTTAGGCAAATGATGCAAGAGCATCCTAGGTGTAAGAGCAATCTTGCATCACCCAAAAATATTTTTATTTCAGTCTTTTTTATTTTAATAAGGACTAGTACACAGGGTGGTTACTACTATATGGGAACTTGTTGTTTTTACTAAGTTTGATATATGAGCTCAAAATATTCTCATTTTTTATAAGAAGGTTCATTTTAGAATTTTAAGCCTACAATAAAAATATCATTTCTCAAGCATAAGTACCAGAAAAGTTAGTATAGATTTTTAGTGGAGAAATTTGCAAAAAAATCTTTAGGCTCACTATTGGAAGCCTTAGAGTGCCTAGATGAGGTCCAAGCATGTAGATCAAGAGCTAGCATTTTTGAAAAGTGGTTATAATAGCTAATCGAAGAAATGGTTTGTGAGTTGTGGTCTTTCAATGTTGGGCAACCTACAATATCTAAAATAATTGTTAGATATATTTGGCCAACTCTATATGCATTTTTAATGTCTTTTGGCCCTAGGTATTAAGTTTTATTATCTAGAAACTTTCAGGGTGGCATAAAATTGTCTATTTGAGAAAGTCCCAAACATTATCTAGGATAGCTCAGGGTGGTAGTTTACAACTTAATCTTGCATATTACTATAATGAAGGCACCCATGTGGGTTAGCATATTGTACTTGTGAATTTTGTAATTATGCATTTACGGCACAAATAAGAAGTCCATATTTTGTTCTCATATTTGTTGTTGTTTCTTTGTTTTTTTTATGTCTTTATAGTATTAAGGGGAGCACCCTTCATTAATTGGTATCAGAGCTAGAGTTCTTGAGTGTGTGGATAGATCATCGATCGTGACTGTGATTTGGGCTGAGTGTGTAGACATATCACCAATTGTGAGGCAGTTTGCACTAGGGTTTTAGTAGAAGTGTGAAAATTCCTCCACAAAGATAGCATGATGGAAGAGCTATAGGTGTTACACTTGAGGGTTTCTGAGCCCTCCAAAACAAATGAAAGCATTGGAAGAAAAAAGGCACAGAGGAATAAATCTTCCTATAAGAGATGAAAGCAAGGATGAGGTTGAAGTAGAAGAAAATGCCAGAGTAGATGCAGTTCTAAACCCAAAGGAAGAGAGGCTCTCTGGGGCCATCTCCAAGATTAGAAAAAGAGCTAAGTTTGAAGTTCCCACATTTTGAAGATATCTTAATCCAGAGGAGCTGATTGATTGGATCAATGAACTAGAGGAGTACTTTGAGTATGAAGATATTGACATGATCCCTATAGGGTAAAGTTTGTGAAGGTAAAACTAAAGGGACATGCAAAAATCTAGTGGCAGGAGATTCAATTGGAGTAAAATAGAAAGGGAAATGAAAAATCACCAAATGGGATAAGATGATAGCTAAAATAAAGTGGAAATTCATTCCTATGGATTATGAGCTTGATCTATTGAAGAAAATGCAAGGGTTGAAGCAAGCAGGAAAATCTATTCAAGAGTATATTGAAGAGTTCTACTGAGTTCTCATTAGAATTGGCCATGCAGAAGCTAATAAGGAGAAAGTGGCCCATTATCTTGATGGGTTAAGGCCAAGCATTCAAGATGAGCTAAGTCTGGTTCAAATGAACAATGTTGAGGAGGCATACCAGTTTACCCTAAGAGTTGAAAAAATTGAACAAGAAGTTTGACAATAAGAATAGTGGAAGAGGTCACGATAGAAGATTTGGCAGATGATCTTATGGAAGCTATAATGATGATTAGAAGAACAAGGATGAGGTTTGAAGTAGCAATTAGAACCAAAGGAGAAATAATTACAATCATTTCCATGATCATAATGATAGAGATCAGATAGGAAGAGGCAGAGGACAAGGATCTAGAAGAGGAGGCTTCTATGGGAAATGTTTTCACTATGGAGAAGAAGGAGATAAAGAATTTAAGTATATCTAGTGCCAAGGAAGGATAGATTGAAAAACTGAAGGCCAAGCCAAAGTTTCACATGTTGATGAAGATGCCAAATCCTCACATTTTGAAGATGACAAAAGAGGAGAAGTCCTAGTTAATAGAAAAGTACTATTGAATGGTGAGAATGAACCTAATCAAAGAAGGATCTTGTTTTGCACAAGGTGAAAATGTGAAGATAAGTGTTGTGATGAGATCATTGATGGTGGAAGTACTAAAAATATGGTGTTAGAAATAATGGTCACCAATTTGAAGCTGAAGAGATAAAAACACTCGTGTCCATATCATATTGCTTGGGTGCAAGATAACCACAAGGTCATGGTCAATGAGTAGTGCTTAATGAAGTACAAGATTGGAAGCTAACAGGATGAGGTACTATGTAATATCATACCTATGGATGTATGTCATATGTTGGTTGGTAGGCCATATTAGTTTGATAGGCATGTTGTACATGATGGGTGAGCAAATACCTACACTCTGACCAAGGATGGAGTGAAACATAAGTTGAAGCCGTTGAAGGAGAAAGAAGAAAAGGTATGTAGTGTTGTGAGAATATTTTTTTTGGCTGGAAAAGAGTTTCTCAAAGGTATGAAGTGTGAGCATATGTGTTTTTTTATAATTCCAAAAGATAGTAAAGAAGAAATAGAGGAGGTACCTACAAACATTACAGATATGTTGGGAGAATTTTTTGATATTGTGTCAAACAATGTACCTGATGGATTTCCCCCAATGAGGAAGATTAGTCACTAGATGGATTTGGTTTCAGGAGCTAATTTTCCAAACTAGGCAGTGCATAGAATGACACTAGCAGAAAGTGAAGAGTTGAACAAACAAGTTCATGAGTTGTTGTAGAAGGGGTTGGTTTGAGAGAGTCTAAGTCCATGTGTTGTACCAACTATACTAGCACCAAATAAGAATGGATAATGGAGGATGTGCATAGATTCTCACAATATCAACAAAATTACAATCGAGTATCAATTTCCACATTCAAGGATGGATGATATTATGGACTATTTGAGTGGAGTTAGGTATTTCACAAAGATAGATCTGAAGAGTGGGTACCATCAGATTTGTATCAAAGAAGGTGATGAGTGGAAGACTACTTTCAAGACAAAAGAAGTACTGTATGAGTGGTTAGTCATGTTTTTTGGGCTAACTGATGCACCAAGCACTTTCATGAGGCTCATGAATGAGGTACTGAAGGAGTTTCTAACTTTTTTATTGTTTACCTGGATGATATTTGATCTTTAGTAAAACATTAGAAAAGCATTTGAGCCATATGCACAAAGTGTTTGATAAGTTGAGGGAAGAAAAGTTGTTGATAAACCTGAAGAAGTGCAGTTTTGTAAAGGAGTTGGTGTACTTGGGATTTGTAGTTTCAGCAAAAGGTCTAAAAATGAACCTAGAGAAAGTGAAGGCTATCCTTGAATGGCCTACTCCAAGGAGTGCAACAAGGGTAATATCTTTTCATGGACTAACTAGTTTTTACAAAAAATTAATAAGAGGTTTTAGTAGTATTTGTGGACCCTTGACTGAAACAATGAGAGGGGATAGGAAAGAATTTAAGTGGACTATAGGAGCAGATAAGAGTTTTAATCTATTGAAATAGAAAGTTGTGTTTCATATAGGATGTGATGCTAGTGGTACTATAATAGGAGCTATTATGAGCCAAGAAGGTAGACCTATTGCTTAGTTTAGTGAGAAATTGAATGATGAAAAAGAAAATATTTTGTTTATGATCAAGAATTTAATGTTATAGTTCAAGCATTGAAGAAGTGGAGACACTATCTTCTGCCTAAGAATTTTGTTTTTTATACTGATCATCAAGATTTACAATATTTAAATAGTCAAGGAAAATTGAACAAAGGGCATTTGAAGTGAGTTGAATTGTTACAAAGTTATACATTTGTTTTGAAACACAGGAATGGAAAGTCTAACAAAGTTGTAGATGCTCTTAGTAGAAGACAACTTTTACTGAGAGAAATGTAGATAGAGGTGGTTGGGTTTAGGAACTTAGTACTTTGTATCTAGATGATCCTAATTTTGGTGAAGCGTGGAAGGCTTGTATAAAACCTATTACACTTGATAGGACAAAATGGTCGAATTTCATGATTATGGATAGTATCTTGTTCAAAGGAAGCCAGTTGTGAATTCCTAGAAGTTCAATGAGAGAGAATCTCATCAAGGACAAGCATAGTGGAGGGTTGGTTGGAAAATTTGGTAGAGATAAAATCATAGCTTTGGTTGTTGAGAATTATTACTAGCCACAGTTGCAGCAAGATGTGAAGAATTTTGTACAAAGTTTTAGAGTGTGTCAAATGGTGAAAGGAGTGAAGTAGAATACATGATTTTATCAACCATTACCTATACTGGAGAAGCTGTGGGAGGATGTTAGCATGGATTTTTTTCTTGGATTAATAAGGACACAGTGCCAACATGATTCTATTTTTGTGATGATTGACAAGTTTTCAAAGATGGTACATTTTATTCCTTGCAAGAAGACTATTGATGGTGTTCATGTAGCAGAGTTGTTTTTCAAAGAAGTGGTGAGACTACATGGTCTACCAAAGAGTATTGTTTGGTTGGAGACAAGACAAAAGGATGGGATATGATTTAACCACAAGTAGAATTTTCATATAATAATTATGTCAACAAGAGTACTAGTAAATCACCATTCCAGATTGTATATGGGAGTAGTCTAAGAAATGCTTATAAATTGAGGTAGCTGGATAAAGGAGAGTTAAGTAGTGCTGAAGCAGAAGATTTTATTGAACATTTGAAGAACATCCATGAGGAGGTTAGGAAGCACATTATAAAGATGAGTACACAATATAAGGCTAAAGAAAATGTGAAAAGGAGGTATAAGGAATTTCAGAATGGAGATGAAGTCATGGTTCATTTGAGGAATGAGTTTTTTCTAGTGGGTACATATAATAAGCTGAAGATGAAGAAGTTTGGACCATGCAAGATAGTGAAAAGGCATGATTCTAAAAATTCTTATGAAGTCAAGTTGCTTACTGAATTGAATATTTTACTAATATTTAATATTTTAGATTTGACAAAGTATTATGAAGGAGGTGATGGAGATGAAGTTGCAGAAGCACGGTGGAGTATTCTAGTAGTTAGTTCAGCTACAAAGGAGATTGAGGAGATACTAGACAATAATGTTGGAAAAAAATACAAGGAACAAAACTTATGAGGAATATCTGGTCAAATGGAAAGGGAGGCCAGTAGAGGATTCATCATGGCTAGTAAGGGAGGAGGTTAATTGTCTTGGTTTTCATTTGAACACCTAAGATGTAATGGAGTCACTTCTCAAATTATGCCGCATGTCTAATGTAGGAGCATCCTGGGTGTAAGAGAAATCTTGCATCACCCAAAAATATTTTTATTTTAGTCTTTTCTATTTTAATAAAAAATAGTAGACAGGGTGGTTACTATTTATGGGAACTTGCTATTTTTAGTAAGTTTTTCATATGATCTCAAAATGTTCTCATTCTCTATAGGAAGGTTCATTTTAGAGTTGTAAGCCTACCATAAAAATCTCATTGCTCAAGCATAAGTATTGGAGAATTTATTGGAGATTTTTAGTGGAAAAAATTTTAGAAAAATATTCAACTCACCGTTGGAGGCCTTAGATGCCCAAATGAGTTCTGAGCCTATAGATCAGGAGCTGGCATTTCCAAAAATTTGTTATAATAGCCAATCAGAGCAATGGTTCATGAGTTATGGCCTTTTAAAGTTGGGCTACCCAAAATATCTAAAATAATTGTCAAAGATGTATTTGATCGACTCTATATGTATTGGTAGGGGTCTGTCGGCCCTAGGTATTAAGTTTCATTGTCTAGAACCTTCCCAAGGGGCATAAAATTGTCTATTTAAGAAAGGCCCAAACATTTTCTAGGATAGTTCTATTATTGTAATGAAGGCACCCATGTAGGTTAGCATATTGTACTTGTGAATTATGTAAATCCACATTTGTGGTGCAAATAAGAAGTCAATATTTTGTTCTCACATTTGTTGTTGTTTCTTTATTGTTGTTATGTGTTTATGTTATTAAGGGGAGCACCCTTCATCAGCAAACCTCTAACTTTTCTCATGTTAATAACATTGACCAAGTTATCAAAATTAACATGACATAACCTCTTCTGCCATAGCCACACATCATCAAATTTTACAACTAGACAAGTACCATCCTCTATATCAAGGTAGAATAGATTATTCATAGTTTAATCACCCTTTGCAATCAATTTTCTATCCATATCATATATCTTAGTAGTCTTGTTTTCAAACTCAACTTTACATCCTAAATTATTCAGTTGTGACACACTCAATAGATTATAGTTAATTCCTTCCACATAGTAAACATTGTCACATAAGATCTTTTCTATGAGTTTGATAGAACCTTTTCCTTTTATCAAACATGGTGCATCATTACCAAAACTTACACTATTTCCATCATAACAATTCAAGGTAATGAACTTACTTTTAGCTCCAATCATGTGATGTGAACACCCACTATCAATGATCCATCTATCATTCTTGTTCACACAAGACACTAGTACAATTGCCTCATCCTCATATGAATCATCTTTCATTAAAAAATAGACCACTTCATCATCATGATCATCATATCCATCTTTAGTTTTCTCTTCAGCAATGTAGCAAGACTTCTTGCCTTTGTCTTTCTAATCTTTGATGTCTTTATCTCTTTTACTTTTGTACTTGTCACTGCCTTTGTATTTCTTCTTCTATGGAAATCTAGCAAAAATATGACCAACCTCATTGCAATTGAAACAAATGATAGGTAGTTTACATTTAAACTTGCCTTTACCTCTATAAAATCTCCTTGCCAGTAGTGCTTCAAGTTGATCTACATATTTCTCATATGTATCACTATCACTGGACACATATTTTTTCCTTTTCTTCTTCACATTAGGTTCTTTCAATGACAACATAGCTTTGAGAGTAGATTCAATATTTTTGGGTTTGTAATTATCAAAGTTAGATAGCTAAAAAGCAGTGAGTCTACCTACTAGACCTTCAAGAGTTAGAACATTCCTTGGTATACATCTTCATTCTTGAATTGTAAAAACTCTAATAACATGTATAGGTAGTAGTGTACTTAAAACTTTTCTTAGTATAGTATCATCATCTATTGTACTAGTAGATCCTCATATTAATGCATTAACAATATCTTTTATCCTTGAGCAAAATTGAATAATATTTTTTACCTTCTTGCATTCTCATATCATTAAACTTACCTCTGAGACTCTCAAATTTTTCTCTTAGAACATTCTTGTCTCCACCGTAGATGGTGTATAGAGCATCCCACATTTTCTTTGCATTGTCAAGACTTTTGATGTCATCAAACTCAATGTAACATAGGGCAAAGGCAACCTCCAACATTGCACAGTTGTGTTCTTTCTTCTTTTTTAGATCCTTAGTAGTTAGGGCTCTAGTGGGATTAGCATGCTCAATAGTAATGGTAGATGTACATGATCTCCAAGTCCTCCAAGGTGTAGCTTCATCAGATTTTTCAATATAGGAAAGCTATCTCTATTAAGCTTGGGTACTTCTCTTTTTGGCATCTTGATCTTTGTGCTTCTATTACCTTCAAACTAGTCCTCTTAAGCGGATGGCTCTGATACCAATTGTTGGAATTCTATATAATAATTGAGAGGGGGAGTGAATTAGTTATCCAAGGTCTAGATGTACAAATAAAACTTTTCATAGCTTAGTCAACCCATAAAACATTTATTATCATGCATCCATCCATAAGATTATGCAATCACTTAAAACTTGTAGGTTACCATCAAATCAATTCATAGAAATGTAAACATAAAACATAAAAAATTCAATAACACACTTGACACAATGATTTATCTAGAAATCCAATTTGAGAAAAACCACCAGTAACATTCTACTCTTTCTCACTCTTCTGAAGTGATGCCCTTTGAAAGGTGAACCTTGTTAAAGGTTACAATGCACACTGTTAAATGTGACCCTGTTAAAGGATTTCAATCACCCTATTTGGAGTGAGCCTTGTTAGAGGACTTTAGATCATTCACTTGGAATGTCACCCAATTAAAGGATTTATAAATGACTATTAGGTCAACCTTAATCCAGAGGATTTACTCTAGACATACAATTATTAGAGAGTAACAGTAAGGCTTGATTTGTTAACAACTTACTATTGACAATTGGCTAACGAAGATATGTAATTATTTTCATTTACGGAAATATATGATGTACATGCTTACAGAAAACCTCAAAAATAAAGATACTTAGCTTTTGGTACTAAGAAATTGTCCAAGTATGAATTTGGTATACAACAGTATATTGTTTTGTTTGTAACTTGTTACTAATGTCATATTATGACTAGTAAATTTAGATAGAGATAGTATACATGTTGATGATGGTGTGTATAACCTCAAAAGTTAGTACAGAATGTACAAAAAAGAGATATTCATGTTTTATCAATGTAACAGGACAATAGAATTAAAAGAAAGGAATTATTTCATTTACAAAATAATTGCTTGACAAATTAGGGCCAACATCCTAGATGTTTACTCTAAGTTGGAAAAGTGTATTGTCATCTAGTCAACCCAGCAGCAATTTATGGAAAGGCATGCTATTTATGCAAAAGACATCTTGCGATAAGATGAGTGTTGTAGAGTTATGTGATATATTATGATAAGCAAACTTTCTGTGAAAGCAATATATGAAAAGTTGGATTTTGATCCGAGATCCAACTAAGGAAGAAGTTACATTACCTAGATTCTAGAAGTTTGATTACTTGTTTGGGCACTGAGCTTTTCTTGTAATTGGAAGTGCATGTTTGGGCAATGGGCTCATCGTGCATCTAGGTGAATGCACAAAGTTGGGTCATAATTTTATGGAAGTCAATTTTGCGGAATGAGACCTCTTATGAAATAGGTACCTAATTTTAAAAATAGGGACACATTTTTGACTTGGGCACCCGATCCTAAATTTAAAAAATAGGTACCCATTTCTTAAAAATTGGTTACCCAATTTTTATTTTCAAAAAATGGGTGCCCATTTTTGAAAAATTATAAAATTTGAATTTTTTAGAAATGGGTACCCATTTTTTTAAAACCTAGTACCTGTAATTTACTTTTAAAAAAAAAGTACCCATTTCTAAAATTATTTTTTTTAATTTTGTAGGGGATTTTGAATGCCACTTTTAGTTTTTCAAAACAGGTACCTATTTTTTGAATTTCAAATAATGGGTGCCCATTTTTTACAACATGTGGTGGGATTTTTTTTTCCTATCTCAGATTTTAGATTGGGATAGGCTTGGTCTCATACCTTGACCTCTCAAGATTTGGCTAAGGCATTGAACTAACAAATTCATGCCTTGCCATAATTTTTAGAGGGTCTTCTCGATCAAATTTTTTTATGAAACAAAAACCCATTCGAGATCTCACTATCCTAATTTTAGAAATATGAATTTTATAGTGTTATGATTTTATTTACTATTTTTGTACTATTTTTTTAATCAAAGGTGGTACCTAAATGTAAAACAGCAATGTTCATTAAAATTTTAATAACTTTTTTATTTTATAATTTTTCTTAAATTAATCAATATGTTATCAATCTGCATTCGATTCTTCCAAAGTTTTTTTTTTTTAAAGAATTTTTGAAAAAAGGAAATTTTGATCAAATTATGGTGTCCATACATGAGTGTGGTATGGTCTTGACACAAGCATTTGAGAAAGTGGTTTTTAAAGATCCATACCTTAAAAAATCTATCATATGGGTATACAAATAAATTACATATTCAAAAAGTAGATTCTAGAACACTAAAAAAATTATTTTTGAATTTTTTTTATTCAATCTCTAAATTCATCAAATTGTGACATCAATTGACAAGAAATTTCAAAAATAGAAAAATACTTTCACTTTTTGCCCAAAAGTGAGACCCAACTTCTTGCACTTACCCATCTAATATACTTCAACTCTTAACAGGGTTGGCACAACTCCTAATAGGTTTGGAATCTCCTAACAGGGATTCAAAGTCTCCTAATAGGGACTCTCTATACTAAATTTTCTCGTTGACTCATAACAAGGTCCTGTTGTGGTTTCACAATGCACACCCCATTTCAACTAGAAATGGGGACCCCCTACTCTTTTTTTCAGAACCCTAGTCTAGGGTTTGAGTCTTTTAGGGTTTCATTTATTGTTTTTGGACAAATATGGTTTCTATTTCAAAAACTTAGAGCTCAAATTTCATCAATCAAAGGAGATAAGTATTTTTTGCGAAGACTAAAGGCACACCTATGCACCTAAGGAGGTGCACTAGTGTGCCAAATTACTAAAATGAGAGAGAGAGAGAGAGAGAGAGAGAGAGAGAGAGAGAGAGAGAGAGAGAGAGAGAGAGAGAGAGAGAGGCATTTCACATTTTGTGATGCACAGATGTGCAACAATGGAGTTGCATACTTGTGGAGCACCAAAGGTGTGTGGGGTCTATATAACCCCCCAAAACCACCCCCCCTTCTCCTTCCTACTTCCTTCTTTGTCTTAATTTCTTTTCCAGAGCTACTCTTTGTACAATAGCACACCTCTGACATGCACATCCTCTAATTTTTCCCTGCAAAAACATAAAGAAGACCATCTTAAAACTTCAAAGGTTAAGGTGCATAGTAGCACACCTTATTCCTCCTAACAGAACCTTAAAAAACCTTAAATAAGTGCCCAAAAACTTATAAAGGTCCACAGTAGCACACCTAATTAGGTGTGCTACTATGCATCCCCTTTAGAAAGCACAAAATTGTCTAAATCCTTATTTGGTGTGCATCAGTCCACCCTATAAGGTGCACTCATGCACACCAAATATGGTGAAATGAAGAAAGGAACACCTATTAGGTGTGCTAGGTGTGCAATTTTTTATTAGAGGGTTAAAGATTACATTTTTTTGGTATTTTTAGACAATTAGGGTTTTGGGTCCTAATTGTATCATTATTAAGGTTTGATTTAATCAATATTTCCTCAATTTTGAACTAATGGACATGTTTTTTGTGCAGATTCTATGGCATCTTCATCATCCTCCCTTGCTAAGAAGATGGTCCCAAAGCTGGTGGTATTCAAGTTTCAAGGTGTGCTGACAAAATCATGATGTTAGGATGAGTACTCAAAGATTCAAGACATTGAGTTAGGTCAGACAGATTTGGGTGCATTCCTAACACTATATAATAAACCAACAGAAAGATCACTGATGATATCTTCTTTGATTTTCTCTAGACTAGTAAATGCAGCATCACATCTATTTTTAGTACAATCCTCAGAATCTATTATGACACTAGCTGACAAATATGTTCCCAAGGAAAGGGTTGTGAAGAGCATAACTCGAGAGATCATCCTAGATCTCCAACCCAAAAATATAGAGAAGGTATTCCATCTACCAAGGGTGGATCAATTTATCAAATTAACCTACCACTAAGCAAAGAGATGGTATAGGGAACATGTGGAGGAAACTTCTAAAATCATATAGTCATCATACCTCATTGAGGAAATGCCTCTAGGATGGAAGGTAGGAAAAGTGGCTATGACACAAGGGTACATGAAGGAAGACATTGGGTACTCAATCATACTATTGAGTAGAATCATGGGTTTTCCCACTTTTGGGCATTTGAACATATGGATAGTGCATTTTATCAAGACTATCAATATGCAAAGATGCCATTTGATTGGGCTTCCATTCTTAGTGAGAACTTGGGTAAGTAGCTGGTGGTAGTAAGGAACAATAGGAAATTTTACGTGGCATCATACTTGGTGTACCTATTGGTTGTGAGGGTGATGGATTTCCCTTGGCTCTATAAGAAGGGTAGCATGTAGGATGCAAATGCATGGCCCTACATTGTATATCCTGAGTTGGTAAAGAAGAAGCTTTCAGAGAAAAGTAAGGAATATAGGATTTTAAATGATGCTTTCATATTCACAATAATTTGATTCATAGAGGGTATTATATGAAGAGGATGTCAGTAGAGGTAGCTGCAAAGGTATTAGAAGTTGGAGCTTACTATATCCAATTCAAAACATTCCCATATTTAAGGGTAGCAGCTACAACTCTCAACACTAAGAAGATCCCTAGGTATGCCAGTGACAGACTAATTCTCTTAGAGATCTCTCAACAACTTTTGTCTACATATGATAGAGTTAGAAATCAACACAAAATATGTTAGACATGGCCTATGACTATAGGACTTTTTAGGGTGGATCAAAGGCAAGATATTCCATCTTTTGAGTGTGAATGGGACCAGTATCCCTTAGATGAGTATAACTCCCCTCGGCCCTATTTTGATAACATCAAGAGAGTGCAATACTTAGCGGGTAAAATACTTCAGCATGAGGATGCCCTTGAAGATCACTGGATGAATGCAACAAATGACTATGATATATGCATAAGGGATTATTTTAGGATGACTCTATATTTAGCTGAGAGTACTTTGAAGATCAAGATTCCATTGAAGATTATGCAACAAGATATAGAAGATATTCTTGATCCATTGTTAAATAGGGAAAATATTGGTGATAGACATATAGTGAATGTTAAGATTGATAAAGAAGAAAACTTAGACATTAATCATAGGGAAAGGAACATCATCAAATTGACAAATAATTGGATCAAGAGACCTTTCAAACTTGATCCAATTCTTGAAACAATGATCTTCCATGCTCAAGCTCACCTAGCTAAAGGTCAAGGTGCAAAGGTCATAGTGCCTACATTCATAGCCCATTCACCAATAAGACCAAAAATGGTGCACCAAGTTGATAGACTAGTTGGGTATTATCGAGCTTAGAAAGGTAAAGGTAGAGGCAAAAGGAAGAGGAGTTCTCCTCAACAAGCTGAGCAAGAAGAGGGAGTGACTCAGGCACCTCCATAGTAGGGAGAAGAAAATATACAAGGGTCAAAAAATGTTGAAGCTATAGATACCCAAGACAATCCTCAAGTGCCACCAATTGAGTAAGGACAAGGAGGAGATGAAATCAAAGTACAAGAAGTGCCTTCACAAGAGGTACAAGCCTCCCCTTCTGCTCCTAAGAAAAGAAAATTAAAGACTCCAGTCAAAAGGAGAGAAAAGGTTATTAGGAGAGTGATAACTTTCCCATCAATCTCCAAACCAATCCCTAAAGAAGAAAAAGAAGTGAACAATGAGGACAAAGATGAAAATCTACCTTTAAACTGAAGGACTCGACTTGCAAGAGCTACAAAGTCAAAAAGGAGAAGAAGCTCCATAATCACGTTGTCATCTATCCCTAAGGAACCCATCCAAACTAAAACCTTAGAAAATGAAATGTAATAGTGGATATATGAGCACAATGTGGAGGGCATTGATATCTTTTAGATATTAGATTTTGATTTTATGCCTATGGGTACCGAATTGGTTGAGGATAAGATAAGAGATACTCCAACCAATCAACCTCAACAAGAGGATTGGAGTCAGTAGCCACCTGAACCATAAGGACCTAAGATAGCACCATCATCCCTATTAAAAATTACATTTTTTGTAGATAAGGGATTAGCTACCCCTCTTCCTCTAGGCATAGAAGTAGAACAAGTCCAAAGTGAACAAGAGGAAGAGCCACAACAAACATCTACCAAGAAAGTGTTAGAGGAAGGGTAGATAAGTGAATAGATTTAGAAAACTTCCCAAGACACTAAGGTAAGGATTGTGGACTCTACGGGAATATAGACTACTAGTAAAGATCTTGTACAAAAGGAGAGGACTCCAGAAAGGGGAGATAAGGGAAAGGGCATAACAAAGAAGACTCCTTTGTCCTCAAAAGGAAAATCTCTGATGGAGCATATCCCAAGGTGGCTGAGAAAAGAAGTAATAAGAAATAAGAAACAACAATTTACCACTAAGGAGGAGGATAGAATGGAATTAATTGAAGTGCTAACAAAACCTGAGTTACCACCAAAGGATGCACAAGCATTAGCCTTTATCATCAATGATCTGAACTAGGACTTATTTGCTCACATGGTTATCCCTCCTATGCATTCAAATGTTGAAGAATTGACTTCAAGGTATTATCAAATAAAGGAGATCATGCTTGGGAAGCCTACCTTGGACACTGCTAAGTTAATGGTTAAAACAGGAATGAAGGAGGTATTCAGGAGCTTAGAATAGGATGGGGCAGAATTGATAACACTTTGGTGACAAAATGAGATCTTAAAGGCATATCTAAGAGAATTTTTTGGTCCCTTGGACCCTAAGCATTTGGATGAGACTTTTAATACATCACTAGAGAGAAGGGATAAGGGTGTAGTACAGTTGGACCCATTTTTGAGAGCTTGTCAATAATGGAGAGAAATTTTTGAAGAGAAATTTGTATAGATCATTCAAGGAAATTTTAAGTTGTTACATGTCATGCAGGAGAATTTAGATAGGCTAGTAGTCATTTTGATCAAGATTTTGGTCTAATGGATGAAGTACATACCTAGGGGAAAGACTTGCAAGCATTGTAGTCTATCAAAGGACAAAGGTATCGAATGTTAATGGATGTATATATAGTTGAGGAATTAGACAAGATTGATGATTGGATTGAAAATATTGTGGATGGTAATAAAGTAATGGAAACATTACATGTGGAGATTCACAAGCTCAAGGATCAAGCCCAACAAAAAATGTTGGAAGCTGAGAAGCATTATAGTGATGCTTGTTTAGACATTTTTGAAGATGATACATGGGAGAAATTAATAAAGGTAGAAGTTGTAGTAGAAAATTTTTGAAGAACTTTTGAGGAAGTTTCTAGTGATAATTATATCATGCAAGCATTTAGAATAGAAGAAGAATTGCTAGATCTGGACGTGAAATTAGGAGATTTTACAAAAACTCATATCGAGGATGGCAATTATAGGTAGAAGGTAAAAGATAAATATAAAGCCTTAGATTTTCCAAATGTGGCTTAAGTCACTGAGATAATTAAGAAATTCAAGGGCAAATACCTAGACATAGCTCTAGTATAAAGGGTAACAAAACCTAGAAACCAAAATTTTGATTTTGACACTTATTAAAATTTTACATTTTTGGAGCTTGCTTCTGAGGTATGCAGGTGCACTTTTTCAGTAGTGTTCTAGAATATTTTGAGGAATTCAGAGGTATACCAACAATTAACTACTAGTTCTAAATTTAGAGCTTTCCATGCATTGGAAATGCATTATGACAACAGTTTAACTCCTACAAATGCCTAGTGAAGAAGGAGCTCCTATTTTTGGCACTTGCAAATACTTCTACATCAACTAAAGGCTTTCTCTTTCATATTTTCTCATCCTTTCTTTTCTTTATGACATTTAAATGCTCATGCATCTAGTTAATGATATAAATATGGATGGAGTCCTACTTAGCACTAGTTAGATAGTCCATTTGTACATAATTAGATTTGTTTTATTAATTTAGAAGCATATGATTGCATAAAGATATCTCTCACTCTCAACACAAATTGAGGAGAAGATTTCTTATAAATACGAGAATGTAATATGTATTCAAGGCCATTGTTATTTTTCAATAATATATGCTTTTGGTGCTCGCATTTGGAGTGCAGTGATTCTTTCTTAACTGTATTATATTTTGTGGATGTATGTTCATGGAATGTAATTGAGCCAAAAGTTTATTGTGTTATTTTTTTTTGTACAATACTTTAATTCTAGTGTTTGCTACAGATCTACAAATTCCACTGGCATGTTTGGTTTGAGAAGAGATCACCATATTGTTCCTACATAGTTTTTCATCTCGCATGAGCACACTTTCCATGGCCTTGCAATTTGATGAAAAGTGAAATATCTTATAGTTACTAAATTCCATCAAAAATTGCATCAATGGAATTAAGGAAGTGATGCTCCTATTTTCATTGGTTACCTACCAATCTTTTTGAAAGCTTAACTTGCAGACATGTTGTTTCTGTGGTTTATATCTGTTAGGATTTTACTTTTCATGTTATTAGCTAAAATTTCTTGTTTCCCTACCTTTGTTATTTTCTTTACTAACTCCTTGGTTAATTTAGGAATTCATATAGTTGCATTTTTAGATTGCATTCATCTCAAAAATAGAAATAGAAATAGAAATAGAAATATATATATATATATATATATATATATATATATATATATATATATATATATATATATATATATATATATATATATATATATATATATATATATATATATATATACTTTTTTGTGTGGTTATTCTTTTGAGACAGCAAGTAGATCATACATCTTATCCAAATCATTTTAGAACCAGCAAAAGCCTCCTCATGAACATTCACATTTATCTTCAACTAAGAATATTCCAATAGGTCACAAGATCACTCAAAACCTTGGAGTTGATCATCAGATTAGCTTTTTAGGAGAGGAGTTTGAAAGGTTCCTGCCATTAAGCATCATACAAATGATAGCACAATAGAAGTGGTGCTAGAAGGAGGGCCTTAACATTTGGAATAGAAGAAAAAAATGCAAACTCCAAAATTCTACATTTTTCACAAGTTTAAAAAAAAAATTAGGTTTTCAAGTTTCTGAGCTATGCAGGTGTGCTAGATGCATAGATGCGCCAAGTGTGCAAGTGTGCCAAAATCCAAGGTGTGCCTTATTTATGAGAAAGTGTACTCCTATAGAGATGCACTATTTCCAAAGTTAATGCAAACTGGAGGATCTTGATCCAAAATCCCTAGTTCAACAAACTTTAACATCTTCACGAAGTGCACATGAGTTCCTTGAGCTTAGCCATTTTTGTAAGCCTCATAGTGACAAAGGAATCCCCCAAATTCTACCACTTTCATTCAACATTTTATCATCTTCTTCCATTCCACCTCCACAAAAACCACCCACCATTCCATCTAACCCTTCGATGACCTTTTTTGCAAACATCATAGGCTCACCAATGAACTTGATAGGTGTACTCAATGATCTTCCTAAGAATCTTGAGAAGTTTTTCCCAAGGTTCATCTATGGAGAGACATGAACTATTGAAGACCACATCAATGTATTCAAGGAACTTTGCAACCAAAAATAGATTGCTAATGAGAATGTGGTTCTTCATTTATTCCTCTACTCTTTGGGGGAATTTGCCTTTAGTTGGTATGTTAATTTTCCACCTAGATGTATTGGAGATTGGGCCATTTTAGAAAAATTGTTCTTGGAACAATTCAAAAATTTCATCAATCTAGCTATGATACATCAACAATTCATATCAATCAAAAAGAACCCAGATGAGATGGTTTTACACTTCAACCATCACTTTCACATGGCATACTATTGGAAACACCATATACTATACCAGTTGAAGCTGTTATTTAGATTTATTTGAATGCTATGAACCATCTTATAGCTATTTTTATAAGAAGACTTCCTATAATAGATATTGAAACATTGGAAAAATTCTTCACATAAGCAATTACCTTCACTAAATAAATCAATCCTAATGGAGGAGGATTGATGCTTCCAGGTCAAGCTATTACGATAATGCCAACATATCCTATCGAAGCACCTATGATGCCTAGCCAATTCATACCTATGAATCTAGTTCCATTACAACAAGCACCCATTCTACAAAACCTTTCTTTAACATATCTAGGGTATGAACCTCCAAAAGCTACTTTCTTTGAGCAAAAGGTAGTAGCTTTCGTTGACGTAGACAACAATTTTGCCTTTGAGTTTGGTCAAATGAAGAAGACCATGTCCCAAATGAACAATGAGCTAACTTGATTAAGGTTTTCACAAGGATAAAATAACAACTTCCCAAGAAACAATTTTGATCCTTACAAAAATAATAATTACAATCAAAACTATAATAGGAATTTCGCTGGAAACAACAATGTTGGAAACAAAAATACTAGGAATAACAATGGAGGAAAAAATTCCAATCCTCCTGATCATAAAAATGGCTTCCAAAGAGAAAATAGGTAGTAGAACACTCATACAAAAAATGGGAGAATTCCTACAGATAACAACAATAATGTTCAGTATGTGGACATTAATCAATATGACAATGGTCAAAACACATCTAACAATGATGGTTCAAACTAGAATGGAAATCAAGATATAACTCAGAATTCACAAGTTAATGACAATGTGCCTCCTATACAATTTAATGCTATGCTACTAGAATATTATGATTCTACACAGAACACATAGGTGGATCAACTGGCCAATGAAGAATTCTATTTTCCATTCAGTTAGGAACCAGACATTCAATCGAAAGAGATGTTTGCCTTTCACAATGACAATCAAAATATGTACAATATACAAAGTTGAAAAGAACCGATGACAGATGGAATTTTTCTAGCATTAAAACCAAATCCTCCCAATCTAAGAGTGAGTAATAATCTAGTACCAATCAGACCAACTTATGGAGGACAACAAAATCAAGATCAAGGAATTGTGCCAACAATCTTGTAAAATCTAGCTTGGTCTACTAAAAAGTATAATGTGGTGGAAGATTTGAAATGAAAAAAAGCCAACATGTCCATGTTTGAGATGCTATAGAATTTTCCTCATCAATGAGAAGCACTAATGAAGACTCTTGATCATACAAAGGCACCCCATAACATGAATATTATCTCTCAAAAGAAGTATCTCAACAAGTCAATGCTTTAGAGGCAATGCCAACTATGTTTAAAGACAAGGTTGAGGCATCCTAGTTTTTAATTAGCATAAGGATATATGGGAAGAATCTTCACAATTGCCTAATTGATTCAGGAACCTCTTGTAATTTTATGCCACTATTGATAGCACAAAGGTTAGAAGTCAATCCTCAACCCTCCAACCAAATAGTGATCTAGTTGGATAAAATAGAGGTGAAAATCATTGGTGTGTTGAAAGATTTTTAGATACAATTCACATTAGATCCTCAAATTCAAGACATCATTGATATAAATGTGGTGGATTTTCTAAAAACATATAGACTACTACTAAGCAAAGAATTGACCAAATGCTTAAGAGGATAGTTTTCTACAAATTTTACTCAGCTATGGTTACCATGGAAAGGGTTGAACAATCAAATCACGATAGATGCAGAGCCAAAGTTAAAAACAATAAGTATAGAATACAATGCTCTAAATGAGGTAGCATTGTTACAAATAGATTTGGGTTCTTACAAGGTGATGGATTTTTATACAACTTCAATCAAAATATTAGATAATCAAGATGTAGAATCCAAGATTTCAATCCCAAAGGATGACAACATGATGGCTAACTTACAATGTCTAGGATAAGAATTCGACCCTAGTATCCTCCTTCTTCAAGGATTTTTTTGATTGCACAAAGTTATTCATTCAAATTTTGAATGCTCATCTTGCCAAGAGGCAGTTGCTAAGGTGTTGAATCAGATGATGGGAGTAAAGAGTGGTAAAATTCCAAAAAATGAACTCATAGAAAATCAAAACCCTATAAACATATCCAAATTTTTGGAAAAGGTTGAAGAGGAAATTGAAGAGAGTATGGTATTTAATGGATGATTTTGAAGCCTTAAATATAAAATCTAGTCCAAGGAAGAAAAATATGGTAGCAGATTCCCTCACTATTTTAGCTAGCACATTACAATGTATCGAGAGAATGAAATTGAAAAGGTTTTCAGTCAAATTAGTTGTTGCTCCATCTATCCCTAATAACATCACAAACTTCAAATTTTTTCAAGATGATCAACATATACTTGAATTTATCATGTGTAATGGCCACTTCAAAGGGTAAGAAATTGATGACACCCATAAAAACAAAGCTAAAGAATGATTGAGTTGGAACACATTTTTTATTGTGATAAATAAGCACTTAATAGAAGAATGGTCCAAGAAAAAGGGATTAGAGAATGTGATTTTTACAATTTAGGTACTAATGAAGATCCTTGAATGGTAAGGATTGGAAAAGCATGCAATGCACAAGAAAGAGAAGATATGCTCAAATTACTTATAGAGTATAAGGATTTCATTTCTTGGAGCTATGATGAGCTAAAAACATATGATTCTGAGATTATTACACATGACATCCCATTAAAATATGATGCAAAGCCTTTCTAACAAAGACAAAGGCATGTTAATCCTATCATTAAACCACTGATAATGAAGGAAGTTGAGAAGTTGCTTGATGCCAAGATCATCTTCCCTATTCACCATTCTACATGGGTGGCTAATTTGGTTCTAGTATGAAAAAACACTAGAGAGATTCATCTTTTGCATGGATTTTCGTAACTTGAACCTATCATCTCAAAAGGACAATTACACTTTGCCTTCACTAGATGAAATTCTACAAATTGTTAATGGTTCAAAGATGATGTATTTCTTGGATGGATATTTAGGATATAATCAAATCATGTTCAACAAAGAAGATAGGCTGAAGATGGCATTCACAACTAAATGGGGAACTTTTTCCTATAGAAGAATGCCCTTCAGACTAATTAATTTAGGGGCTACATTTCAACAAGCCATGGATGAAGCTTTTAATGGATTTATAAACAAGTTTATGGTCATCTACATGGATGATTTAATTATCTTTTTAAAGGTCCAAAGCACTCATATCATTGATCTAAGATAGGTTTTCAACAGATGTTGTAAATATGGCATATCCCTTAATCCCAAGAAATGTTTGTTTGGGGTTACCAAAGGGAAGCTCCTATGTCATATCATCTCTAAAGCTAGAATCTCCATTGATTCTAATAGATTTGAAGCCATTTTTTAGTTATCACCTCCCCATAGTCAAAGATAATTGAATTCTTTCTTTGGGAAGATAAATTTTGTGCAAAAATTCATAAGCGGGTTTATAGAGATAGTTTGTCCCCTTAATGATTTACTAAAAAAGGAAGTTAAAAAAGAATAGGTTATGGATATTAACAAACCATTTGAGGATATCAAAGTGGCCATTTTCATGGCCCCAATACTGGTAAGTCCAAACTATGGACTACCTTTTATGAGTTTCCCTCTGAAAAATGTTGAGTTAAACTATTCCAACCTTGACAAATAGTCTTTTACTTTAATCAAAGTGGTAAAGAAGTTCTATCATTATATACTGAGGAGAAAGGTGTGTGCAATGAAACTACTATGTGCACCTTGTGAACCATTTTTTATGACTCCTATCTTATGAGCCAAAAAATGTTGCATTATTCTAATTTTTTCCTTTTTATTTGTTTCATGCTCCTCCTCATCCATACTCATTTATTGACTAGCCATCTCACCAATACCTAACACATTTTCATTAGTTTGTGTCCCTTTATCATTGACCTCTACAGAAGGTCTAGTAGTAGTCCTCAATATGTTTACTTCATTTACAATTCCATGTTTCTTTTTTCTAGAAAAAAATTCATTTTCATCTCCTTTTCATATTGCTTTCTTGTATCACAATATCTACCATAAGTTCCATACAGTTTCTCTTGAAGCACATTAATTTTATTCTTTCCCATTAATAAAAATGAATTCATCATACCATGAATCTGATCACTAGATGTGGAGTGGATATTGCAAAATATTACATTTCCTTGAGTGGAATCTCTAATTTCCATAATGGTTGGCTTGTCATTTTCTGGAGCTAAACTCCATATAGCCATTATATGAGAATCTATATTAAAATAGATTCCTCTCAATTCCCCAAATTGATTTACATATTCAAATGATATTGACCTTTCTTGTCTCCTAATTTGGTCCAGCATAAATGAGGAGCTTATCTCCCAACATGGAAATAAATTCATGCCACTTCTCCTTATTAGTTCCCTTGCTTCTTCTACGGTGAGGGATTCACTACCAAGGTCATACTCCTATAGTTTCTTTTCCATCTCTGCCACTTTCTCATTGGTGTCACCTAGATTTAATTGCAATGAAAACTCATTTTGATTTATTTTAAAAAGATTTTTTTTTAATTATTCTAACTTTATAAAGTTATCATCCTTCATGAATTCTTGAGCCTGTGTGATCCTATCATCAAGCATTGTGGCCTCAAGCTCCATTCTATTTTGTAAATTTCACTCTTAGTAGCCTGTCCATTCAAGAATCTTCTCCTAGCATCATCAAAGTATTCATTTCTCCTTGGGAATATTTGTAAGGAATTTTATTTTTCCTTCTAAGGTATCTCTATTAATTTTTTCTTCTTCTTACCTCCTTGATCCCAAGCTAAGCTCTCTGGTTATTCCTCTTCTTCATCAACATTCAATACAATGTCAAGCTCTAAGGATTCAGGAGCTACTCTATTCTTCAAATCCTCAAGAACCTTAGACATAATCTCATCAAAATTATAGATGCATACATTAAAATATATCTAAATATCTGACATCATGATAAAAACCTTTGAAAGAGGGATCATTTTTCTTCATTTCTTCTTCAAAACTCATTATCTCTCTTCATTTTTTTGTCTGCTCCTAGCATATATTATCTTCCAAGAAGTCTATAATAACATATTCTTCCCACATTTGTTTTCTTAAGGGAAAATTAAATCCCCTCATCTACCTTAATGTTGTCCTTACAACATCAAAAGGATCATAACTCCTTGTAGCAACTTTTGGCAATTTGAAATCTCTAAGGGATGCATCAGTTTCTTCAAATGTATCCTTGCCAATAACAAAATCTGCAATTGTACAGAGGAGAGTTCCTTTCATAATTATAGGGCCTAAATATTCCCTATTCATTTAAATCAATTCCTAGAAGAACTCAACAATACCTTACCTCTCAAGAACAAATTTTGTTAGAAAATGAGGTGGTTGTGGGCATCCAAAAACTCTAATTATTGTACAATTTTTTAATAGAAAAACACTTCCACAATCATGCCCTTGTTTTCTATCATCATCATAGCATCTTGAGTGTTTAATTAATTTCCTTACATTCCTAGCAATCCTCTATGTTACGTCCCCTAACATATTAATAATAAGGTACACAAATCATTATAAAAATAGAGAGAATTTGAATAAGAATAAAACCTTTAACATACCTTAGTCCATCAATGCACCAGTAAATTCTCTCCCAACTCTTATTTTCCCTTAATGAATCTTGGGTTGATATGTCCCACATTTTTATATAAGATAAAATGCAGGAGCAATGAGCACTGGTGAAACTTGAAATTTTTTATTCTCCTTGTTTTTCCATGACTATCTCATTGTGAATGGCATTGCTTCTGTAGGTGGAAAAATCATACCCAACATTGGTGCGTAAATCTTGAATATCTAGAGCCATTATGTATAATGCACCAGAAGCATCCATGGTCCCATCTAACCCTAATGATTTGTTCAAACAAAAAATTTTATTCAAAAAATATCTTCCAAAATACATGAGGATCATGAAATCACTCACTTTCTATGGAATTTATCCCTTGTCTTTCAATGACTAAGGAATGTGCCTCCTCATGACCCTTCCAATATAGAAACTTTTATGCTTCTAGAAATTTTCATTGAACTTATATAAATCAATAGGAAAGGACATAGGTCCCTCCAAACTGAAAGCTTCTATCAATGTCTCTTTATCTAGTGTACATAACACATTGTTGTCTTTTGCATGAAACAAGTGGCTAATAGAATTATATACTTTGATAAGATATTTTAACATATCAATATCTACAAAAAATTCTAGCATAATCAATTTACCAAGGTTTATATTCCAAGGGTTTGATATAGGAACCTCTCATACCTTGTTCTTATAGAAAAACCAAAACAATTTCTTTCCATTTGTCTCTAGCACCTCTGCATCTCTACAAAAATAGTAAGGATCTCTAAATGTGTGAGAATTCATAGATTGTGTATTGAGGGAACCTAGTAAAAGGTGTACCCATTTATCTACAAATAGGATAGGACTCTTCATCTTTGAAGCACTAGAAGGGGCCTCTTCAATCTTTACTTGGGCAATCAATTCTCCTTCTTTCTACACCATTATTTGAATTATTTTCAACATTGTCAAGATTTTTTTCACACTTATCTTCTCTACAATATATATTATCTACAATTGATCATAGAAACTATGTTTCATTAACTTTTTATTCTCTTTCTATGAATTAAGAGTGGCATTAATGGCATTAAAGGAAGCATGCACGAAATCTTTTCAGAGTTTCAAATAGATGGTCTGTTTTTTTATCTCAACTTGAACCACTTCTTGCAATGGAATGTCAATTTTTTTATGGCTAAATTAGCTATCATATCAACCAAATAATTATCTATTATATCAATCCAACGAATTGAAAATGCATCAATAAACTCTAGTAAATCCCACACATAATTAGTATACCTTTTTAACCTCGAGTGTTTTGTCATGAATTTGTCTCTAATTTGATATATTATTAGTTCTAAGTCACCAAATACTAGAAGTGACTTTATTTTATGAAATTTAGATACATTTAATCATAGAATCAGGGTCTCATATTCAACAATATTATTTGTGCATTCAAAATTCAATAAAATGGAATACTTGAATATTTTTTCTAATGCTGATGTAAGGATTACCCCAGCTCTATTTCCTTCTTTACTACATGATCCATCTAATTGCATCTAACATATTTCATTGTCTTCTTCCTACACCAAAACCTTATCTTCTACAACTTGAGCAAGCTTAATTACACTCTCCTCAAAGTTATCAACATCTAATTGGAAGATTTTCACTTTATTATTAGGATGGAAGTTTTCAAAAAGATATTCATACCTTGGTTGTTTATCAATTCTAATTTTTTAACCATTTATTGGAATAGTTGTATAGGGGAAGTCCAACTGTGTATGTTCTCCAACTAAATTTGACCATTTTCTTGAAAGTAACATGTCATTATAGGAAAGAAGTTCAACCACAATAATATCTATTTTAGAGGAGATATTAGGGTAGATTGGGAGTCTAAAATCAACATTTTTATCACACCCACTACATGTACTAATATTTTGTCCATAGCATAAAAAATTCCATAAGGAATATATACTTTTAGTCCTAACTCCTTTATAACTTCAGCATGCATTATATTCATATAGCTACTCCCACATCCACCATACAATTTCTTACAAATTTTTTGTTAATAAATAGAGTTAAATAAAAGGGTTCCACCTATAGGACATTCCCATTGATATTTTTCCCAAGATAAACAATCGATGTCTAACCAACATTAGTATAACCCTCTTTGTTAGTATCAAACAAAATATGTAGAACTTCTTTTCCATATTAAGGAATTTTAACTATTTCTTAAAATATTATTGAAACTTTTAATTGTGACAAAGCATTAGAAATGAAAGAATTGTTACGTACTAGTTGCTTAACAATTGAAGAATGAGTTACCTGGGGGTCAATCTTTTGTTGGTCCCAAGACATCAGTTTATCCCTATCCTTCTTGTGATGAGTGGACATGATGCAAAAGTAGCCAGAGGTGTAAGGGTAATCCTGTATCACAAAAAAAATCTTTGTGTAGGTTTCTATTTAATGTGTTTATATTTTTTGATACCCATTTGGGCCAAATAGAGAATCAAAACCTCATAATTCCACTATTAGTTTTCTAGGTTAGTATTTTTTAGAACCTTAAGATACATGCCATTGTCAAAAATGGGTTATTTTGTAATTGAACAATAATTACGATGGGTTAGAGGGTGTAAGTTGTAGGGATATTAAGCTTGTAATTTAAAGTACACTATAAAAAGAATCAAGTCAAGAGGCTTTATGGTTTGAAAGTTATGTGTCATGCCCAAAATGCGAGGCAAAAACACATGTAAATTTTTTTATTTTTTTATAATGAAATAATAATTAAATTCACTCAGTTCGATATGCTTGTTTCATTGTCAAATTATAGGTACACTGTAAGACAGACACAAGATCTCCTATCAATACAAAAAGATTACAAAAAAACATCATGTAGGAATAGGTTAATGAATTTAAACGTTCCTTGCTCAAATCAATTAATTAAATTAAATAGACTAATTTCAATTAATTAAAAGACCTAACACTTTATTAACTTTCATTACCCTTAAAATATTATGTCATTAGAACAACAGTACTAAGCTTACTAGTACACATATTTTACAATTAATTTAAGTCATATTAACATTGATCAACAAAATATCTATTAAGCAAAATATCAGTTAACTATATAACAAATTAAATTTAGATGTCCATTTAAATAATTACCTATTTAATTACTTCAAAACATTTGAAATAAAAAGAACCTATACTTCATTAGATTTTAAAACATTCCCAAATTTAAAGTCACTAACTACTAAAATCAATGTCTATCAAAATTAATAATTAAACTTTAAGTAAACTTTATTTTAAACTAGTTGTTTTGAAACCTACAATATTCTTAAATAAATCATAATTGAAATAACAACAAAATTACAATTACCTAAAACCTAAATTAAATAAAACTAAATAAATAAAACATTAAACTAGCTAATATTTTAAAAACATACTAACTAAATAACTTAACATTAAAACTAATTAAAAATAACTAAATTCTTATTAATTAATCTTTACTAAAAATATTAATTAAAAAGAACATACTAAAATAATTACTAAAACTATACAATAAAATAAACTAACTAATCCTTAATATCCTACTAACCCCTAAAACTTACCCCATTTCTAACTTAACACCAATCCATGCCACAAATATCTCTAACCACCCCAAAAGACCTTCCACCTACCTACCCACCCATGAATTCCCATGCCAACCCACGTAATTCAAGGATGAAATGTGAAAAGGAAGGGGGGTTTCAAGTTTTTTAATAAGTTTTCTTTATTAAAAGAAACAAACATGCATTAATAAGTATACTTATTGGAAACCCATCTATCAAGTCAAACATAGGTGCTCCCCAAAGTCTTCCCACTCATACCAAGGGAATGTCAAAACAGCAAAAAGACATCCAAGAAAGGTATGCCTAGTCATGGAGTACAACAAGAGGTAAAAAGACAAGTTAAATTTTTGTTTGACTTTATCACAAACTTGCTCACCTCCCATTGGTCCATAATACCCATTGACAAGCCTGATTTGGGGCACGTGGGGTACTTAAATGCAGAGTTGGAGGTCTTTTTCAATGCCAGGCAAGGGAAAAGGATAGAATTTTAAAAAGTCTATAGTGTTCTAGGTGGGTAAGGATAGACATAGGGAGTTAAGATTAAAAGTAAAGTAGTTAGGATTGTTTTAGGATATTTTAGGATATTTAAAAGTATTTTCTTTCCTCTCTTTTTTAATTTAAATTTTAAAATTAAAGGATCTATAGAGAATATTCATTGTTACAACGTGGGATTAAAACATTTTGCCTATACAAAATCCAGAAGGCATTTTTGCTCTTGGAAACAAATTCTTTTTCCTAAATGTTATTTTTATCTAAGTGTTAGTTTTTTTTTTAATGCAATTTATTTTTCAAGGGGTTTTTTTTTTTTTAATTGATTTATATTGTGGATGTAATTGCAAATCTTGAACATTTAAAAAGGAGAATTATGCCTCCCAACACTTACGAACTTTACAAAATGAAATGCCAATCATATCATCAAAAATCTTTAACATAATTTGACCTTCTTAAAAGCAAATTATACATCATCATTTTATTGAATTTACAATACACACGTGCATAAACAAAAATACTAAATGACCCAAATGCAAGAATATTATTTAATCTCTTTTTCAATTAAACCACCTGATTTAAAGGCTCCGCTGGGAAAGAACCAGTAAGAAAACCTGACATCGTTGCCACTTCAACAATGAGTTAAAAAAATGCATGTTAAATAGGATTTCAATCTTGAGGAGAAATCTCCTCGACATAACTGAATTTTGATAACAAGTTGAATTTCCTTCTTGGCCCTTAACAAGGGATCCATTTTGTATTTTGCAATACATCAGGGTGATCGTGGAGAGAATGAAAATTGACCAGGAGACAACCAATCATAACATGAAGACAAAATTAGACATACATCAACAGGTTCAACATTGAACCAAACTAGGGAGAAGGTGGATTTTTCCAACAAGAGACATCAGGCACAACACCAAAATAGGTGCCCCATCGAGGCTATAAACTCAAGAATTTATGTTCTTCCATTCTTACATGCCAAAACTGATACATGTTTTGTGCTAATGAGTAGGGGCCCATAACACCCTACTCTCTCTCCCTCTACTCATATTGAGAAGAGACTCTACACTATTGGAGTCCAACTAAAGACCTTCCCCCATACATGGCCACTTCTACCTTATCCAAGGGTGAGTAATGCTAATACACCCATACAATCCCTTCAAAAATTGAAAACAAAATACAAATGAAAGACATCTAAGAAAACCAGTTTCCCATCCCTCCCAAACATTCTCAACACACACACATACATACATATGCAATAAACTAAAACATGAAACACAACATGAACAAAATGAGGTGAAGTATTCCTACCTTCAAAAATTAGGTTATGGCAATTGAACAAGTTTGAGATGAGCTTGCGTTCCTCTCCTTCTCCTTCAATTTTGAAATCCACTCTAAAACTAGAGGTTGGGTGAACACCCAAACCCTCTCAAAATTGCCTCTAAATAAGATCCTAAACTCAACCACTCCAAAAAGAAATAACTCCCCCACTTTCCCAAAAGTTATAGAGGCTTCTAACTCAATTAGACCTAAGGTTAACCTCAAGGTGGAGTTAAAGTTCCCAACCCATGATGAAATCAATCAATTTTCGCAATAAAGAAAAAATTGGGTTTTTGAGTGACCATAAAAGTCAACAAAAGGGGCTAGGAGGGTGAAAAATGCCCCCAACCCATACCCATACCCCTTGAGTACTTAGATTTTATGATTTTAGGTTGTAGGGATTAATTAGGGACCTAACAAATGCTAGGAAATTGAAGGACTATCTAACAACCTTCCAAATACAAATTAAACACTAATTCAGATTAGGGGTAATTAATCTTGATTATAAGTTGATTAGCAAAAAGGTCACTAACTTAGACAGACTTAGATTTTAAGGTTACTATGTTAACCCTAACTAGCATTCTGGAATGCATATACAATTCATGAGTGTCAAGCGACACTAAAAAAACATGGTTATGAAACATTAACATTCATTGATTACAAAATGATACATTCATTCAATCCATGACACAAAAAAAATATGAATAATGGGGTTTCCACAAGTGGTTCATAGGGTTCAGTTTCATTTCTCCATTAGGTTTCTCGGCTAAAATATCCTGCAAACTCATTGCACACATCAATAGCTGAAGAAAATCACATGCACATATGTATATAACGTATCAATAAAATCTCATAAATTAAAACATTCATCTTTCAAATAATTAGTTATTTATCTCGTTCTACTCATATTCTCAAACATTAAAATTGCATAATCAAAGTGTTAATTCTGCATTCACTTACTTCATCAAAATACATGTTCATAAAACATTAAATGATGGAATCAAATATCTAAAAGTAAACATCACACAACATGAAATAACATAATATGTTCAGTGTATCCGATAGTGTCTCAACATATCGAGTCATGAGTATCAAAATAATAAAGTATCAACTATGATATGAAGGTTCAGGGTGAGGCCTCACATCCTCCCCCACTAGGCATGACCTTCCTCCTAGAGTTTATCAAAAAGATAAGGGTACTGAGATTGCATATGTGCTACATCCTCCCATGAAGTCATGACCTCATTGTAACAATCCCACTAGACCCTAACCTAGTCTATCTCTCAGCCTTGAAGAGCTAGGGTCCGTCAGGCAATAATACAAATAGGCTCTTGTGCTAGCTGCCCATCCAACTCCACCTAAAACACATTCCAATCTATAATATGAGACTCATCATAAATGTATCCTCTAAGTACTAAAATTTGAAACACATTGTGGATGCGTGACAAGCTAGGTGGCAAAGCTAAATAGTATGCAACTGGTTCTATCCTCTCTAGGATCTCGAATGGTCCAACAAATTGGGGTGCCAACTTAGAGCCCTTTTTGAATCGAATCAGACTCTTGTGTGGTTGCACCCTCAAGAAAACTCTATCACCAACCTGATACTCTCAATCTATCCTCTTTGCATCAGCATACTTCTTCTATCTATCTTGTGCCTCTCTTAGGCTTTGTCTAATTAGGGTCACTTGTTGCTCCATCTCCTTTACTAAGTGAGGGCCAATAGAAACTCGATTCTTGATCTTGTCCCAACTCAAGGGTTTTCTACGTAGTCTTCCATACAAAGCCTCATAACGTGACATACCTATGGAGGAATGGTGCCCATTGTTATAGGAAAACTTGACAAGGTGTAGGTATTCCTCCCATTTGACTTGATGGTCCATTAAGTACATATGTAACATGTCCTCCAAAACTTGATTCACTTGCTCAAACTAACCATCAATCTAAGGATGGTACACTATACTAAAATTGAGCATAGTGCCCAATGCTACTTGTAACTCTCTCCAAAAAGATGAAGTGAACAAAGAGTCTCTATCAAAGATGATCTTACAGGGAATGCCATGAAGTTTGACAATGTCTCGCAAGAACACCTAAGCTATCTCTCATGCTATGTATGTAGTATGCATAGGTGAGAAATGGGAAACCTTGGTCAATGTTTCAACTGTCACCAAAATGGCATCATGGTGACGAGATGACATGGGGAGACCAACACTAAAATCCATAGATATAGCATCCCACTTCCACTCTGCAATCTCATGAGGCTGAAGAAGCCCACCAGAATGACAGTGCTCTACCTTCACCCTTTAACACTCAAGGAATCTCACAAAAATGCTAGCAATATACACTCTCATGCATGGCCAGTGATACAACTATCTCAAATTTTCATGTAACTTCTCAACACTAGAGTGCGCTACATAAGGTTCTTTGTGAGCCTCAAGTACAATGAGCTCGCAAAAACCCCCAATGAAAGGTACATAAATATGTCCTCTATGATGCAAGAGTCCATCGAACTCCAAGAAATACTTTGAATAATTCCCTTCCAAGGGTTTCTGAGAATGCACTATTTGACTAACTTCTACATAAAGCTCATCTGTTGGCAAGTGTTGTAGGATCCACTCTCTCAAGTCAGTGCAAGTAGTCACAGATGAAAGCTCATGCCACCTTCTACTTAAGGCATCTGAAACCACATTCTCCTTTCCCTTGATGTAATGAACATCAAAATCATACTTACAAAGGAACTCCATCCACCTTCTTTGCCTAGCATTAAGATTAGGCTATGTAAATATGTACTGCAAGCCCTGGTGGTCGGAATGAAGTTCAAATCTATGACCTAGAAGGAAGTGTTGCCACCTCACTAAAGCATGAACCACTACTGCAAGCTCTAGGTCATGAGTAGAGTAATTGAGCTCATGAGTTTTCAACTTCCCAAACTCGAAGGAAATAGGTCATCCATCCTGCATAAGGACTACCCTTATACCATCTAATGATACATTGGTGCACACCACAAAATTTGCAAAAGGATCTAACACTGCAAGAATCGATGCACTCATGAGGTCTCTCTTGAGCTCTTAAAAGGCTCTATCACACTTCTCTATCCACTCATATGTCTTTCCCTTTTTTTGAAGAGATGTGATTGGGTGTGCCAATCTAGAGAATCCTACAATGAAGCATCGATAATATCCTACTAGTCCCATAAATCTCCTCACTTCAATGACACTGGTGGGTGTTGGCCAATCCATGATGGCCCTAATCTTCGATGGGTGTAATGAGACACCATCACCTAATATGAAATTACCCAAATAATGTATCTCATGTCTATAGAATGCACACTTTGACAAGCTACCAAATAATTGATTCTCTCTCAACTTCTACAATACTTGTCTCAGGTGCTCCTCATGCTCTTTCTCATCATGAGAATATAGTAGAATGTCATCAAGGAAAAAAATCACAAACTTATCTAAAAAGGTATGGAATACTCCATTCATGAGGCTCATGAATATAGCTAGAGAATTTGTGAGACCAAATGGTACCATGATGAACTCGTAGTGGCCATACCTTGTACAGAATACAATATTGGGGATTTCACTATCCACAATCCTCAACTAGTGATAACCTGACTTCAAATCAATCTTTGAAAATACTCCAGCACCTTGTAATTGATTGAAGAGATCATCAATTCTAGGAAGACGATATCGGTTCTTCATGGTTACTTTGTTCAACTACCAATAATCAACACACAACCTAAGTGATCTATCCTTCTTCTTTACGAAGATCACTGGTGCACCCCAAGGTGACACACTAGGTCGAATATGCCCCTTCACTAAGAGTTCCTCCAACTAAGTCTTTAGCACAATAATCTCATGAGTAGTCATCTTGTATGGTACTCTTGATACAGGCTCAGCTCCTAACACAAGGTCAATATGAAAATCCACTGCTCTAGGTGGAGGCATACCAAGGAGCTCTGAAGTAAACACATCTACAAACTCCTGCAAGATTGGAAAATTTTTGAGGGATGGATCTCCCTTATAATCTTCCTCTCTAACACTAATGGTGATAGCAAACAACTGACACCCCGTTCGCATGTACTGCCTAAGCTACATAGTGGAAATCATACGAAGGGATACTTGTCTCTTCACTCCAAAGATCTCTCTAGAGATACCATCTTCATCCACACATTCCACCCTCTTTTTTTGACATTCTTGGCATTGTGGTAATAAAGCCAATCCATGCCAAGCACTACATCATAACAACCTAGAGGGGTAATGCGTAGATCAGACATCATGGACATGTCTCTAATCTGCATCTAGCAATCATGCACCATGGAACTAACTGACACTCTGACTCCTGAGGCTAACTCTACTTCCCAATTGACATTCTATCTAACTACTACTAGCCCACAATGCCCCACTATATATGGAGATATAAAAGAGTCAGTAGCTCCAGATTCAAATAAAACTACAACCATACGGCCCTATATAATACCTGTAGTCTTGATAACTATAGCCTGATGCTCATCCTACAAAAACTCTATGGGATCTGCCCATGTCACCAACTATTGGCTCTGAAAAAGCCCCTCTCTAACTACCAAATGACTATCCCTGTGGACACTCCCTAGAAATAAGACCCATGCCACTACAAGTGTATCATGGTCCTTAGGTATAAGATCATGCACCCTATGATCTAGACTGTTGTGGGCCTCCTAACCTGCTAGATCCACTATATCCACCTCTAGAAGACTGTTGAGTCTTCGCTAACTGTGACTCTGGGGCCTATACATTTTGATCTTTCTTGGGACCCTGTGACTACCACTACTTGGGCTTGGAGCCTGGATAACCCTATAAGAGTTTATGTTGCTACTATGGTTTATGTTGCTGAGTTTGTTGGCCCTTAGAGGACCCTATTGTATAGTTTTGATTCCCTTTCCAAGGGGCTTTCTGCTAGGTAGAGTTTTGGTTCTAAGATTGATCCTATGACTCATGTCTACCCCGAGTATCCTCGACAACCAATGCTATCTCAACTACCTATCTGAAGGTGGTAAGGAAGGCCAAATGGACTGGACCTTGGAGTGAAAAATTTAGTCTCATGATGAAGCGATGTACTTGCAATTTCTTGTCCTTCATGTATTCAACATAAGGGAGGAGCTCAAGAAACCTTCTCTCATACTGAGCTACTATGAGACCCTTCTAATATAGAGAATGAAATTCCTCTATCTGCTTCTATCTAAAGTGCTTGAATAGGTACCTCTCCTAGAATCTCTCCAAGAATGACTCCCATGTGAGGGTATCCATCCTCACTCCTCCTATAGTCTCCTCTTGATGCCACCAATTGGAGGCATCTCCTCTCAACTGATGGACTACTAGACGTGCCTTCAGTTTACTCCCATAAGGATGTAGTCCAAAGCATCACTGAAGACTCTGTAACAAGGCCTCTACTACTATTCCCTCTATGGAACCGATAAAGAATGGTGGCCCAAGTCATATAAACTCCCTAATATCATCTCCTCTATGTCTAGGAGGTCTATCAAGTGGTGGTCCTCTCTGATGTATCGACTCACCCTCATGCTTGCCCTATCCCTCCACCTACCTCAGTGGGGAACTCCTACTCCTCTCTCTACCATCAGGCTCCCTCTGCTTCCACTTCAAAAAAATTTTGCCCTGGCTAGGGTATAGGTGGTATCCTCTATTGGACTACACCAATCAATATTTGAAGGGCATCCAAAATTTCCTAGTTCAGGTTCCTTGGTGGTGGTGGTCGAGGTGGTGGTGGTCCATCACTCTACCACCTCTCGCCCTATGACCTCTACCTCATCGATTGCTTCGAGTAACAGGAGGCATCCTACACAATTTAAATTTTAGTTTAAGCTCAAAAGCATAATGGTTTTAGGTTCCTAGTGTTGAAACATAAGCTCTGATACCAAAATTTCATGCCCAAAATGCAGGGCAAAAACACACGTAAATTTTTTTTTTAAATGAAATAATAATTAAATTCACTAAGTTTAATATGCTTGTTTCACAGTCAAACTATACATACACTATAAGACAAATACAAGATATCCTATCAATACTTAAAGATTACAAAAAAACATCATGTAGGAATAGGTTGATGAACTTAAATGTTCCTTGTTCATATTAATTAATTTAATTAAATAGACTAATTTCAATTAATTAAAAGACCTAACACTTTATTATCTTTCATTACCCTTAAAATATTACATCATTAGAACAATAGTACTAAGCATACTAGTACACATATTTTACAATTAATTTAAGTCATATTAACATTGATCAACAAAATATCTATTAAGAAAAATATCAGTTAACTATATAACGAATTAAATTTGGATGTCCATTTAAATAATTACCGATTTAATTACTTTGAAACATTTGAAATAAAAAGAACCTATACTTCATTAGAATTTAAAACATTCCCAAATTTAAAGTCACTAACTACTAAAATCAACATCTATCAAAATTAATAATTATGCTTTAAGTAAACTTTATTTTAAACTAGTTGTTTTGAAACCTACAATATTCTAAAATAAATCATAATTGAAATAACAATAAAATTACAATTACCTAAAACCTAAATTAAATAAAACTAAATAAATAAAACATTAAACTAGCTAATATTTTAAAAACATACTAACTAAATAACTTAACATTAAAACTAATTAAAACTAACTAAATTCTTATTAATTAATCTTTACTAAAAATACTAATTAAAAAGAACATACTAAAACAATTACTAAAACTATACAATAAAATAAACTAACTAATACTTAATATCCTACTAACCCCTAAAACTTACCTCATTTCTAACTTAACACCAATCCATACCACAAATATCTCTAACCACCCCAAAAGAACTTCCACCTACCTGCCCACGCACAAATTCCCATGCCGACCCACGTAATTCAAGGCTAAAATGTGCAAGGGAAGGGGGTTTAAAGTTTTTTAATAAGTTTTCTTTTTTAAAAGAAACAAACATGCATTAATAAGTATAATTATTGCAAACCCATCTGTCAAGTCAAACATAGGTGCTCCCCAAGGGCTTCCCACGCATACCAAGGGACTGTCAAAATAGAAAAAAGACATCCAAGAAAGGTATGCCTAGTCATGGAGTACAACAAGAGGTAAAAAGATAAGTTAATTTTTTCTTTGACTTTATGACAAACCTCCTCGCCTCCCATTGGTCCATAATACCCACTGACAAGCCTGATTTGGGGCATGTGGGGTACTTAAATGTAGAGTTGGAGGTCTTTTTCAATGCCAGGTAAGGGAAAAGGATAGAAGTTAAAAAAAAATATAGTGTTCTAGGTGGGTAATGATAGACATAGGGAGTTAAGATTAAAAGTAAAGTAGTTAGGATTGTTTTAGGATATTTTAGAAATGTAAAAGTATTTTCTTTCCTCTTTTTTTTCTAATTTAAATTTTAAAATTAAAGAATCCACAGAGAATATTCTCTATTACAACATGGGATTAAAACATTTTGCCTATACAAAATCCAGAGTGCATTTTTGCTCTTGGAAGAAAAAAAAAATTTCTAAGTGTTTTTTTTTTTAATGCAATTTATTTTTCAAGGGGGTATTTTTTTTAATTTGATTTATAATGTGGATGTAATTGCAAAGCTTGAACATTTAAAAAGGAGCATTATGCCTCCCAACACTTATGAACTTTATGCAATGAAATGCCAATCATATCATCAAAAATCTTTAACATAATTTGACCTTTTTAAATGCAAATTATACATCATCATTTTATTTAATTTACAATACACACGTGCATAAATAGAAATACTAAATGACTCAAATGCAAGAATATTATTCAATCTCTTTTTCAATTAAACCACCTGATTCAAAGGTTCCGCCAAGAAAGAACTAGTAAGAAAACCCGACATCATTGCCACTTCAACAATGAGTTAAAAAAAAATACATTTTACATAGGATTTCAATCCCAAGGAGAAATCTCTTTCACATAACTGAATTTGTATAATAAGTTGAATTTCCTTCATGGCCCTTAACAAGGGATCCAATTCATATTCTATAATACATCATGGTGATCATGGAGAGAATGAAAACTGACCAAGAGACAACCAATCATAACATGAAGACAAACTCAAACATACATTCCCATATCGATTTTTCACAACAGGTTCAACATTGAACCAAACTAGGGAGAAGGTGGATTTTTCCAATAGGAGACATCAGACACAACACCAAAACAGATGCCCTATCAAGGCTATAAACTAAAGAACTTCCATTCTTCCATTCTTACATACCAAAACTCATATGTGATTTGTGTTGACGAATAGGGGCCCATAACACCCTACCCTCTCTCCCTCTTCTCATCTTGAGAAGAGACTCTACACTGATGGAGTCCAACTGAAGACCTTCCCCCATACATGGCCACTTCTACCCTATCTAAGGGTGAGTAATGCCAATACACCCATACAATCCCTTCAAAAATTCAAAACAAAACACAAAGGAAAGATATCTAAGAAAACCAGCTTCACATCCCTCTCAAACATTCTCAACACATGCACATACATACATATACAATAAATTGAAACATGAAAAAAAACATGAACAAAATGATGTGAAGTATTCCTACCTTCAAAAATTAGGTTATGGCAATTGAACAAGTTTGAGATGAGCTTGCTTTCCTCTCCTCCTTCAATTCTAAAATATACTCTAAAACTAGAGGTTGGGTGAACACCCAAACCCTCTCAAAATTTCCTCTAAATAAGATCCTAAATGCAACCACTCCAAAAAGAAATAACTCCCCCACTTGTCCAAGAGTTCTAGAGGCTTCTAACTCAACTAGACCTAAGGTTAACCTCAAGGTGGAGTTAAATTTCCCAATCCATGATGAAATCAATCAATTTTTGCAATAAAGAAAAATTTGGGTTTTTGAGTGACCATAAAAGTCAACAAAAAGGGCTAGGGAGGTGGAAAATGCCCCCAACCCATACCCATACCCCTTGGGTGCTTATATTTCATGATTTTAGGCCTTGGAGATTAATTAGGGACCTAACAAATGCTAGGAAATTTAAAGACTATCTAACAACCTTCTAAATGCAAATTAAACACTAATTTGAATTAGGGGTAATTAATCTCAATTATAAGTTGATTAGCAAAAAGGTCACTAACTTAGACCAACTTAGATTTAAGGTTACTTGGTTAACCCTAACTAGCATGCTGGAATGCATATACAATTCACGAGTGTCGAGTGACACTACAAAAACACTATTATGAAACATTAACATTCACTGATTAGAGAATGATACATTCATTCAATCTATGACACACAAAAAAAATGAGCAATAGGATTTCCACAAGTGGTTAATAGGGTTCAGTTTCATTTCTTCATTAGGTTTCTCAGCTAAAATATCTTACACACTCATTGCACACATCAGTAGCTCAAGAAAATCACATGCACATATGTATATAACATATCAAATAAATCTCATAAATTAAAACATTCATCTTTCAAATAATCAGTAGTTCATCTCGTTCTACTCATATTCTCAAACATTAAAATTGCATAATCAAAGTCTTAATTCTGCATTCACTTACTTCATCAAAATACATGTTCATAAAACATTAAATGATGGAATCAAATATCTGAAAGTAAACATCACACAACATGAAATAACATAATATGTTCAATGTATCTGATAGTGTCTCAACATGTTGATTCATGAGTATCAAAATAATAAAGTATCAACTATGCTACGAAGGGTCGAGGTGAGGCCTCACATTATGGTAGTTTTAAATTGCCTAGAGATTTCATAAGAATGCTTCAAAGTTAGGTTTGAAGCACTAAATGACATTGTACATGACCAAAAATATGGCACAAGAAAATGTGTTCTATATGGATATTGAGAACTCATAGATATTTCCTAAAATGTAAACAGATTTTTAATCAAAGTTCTAAATCAAAAGTTATGCCTCGTAGAAGTTCAACTACCATTTCTGGATTCTTCTAATTTTGCACCAACATCTAATGTATCTTCTAGAACCTTCTTCTTTGGTGGTATAGTCCAAATGGAATATTGTAAATTTATTCCTAACTCTATTTACCTAATTTGGGTTACTCAAGGTCATTTCTTACATTGTAAAGGTAGTTTTTGTGGATTTTGGGAGAAGCTACAATGAGAAGGGTTTTTTCTCCAACATCTGATAATATTATAATCCCATATGCCGTGTAGTTAATTCTATTTTTTTTGTATTGAATGTAATATCATATGATTTATAATAATGAAATTCTCCTTTTCCTATTGTACTAATTTTGTCTTAGGTTGTGCCATCATCAAGTGGAATTAGAGAGGGAGTTCCTGAGTGTGTAGACAAAGCTTCGACTATAAGGTAATTTGCACCAAGACTATGTGGTTGTGAGTTTTGAGATACTAAGATGATGCCTCCACAAAGAGAGCATGGTGGAAGGTTAGAGGTGTTCCCCCTGAGGTTAGAGCCCTGCACAGACAATTTTGAGTATTGCAATAGGATATTCATAGAGGGATGAATCTTGTCATAAGAGATAAAAGTGAGAATGAAAATGAAGAAGAAGGAAATGTTTTGTAGGAAGGAGAAGAAGAAGTCCTAAACCAAGAAGAGGAGAATATTTTTAGGGTCATTTCCAAGATTGGAAAAAGACCTAGACTTTAGGTTGACATATTTTTAGGAAATCTAAACCCAAATGATTTGATGACTAGATCAATGAGCTAGAGGAATATTTTTAGTTTGAGGATATTGAGTACCCTAATAGGGTTAAGTTTGTGAAGGCTAGACTGGAGGTCCATGCCAAAATATAGTAGCAAGAGATTCAGTTAGAGAGGAATAGAAGACAGAAGGGGAAAATCACAAGATGAGATCACATGGTGGACAAACTAAAGAAGCAATTCATTCCTATTGACTACAAGTTTGATTTCTTCAAGAAGATGTAAGGGTTAAAGCAAGAAAAAAAATCTATCTTGAAATATATGGAGGACTTTTGGTGAGTCCTTATTAGGATGGGAAATGTGGAAGAACACAAGGAAAATCTCATCCATTACCTTAATGGGTTAAGACCTAGCATTCGGGAGGAGCTCAATCTAATTAGAATGATTGTCATTGAAGAGGCATACCAATTTGTCTTGCAAGTTAAGGATGATCTAAACAAAAAATTTGATGAAAAGAAAAGAGGACACAATCAACAAGGAAGGGATAGTGTTAGGTATTTTGGTGGCCAAAATGACGACTAGAAGAAAAATGAAGATGTCAATACAAGCTGAAACTATAGAAATGAGGTTTCGACGACTCTTATGATCAAAACTTTAGAGACCAAAGTGGAAAAGGTATAGGATGTAGACAAGGTTTAGGAAGAGGAGGCCTCTGTGGTACATGTTTTCACTATAATGAAGAAATTCATCAAGCCTATGAGTTCCCTAAATGCTAAGGAAGGATAGATAGGAGAGTTGATGGTCAAGAAAGGGTTCCTCATGTAGATGATGATGCTAAGTAATTGCATTTAGAGGATGGAGAAAGAGGAGAGGAGAGGTTTAATAGAAGGGTCTTACTGAGTGGTGAAATTAAACCTAGACAAAGTATGTTTTTTTGTACCAGGTGCAAGTTTGAGGATAAATTTTGTGACATGATTATTTATGGTGGGAGCACTAACAACTTGGTATCAGAGGAGATTGTCTCAAAGATAAATCTCATGAGAGAGAAATGTACACCAAAAAGAGTGTACTTCCCTAAACCCAGTGCAATTCCCTAAACCCTTCTATCCAAGGTTTTCCATGAGTTGGAAAGCTTGAATGCTGGCTTAGAGCTCCCTAATCATGGAGTGCAAAAGTATACAATAAGCACAAGATGGCTCTCAACTGAGCCTTAGAGATGCAGCCATTGCTAGTAAACCGTGAAATGGGAGATTCTTTGAGCAAGAGCAAGAATGAAAAGGTCAAAGAACCTTTGATGTATGTAATGCAAAAATGCAACTATTCTAAAATGGAATGCACAATTTAACTAAGCTACACAAATGAAACTATTACAGCCATCCTAGTTAAGCTATGTGTTCTAAGCTACATGCAAAAAAGGAACTACACTATGTGCAAGCTAAGCTAAGATGCAATGCAAAAAAATGCTATGAATGCCAAGGATAGAAACAAGAAGATGATGCTATCCACAAGAAGCTCTCAAGCACTCCAATGAAAATCTTGCAGCATAATAATACTCAAGAGTGCGGATCCCTTGAGGGGAGAAGCTCTCTTTCTTTTAAAGTTGTACAAATGATAGAGATCATGATTGAGAGGATGGATGATCAATGGTTGAATTTGAAAATGGGAGGAATCCATGTGCACACACAAGTCAACCAATAGAAAATGAGTTGACTTTTCATACAAGACAAAAGTCTCATAAGCTTTTCTTTTAATTTCAAAAATAGAAAAGAACTTTAAGTGTGCATTTTAAGTGGGTTAAGAGAATGGGTTCTTTTTATTTAATGAAAAGGGGATATGTTCTTTTAATCAAACAATGAACTTAGGATAGCATAGTCAAACTATAGGTTATAATCAAATTAATCGATTATTAGCAATTTGGTCTAAGTAAATGATTAATTAAATTAGCCAAAATGCTGAGAAGGGGGCTAATAGTCTAGATGACCATTTTTGGGTGATTACATTTGCCCCTCTTTGACTAGTGTATGATCGATCTAAGAACACATTATCTTAAAGAAAATAGAAGCCAAGTAGGTAGCAATAGACATAGGTATCTGGTTCTGAAGAACGAAATGCAGAAAGAGATAGTGAATCCTAAATGTATAGCCTAATAGCAATAGTATTGAACACTAGGAAAATATGATGCTAGAATCTAAGAAGAATACTAACACCTAGAAAAGTAGATAGATTAGAAGCAAGTGAAAAGATCAATCATATGCTCCTAAGAAATAGACAGTTGTAGCAAGCAATGATAGAGTATTTTTGCCCCCTCGGGATCAAAATTGAAAAGAGGTAAGGGAAACACAAAAATGAGCTAAATATGAATAAATCGAGATATAGAAATGTCCAGGATGACAGATGAATGATTAGAACCAAAGAGTGACTATTAAGAAGTGAGAGAATGCCCTAGTTTGACCAGAGTTGACCATAAAAGATAAAGCATAAAAATTAGGTCAAATTGAGTAGAAAAGTGATTTTAGATATGAAAAGGTGAATAGAAGGAGATATGAAGCATAGAAATGGTGAGGACATGAAGAAATGAAGATGCCCCAACGATGATTCAAAGATTAAGTCTTAGAAGGTCAACTAACTACTCAGAAGAAGGTAAAATTTTAAAATGTGATTTTGAGATTCAAGATAAACTCAAATTTTGATTTCAATCTCGAAAATAGATCCAGAATGTCAAAATTAGCTAGGGGTGCAATTTTTTTGCAATTTTGAGAGGTTTAAAAATCAAGTCAAAATGAGGTTAGAAGCTATAAAATGGGCCTAAGTGTCATTTTCAAATTCATTTTGTCTTTTGTGAGTTGTTGAGAGCTTGTGAGTGGTGGAGAGATTATGATGGCTTTGGCAAACATTCCTCTTCACCAACATTGTTTCGAGCACAACTGATTGCACAATTGGCTCGAGCAGTATGGGTCAGCGATAAGTAATGACTTTTTATCACTTTTTCAAGCTCTTTTTGGTGTTTTTTTGCACGTTTGTAGGGTTTTTTGCAAAATATCATGCGATACTTCAAAAGTATCACACGGGTGCTTTAGTAAGTATCACACAATATATTTTTTCCCGAGATGTATTGCACACATGCAATGAAGTCTATCATATGGGACATACCCATATGTCACACGAATCGGTGCAAAATGTTGCATGATAGAATTATGTCACACGTCGTTAGAAAAAGTATCGCACAATACTCTGTCAGTGAATTATGTCACCTACAGTAGGAAAAGGTATCGCACATAATGTTTTTGAGCTTTTTTTGGCATTATGAGTACATTTTCCATATGTTACTGATGTTTACATGTTTCATGTTTGCAAGAGGTACTGCCAATGCTACTGATCAGAGCCCCCAAAGTGATGGGGCTATGTGTTGTGCAGTATCTGAGTGATGATGAGCATATATAGGAAAACCATGGATTGTTGACTACACTGGCTGAGTAGTGACATAGTGATCATAACACCTTTCATCTACCGATGGGTGAGGCATCTATTATATTGGAGGACATCTACGCATCCTTCGAGTTCCATGTCATGATGAGCCAATAAGTTGTTTTGATTGGTTGTTGTTGTCATGTTTTGGAACTATTGATGTGATGGATATTGATATCAATTTTGGTTATGTCTTAGGTATATTATGATTAGACCTTGACAAAGGGGTGGGCCATGGTACAATAGTTGTTTCATGATGTCACTATCTTGGATTAGCATCTAGGTTGGGAGCGGTTGATTGTGAAGTATGGAGTGGATTTCCCTCTTCCTAGCTTGTTATGTTCATTGGTGGCATAGGCTTTAGTGATAAACAGGGGCTAGAAGGGCTTCCCACTAGGATGGGTTCAACTGGTATTCGATCTAATTTCATAACCATGGGGGATGGCATGGGGCCCAGTGATACTAGCAAAGATGTATCATGAGTTACATGAGATAGTCTATTACAAGGGTCAGTCATGGGTGTGTGGTGCAGTAGTAGCACAGACATGGGCTTGGGAGCACATTACAGTGATCTGACCATAGGTACATCCACAAGAGTAGAGCCAACCATACATTTTCTACTATAGAGGATTTATCCCCCAAACACGTAGCATGGATGTGACCAATTATCAGTGGGTGTTTGATGAGCTGACAACATTCACAAGGTGACCCTACCGAGAGTGCCACCGATTGTCAAATGCATGGGAGCCGGATTATATGAGATATAGTAGACCACTGGTGGGTACAATGGTAGATGTAGTGGAGTGGTTTGTGATTAGCCAAGTATGGTAGCAGTTTGCAAAGCAACAGGTGATATTAGTAGAGACTACCACCTATGCTCAGATGCGGTCACATGAGGCAGGGGGATGGTTGTTGATGTTAGATTACCACACAATAGTGGGGGATATAGTGGCACTAGTGGTGACTCCCTGGGATTATTTCCCAGATGTGGTAGATGCAGAGGCAAATCTAGGATATTTATATGAGAGATAGCGACATCCATTCCCACAAATTATAGAGCCTGATGCACTACCCTTAGGAGGGTGACATGGAGGCGATGGAGCCAAAGGCATAGGTGGAGGTAGGGATGTGAGATGGATGGAGGTTGGAGAGGGATCCCAATCAAGGAGGAGGAGGATGTAGGCACACACTATGAGGGAGATGGAGGAGGAGATGGAGGAGGAGGAGAAGGAGGTGGCGACAAGCTAGGAGAGCAAAGGTAAAGCTAGAGTAGCTAGTTGGGGGGGTGATGATGATAAATTTGTTAGGATCTTCACACTAGAGGTAGAGTTATAGTTAGTGCAACTTACCATTACAATGTGTGATCAAAAACTCATGGATGAGTGAGCATGAGGAGATGAGCTTCGCAGGGAGAGGGATGCTACATAGCCCAAGACATCTCATCATGGTGCCCAGGCCACATACTATTATGCCACATATAGAGGGGTGGTACCACCAGGATAGGGGTTACCTAATTACTCAAAGTAGGTGGGGAGATTAGAGGGTGTAGTACAGCCACCGGATAGGAGACAAGCTCCACCACTAGGGCCACCACCTCCACCTGTTGCAGAGGGTGGGATTCAGTCATAGGTTGAGGCCAATGTTTTGATTATACATCATGTATTTTTTAGATGGATATATAGATTTTGGATCTCATTCTTTTGTATATGTACTATGACATATTGAGATATGTGTGTGTGTGTGTGTGTGTGTGTGTGTGTGTGTGTGTGTGTGTGTGTGTGTGTGTGTGTGTGTGTGTGTGTGTGTGTGTGTGAGAGAGAGAGAGAGAGAGAGAGAGAGAGAGATACTGGATTCGATTGACAATCTTGTGTACTTATCACAAATGGATGTTTTAGAATTTTAGTTTCCATGTGATGTTTTTATTTCTTGCTCATGTATGCATCTAGTTGGATACTTATTCTCATGTGTCTCTCTTATGTATGATGTTGTTAGCTCTCATGTGTATGATATAGACTTTTATGTATCTGAAAATATAAATGTGATGTTTGGATTAATCCTTTGTGATGACAGGACAACAAGATAGATATGAAATGAAAGATCAAGAAGGTGAAAGATATGATAAAGAAAGCAAAGAAGAAGGTGAAAGCAATTAGCTAAAATGTTTGCAAAAAAGGATAAAGAGAGATTTTCCCCCATATGAAAAAATACAAGACTAGACTAGAAAAATGAATCTAAAATGAAAGCTAATATACAAAGTGGTTTATCGGCCAGGGACACATAACATTTAGACTCTTATTTCATCATTGAGCATTTATTAGGGACATCATGAGATCATATATCCATCACTAGTATAACTATGAGGATATGAAAATGATCAATATTAGATAGGTATGTGGGAATCTAATCTAAGCATACAAGAAATAGAAGTCAAGATGACTATATGATCAGATTCCCTAAGTTTGATATAGCAAGATTACACCTATATTGAGGCATAAATGCTAGGATAACCCCGAGTGTGGTCTTGCAAAAAATAGTCAAGGATGATATGTTTATAAGTCCAAGTTTCAAATAGGATCAGCATGAAACACTTGAAAACACTATAGATAAATAAAGTATACCCAAAAGTAGAAATCAAGAAAACATGCCCCATGCCCCTAGTGAAACACTTGATGTCAAGTTGAGGGGTAGAATTGAGAAACATTATTTTGCGAATTGATAAAGAAACTATAGTACATAAGGAGACCTCAAATAGGTTAAGCAATTGTGCCCCTAAGATGAGAGAAAGGATCAATTCCAAGCTAGGAAATGTGTAGTGAAATGAGTGATTGAGACTGATAGACATAGGTGCAAGGGTCTCAAGCAGTGCCTATTTCTAGGTTTTCACCAATTGGCTTTCTTCTTCTTCTTCTTCTTCTTTGTATTTTTGAATTTTTTGATTTTTTTGGTGATACATCAAAGCGCCTATTGCTAGGTTTTAACTAAGATGATCATTTTTTTAGGACTTTTTCCAATTTTTAGGACTTTTTTCAGGATCATAAATATGTACAAGATAGTTGAGCAGTAAGCCTTTTAAGCATAGAACTTCTTTAAGTGATGGATGTTGATAGGCTCTATAAGCTCTTCCCATTCAAGAGTAGACAACTGATAAGCACTAGACCCAAATGTTGTTGTGATAATATATGGGCCTAACCAATTAGGTTCAAACTTTCCCTTCTGCTCTTTATGTTGTTGATTCTTTGGATTTTCTCTAAGCACAAGGTCACCAACTTGAAACTCACATGGATGAACCTTTTTATTATTCTAAGTGGACATACACTTCTGATAAGCCCTCATGTGATCAAAAGCTACTTTACGACAGTCAACAAGGGTCTTTAATTCTTGTATTTACATAGCTCTATGATCTTCATCAGTTATTAACCCATGCAAAGAGACTTGCAAGGAAGGGATCTCTACTTCTAATGGTAGGATAGCCTCATAAACATAGGCTAAAGAAAAGAGTGTGGCCCCTACAGGAGTACAAATAGTAGTTCTGTAGGCCTAAAGTGCTAGATTTATCTCCAGGTGTCAATCTCTCCTAGACTTATGAACTATGCAAGGCAGGATTTTCAGCAATGTTTTATTGGAAGCCTCTGCTTGACCATTCCCTTAAGGGTAATAAATAAAGGACCAATGTTTTTTGATCTTAAACTTCTTACATAGCTATCTTAGGTCCCTATTTTTGAACTATCCTCCATTATTAGTGACAATAGAAGAAGGGATACCATATCGACAAATGATGTGATTTAGTACGAGTAGGGCAACATGTTTTCCCGTAGCAGCAGATAATGGCATAGCTTTGACCCATTTAGTGAAATACTTAGTCATAGTAATGATGAACTTATGGCCACTAGAGGAACTTGGGTGAATTTTACCCACAAAGTCAAAGGCCCATTGTTAAAATGGCCAATATGTCACAAAAGGGATCAATTCACATCCTAGAGCATGGATTAAGTACCGTGGAGTTGATATTTTTTATAGGACTTGGCATAACAAATAGCATCAGCTTGCATAGTTGGCCAGTAATAACCTGCCCTAAGCAGCTTCCAAGATAGTATAAGGCCATTAGAATGTGCCCCACAAATTTCATCATGGACTTTGGCAAGTGCCTTTTTGGACTCTTCTAGCTCTAAACACCTAAGCAAAGTTCTGTCTAGACACCTTCTATACAAGTCACCAGAAACCAAAATGTAATGTGAGGCATTAAGAAGGAATTGGCATTTTTGGTTGCTTGTGAGGTTCTTAGGAATGATTTGATCACACAGGTAAGAGAATATGTTAGCATAGCAAGAAGAATCATGACCTACAATAGTGTAGATCACTTGGTTATCAGGGGAATCATAGGCAAGATGATGTCGTTCTTCCACCAGGAACTCAAATTGAGATTCATGTTCTTGTAGTTGGACAATAGAAGCTAGAGTAGCCATAGCATTTGCAGCTTTTTTTTCTGCCCTAGGGATTAGTTGAAATGTCACAAAAGTGAAGTAGTTCCTTAGAGCATCTATCAACCATTTATAAGGTATCAACTTGTCATTCTTCATTTGATAGGTATTATTCACCTGATTAATAACAAGTTAGGAATCCTCATAGATATAAAATTCAATTATTCTCCATTCAAGAGCCATCTTGATCCCATTTGTTAAAACCTCATAGTCAGCCATGTTTTTTGTACAAGGGAACAAGAGTTTGTAAGATTTGGGAATTTTATGCCCATGAGGAGAAACAAACAAAATACTAGCTCTAGCTCCATTTTGAGTGTAAGAACCATCGAAAAACATTTTCCAAGCTCTTTTAGTAATGTACAGTATTGAGGCATCTGGAAATTCAGCTTGTATGGGTGTTGTGTCATCTAAAGGAAAATTAGCTACTTGATCAGCTATAGCTTGTCCTTTGATGGCTTTATGTTCGACACACTAAATTTCAAATTTTGAAAGAATCATCATCCATTTAGCTAGACGACCAATAAGCATAGCTTTGTTCAACAGATATTTCAAAGGAACAATTTTAGCAACTAGGTGGATTGTATGTGCCAACATGTAATGTCGAAGCTTTTGAGAAGCAAAGACCACCGCAAGATAAGCTTTTTCAATGCTGGTATAATTAATCTCATAGGAAACCAAAGTTTGACTAATATAATATATGGCACATTCTTTACCAGTCTCATCACTTTGGGCTAATAGTGCTCCTAAAGAAGAAGCTATAGCTAATATGTACAAGATTAGAGGTTTTCCTAGAATAGGTGGCATCAAGACTAGAGGTTTGGCCAAGTACCCTTTGATTTGATCTAGACTTTGTTGACATTCATCATTCCATATATGAGTAGACCCTTTGTGCAAATTCTTGTTGAAAGGTTGAGCTTTATCAGCCAATTGAGAAATAAACCTTCTTATGGATTGTAGACATCCTTGTAGTCTTCTAAGTTGACTAATATTTTTTTGAGGAGGCATATCCATGAAAGCTTGGACTTTTCTAGGATCAACCTCAATGCCTTTTGCTGAGATAATGTAACCTAGCAACTTTCCTAAAGTGACACCAAAGGCACACTTTTTTGGATTTAGCCTAAGTTGAAATTGTTCCACACAATCCAATATCAAACTAAGGTCTTGAAGGTGTGTGTCTCTTGTCCTTGATTTTTCCAATGTGTCATCAACATAGTCTTCAATATTTTTATGCATCATGTCATGGAAGATGGTGGTCATTGCTCTTTGGTAGGTAGCACTAACATTATTAAGCCCAAAAGGCATAACGTTCTAACAAAAAGCACCCAATGCACATGTGAATATTGTCTTCTCTTGATCAGCTAGAGCTATCTTGATTTGGTTATACCCAGAAAACCCATCTGTAAGGGAGTACATTTCATATCCCATAGTCATGTCTACAATCATATCAACATTTGGTAACAGGAAATCATCCTTATAGCATGCCTTGTTAAGATCTCTAAAGTTGGTACAAACTTGAATTGTTTTGTCATGCTTGGAGATAGGTACAATGTTGGAAATCCACTCTACATAGTCAATTGCTCTAATAAAATTTGCACTCAAAAGTTTCTCTAACTCTGCTTTTACCAACAAAGCTACATGGGGATGCATCTTCCTCAATTTTTGTTTAACAGGTTTGATATTAGGAGAAATAGACAAATGATGCATGATGAGATCTATGTCAATCACAGGCATGTCTGAGTATGTCCATGCAAAATTGATCTTTTTATCCTAGAAAAAATTGATTAAATTGCTCATTTTCTTCAGCTGACAATGATTGAGCTACATGAATAATTTTAGGAGATTCCTCTGTGCCCAAGTTGATTGGTTGTGTAGGCTCAATAAGAACTAATGATCTATCTTGAAAATAGCTTAGTAGACTACCAAGTACCTCCTCATCTATAGGTGCCTCAAAGAGGTTTTCACCATTAGATACCTCTTTATTTTTACTTTTTTTAGGTTCAAATACCACCACAATGTGGTTTTAACCATCTGACCGTTTATTTTTTCTTTTCATTTTATGACTAAGGTACTTGATATCTAATTCTGTCATGTGAATCATAGGTTCACTAGTGGAAGAAGTGATAGATTCAATGGCATTTAAGTAGGAAGCAATCTCATAGTCATTGCAGAAAGATAGTAGTTCTGGTGCTTGATATTGACTGGACCAATCTATGAGATTAGGATGGATTAATGAAAGTGAGGGAGAAGTTTCGAGGTGATTGATATGAAAAGAGTCATCTCTGTTGACATGTGAAGGTGAGCCTATATTGAACATTGCAAAGGTATCCAAATCAAGAATAGCCCTAAAGGGACTAGCATGATCCACTAAAGCATATTGTGGGCCAAACTCATCTAACCCTACACTAGACTCATTGACTACATTTGGTTGAGTAACGTAGGTAGGAATAACATCCACTCCAAGTTCACAAGAAGCATCCAATAAAATTTCCCATTCATATTCTTAAGAGTCTGTACTCTGATCCCTAGCAATTAAGTGAGCAATATTTTGTTGAATCTAGCCTCTATTCATGTCCTCGTGATTGGATTCATCTTGTTCTAGTTGTCGAGAAGTGAAAGCTTCAACATCATTAGTGATATTTGGAGTATCTTCCCCCCAAAGAAGAGAAGTTGTAGGCACAAAGTCTTCATCTTGCAAAGCAGTGGCAAAAAAGGGAGGATCATCATCTTCAGAGTCACTAAATATGGGTGCATTTTGAATAGACATTGACATATTATCCTCTAGCCCAAATCCTAAGCCAACAATGTCTCGAGCATCCCGACCTTGGGTATGACTTAAAGGTTTAGCTAGAGCATTTTTGTTACCAGTTAGAGACCCATGACCCTAATAGCCCATATTTGCAAGCATCTTATATCCTTTTCCATATTATTTGGGGGAAATGGGAGTGGTAACTGTAACATCCTATTCATCATCCTCTCCCCTATATATCTAGTCTTTAAGAGCTCATTCTTCTTTTTTCGTTTCCAAAGGAATTGAGAACTGGAAAAAGGTGCCAAAAAGTGTCATGGCAGACGCAGAAGGTTTCTTTTTGGTGGACAATTTCCCATAAGACCAAAGGGAAATTGGTAGATCAGCAATAGAGTCTAAAGTGTATTCTCCCATACCAAGACTCATCATTTTCATTTTCCATTCACATTCTGTAAGAGATGGTGTTGACTCATGAGAAGAGCAATTGTTGGGAACTAGTGTTTCAGCAGTAGATAATGCATTGATGGACATTGAGTTATCATCGGGGACAAATACTTTAGTGCCATTGAAAGGGAACTTGATGCACTGATGATATGTAGAAGGTATCACTTGTATGTCATGGATCCATGATCATCCCAACAAAAAATTATATGCAAGGGGTATATCTAGAACTTGGAAAAGAACATCCCTTTCCATTGGACCAACTCAAATCGGTAGCACAATTAGACCTTTGGAAGGTCTTTCAACTTTGTCGTAAGCTTTTATGGTGATCTTGTGCCTAGGATCAATATCAAACTCTAACATGCCCAACTATTGAATGACATTAAAGGAGATAATGTTATACCCTACACTATTGTCTATCAAGACTTGGTGAATGTGAGTACAAAAGATTTGGACTTCGATATGGAGAGCAATGTTGTGGGGATGACTGGGAGCTTGATCATCTTCTTCAAAAAAGGTGAGGTGGTAAGGTGAAGAGATATGATTCACCATAGTTTGGAATCATTTTGCATCAATATCTATAGGAACATTGGTAGAGCATAAAGATTTTTCAAGGATATCCTTGTGCAAGGGGGTAACTCTAATAACTCAAAAACGGAAATTTGAGCTAGAGTATGTTGTAACTAACTAACAAGGTCATAGTTTGAGATATTGGAAGTGGTTGGTTGCTTAGAAGATGAGGCATTCTTGGAGTCTTGGGAAAATTTTAGGACAACCTTAAATTGCCCCCTAGTAACAGCATTAAGTGGCTCATTTTGTGATGAAAAAGAATCAGTCACCCAAAGCACCACCTTAGGTCGAGAGTCGCTATGGTTTTGAGAAACATCACACAATTTTAAGACAACTTTAGGTAATTCTTCTATATATCATTTTTCATCATTAGAATTTTCCATGCATAAATACTCAATAGGCTCAAGCATACCTATGGCGTTGTCTATGTCAGCATAAGCATAGCTCATCTTAGCATTATGATTCTTTTTAGTAGCTTTAGAGGTTTCACCCTTCTCATATTTTGGTAAGGGTTGCTTAAAATATTTGTGATCAAAATTCTTGGCAAGACATCTATGAAATCTTTGCCCTCCTCAGTAAGATCTTGAATCATATCTTTGAGCTTGAAATAGTTTTCAGTATTGTGACCCTTACTTCTATGATAACTACAAACATGATCTTCCCTCCACTATGGGCATTTGATAGGTGGATCATAGGGTTGGGAATTATCTGGCAAAGTAATCAAGTTTTTTTCAATTAAATTTTTCAAGCTTGTTTCATAGTACTCAACCATGGGTGTATAAACATGTCATTTCTTGGTAAACTTAGAGCTTTTGTCAGACATTTGTGGCCTCACATTTTCTTGTTGCTTTGTAGAATAGATAGTAGTGGAAAGGTTAAATGCAATTTCCTTGGTCTTTGGAGTATCCACCACTCCATCATTAACAACATACTTGTTTTAATTACAAGGTTTACCTTTGTCTTTGTTGTTTCCATTGTTGTTCTTATCTTTGTTAATGATAATATCAACCTTTTTGATAGCAACATCTTCAATATGATATGCACTCTCAACTATGGTAGTAAAAGATGTAAACAACTATTTCCTTAGATCAAAGTATAATTCCGGTATGAGAGTATTGACAAAGATATCAATTTTTTTAGCCTGATGAACTTGTTAGGGATACTGAGAGTATAATGCCCTCCATCATTGAAGATATTTTGCAAAAGGCTCTCTTAGTTTTTGCTTGATGTTGCATAAATCCAGCACTGTTACAAGATGTTGAATATTGTAGGAGTATTTCTGGATGAATTGTTGTGCAAGCTCATCAAATTTCTTAATGGGAGGACTCAATTTGGTGAACCATTCCATAGCTTGTCCTCTTAGACTCCTAGGAAATAACCTCATAAGAAAGGTGTCTTCATGCATAAAGTCTATGCTAAGAGCATAAAAATGTCTCACATGATCGTGAGGATCACCATTTCCATCGTATTTGTCACACTTAGGAACCTCTATATCCTTAGGAAATGGTAGCATGTAAAGACTCCTATCAAATGGAAGAGCACATATTGAGTCAAGAAATGAAGTTTTAGGTGGTTCTTTTGAGGCTTGTAGTTGTGTAAATTATTTCCTCAACTCTTTTATTTCTTCCCTTAATATCTTAGCTTCAGTGGGTTCTCATTTTGGAATGATGCATTCTACATCAAAATCTTGAGGAAGTTTCCATCCTCTTGCTGCCATGTATCAGAAATATTGTTCTCCATTTTCCTCTAAAGCTCTAAGCATCAGTTTTTCAGCGAAATCGTCTTGCTAGAATTTTCTGACATCTTCACTAGTTACTTCTTCATCACTATCATGATGAGAAGGGCATGTGCCTATGGTCACTCTATGAGTTTTTGGAGGTGTGTTTTTGCCATCATTGCCATCAAAAGGATTTCAAGAGCAATTCCCTTTATTCCCTTCATGACGAGTATAGTTATTGGTTTCAGCTTGTTGACGTTCTTTCTCTCTAGCATACATGGCTTCAAAAATCCTTTGGTTTTCATGTGCTTGTTCCTCTAGACAATGTAGGACTTCATCAAAGTGCACCATGGTGGCCAAACTATTCTCACCCTTAGATGTTTCACAAGGTATGCCAAATGGGATTTCAAAACTATAAAGTGGATTATGCCTAATGTTAGTTGTTTGTGTTTCAATTGGCTCAGGGTCTTCCCCACAATGTTGTCCATGAGGACGTCTAGGTGGGGTTTCTAATTGTTTGAAAATAAAAGGGGTATGGTTCCCACTCCCAACTTGAAATCTAGTTGTAATTGGCATCTAAAGACTTGTCTTTTTTTAATGGGACAAGAAGAGTAAGTCAGATTTGAAGCTTTTACAATCAAGATTAGTCACTTGTCAAAGTATGAGAGATGGCTTGTCAAGAAATGCTCAAGAATTTACGGCACTAGTGACTCGAGTTGAGCAAGCGAGCAAGAAGCTCAATAGAAAGTAGCTAAAAGTAATGATAATCAAATTTTGACAAGTGAGTTATCAGTGATGTTTCAAGACTTACATCTGACAAACTAGACTCATCTTTTTAACATTGGATAGTTTCCTAACATACAGATATGTAACCAAAATTCAGCGGAAAAAGAATGACACACTCTAAACTAGAAAGACCAAAATGAAAATGTTAATTTGGCAAGAAATAACCCCAGGAAATACTTGATCAATTACCAGGTGATAGTAAATAGTATAAAATGTCGTATAAAACTTTTCATAATAAGAGGGTGATACTTTTCTAGTAGGTGACAATTGGCACAAAGTGATACGATAGATCTCAAGACCAAGGGTGATAGAACTCAAAGAAGCACGTGATACAATTTGGAAAATTTCTATCACACAATATTTCTTTAGAGAATAGGCAATAAAGTGGCAATTTCTGCAAAAAAATACCAGTTTTGACTTTAAAAAATTTCTTTTTGTTTCAACAATCAAATGATTTTTTGAATCAGACAATATAGGTTTCTAGTTTGTGTCATTTATCAACAAGGTTTGCAAATAGTAAGTGTTTTAACATGCCTTCAAACATTTGAACAATGGTAAAAACAACCTTGCCAACATGCACTTGTGATATGATAACAACCTTCCAAATAATATTACCATAATTTTTTGATGTGCAAGAACATTAACACTGGTCAATACATTAGAAAATAGTAGCCAAGAAATCTCCTTTAAGGTCACAGCTCATTACTCAACAACTTGGCCCATGCTTGATGCTTCTTTGCCTCACACCAAGTGGTTACCTACAAGAGATATTGGCTTTTTCATAGAACTATCATAAGCACAACTAAAGGAACACATATGGTGAGTGTAAATCTTGGGGTGATTTGGGTAGTCCACTAGGATTGATCCTTGCACCAAGAAGTTGAGTGGAAAAATAGGGTGGATACTAACCTAGGGTGTCTAGATAGGGCTTTCATTCATAGTGTTCCTCTTGCTCCTAATTATGGGACACCCCACCTTGTAGTGGGTAACAAGCTTCACAACCACAAGAGCACCTTAAGCGTTCTTGCCTAGTGATCTCCCTATGGTCAAAATCCCATAAGTGATCACACTAAGTGAAGAAAAACACTATGTCTACCAAGGTTTTGTGTCCTTGATAGTCTTGAGTTTATAGTGGGTTGGAAGAGCCAAGTAATCTATTTGTCCCCACTTGGGTCATTCCTCTCATGTTGTCTGAGACCAAGCTCGCTAAAGGATCCTAACTAAACATTGAGCTGATCAACTCTTGGAGGTCAAGATTTCTAATTCACCTCAAGGGTGAAGAGCATACTCTCCTATTCCAATCATGTCACCCAAACACACCAAGAAGAGTAAATTACCCACTTGCTTTTGAAATCCAAAGGTGGGTCAAGATTTCTAATTCACCACAAGGGTGAAGAGCATACTCTCCTATCACCAATGGACCCTAATTACAAGTTTTAATGTGCCTAAAAAATGAACAACTAGTATATGCTGCACATGAAATAAAAAGAACAAGCAAGTTTTGGTTTTTGTGCATTGGGTAGCCCCACAAACAATCATTAGTAGCCCTTTTATATTCGGAGCTTTGACATGTGTTCTTTTAAGCAATGTTTCAAACTTTCAAATATGGCAACCTACAACCACAACCATTAGTGCCAAGGGTTAGCTTCCAAAAACAAAAAATAAATTTTCCAATGGATTTCTGCAAATAGTTTAGAGACCTATAAAAAATAGCAACCAGCAAACAACAGTCAAAACTAACCAAGACACCTCAAATGACAAAAAAATCTCTGTCAGGTGATAGTTTCTGCTGGAAGTATGTCATACAATACTTCATAGTATACCTGTGCGAGAGAACTTCTCTATGTGATATTCTTCTTTAAGCTAGGTGATAGAACTTTGTATGCAGAGATGATATAGTTTAGTATAACTGTGCGATACTATTTCCAAAAAATGTATTGCACAATAGTAATTTGAACTATTGTACAAAACTGGAAAAATGTTGCCCAAAGTTGTGACTGTAAAAAAAAGAAAATGTGAAACAAAAAGTAAAAATGATGAATAAAACAAAAAAACTAAGGACAAAACTATTGTTCTGCTCCCACTGTGGTCACCAAAAATGTACGCAAAAAAGAGTGCACTTCCCTAAATCCTTCTATCCAAGGTTTTCCATGAGTTGGAAAGCTTGAATATTGGCTAAGAGCTCCCTAATCATGGAGTGCAAAAGCATACAATAAGCACAAGATGGCTCTCAGCTAAGCCTTAGAGATGTAACCCTTACTAGTGAACCATGAAATAGGAGATTCTTTGAGCAAGAGAAAGAATGCAAATGTCAAAGAACCTTTGATGTATGCAATGCAAAAATGCAACTATGCTAAAATGGAATGTACAATGCAACTAAGCTACATAAATGAAAGTATTATAGCCATCCTAGTTAAACTATGTGTTCTAAGCTACTTGTAAAAAAGGAACTACACTGTGTGCAAGCTAAGCTAAGATGCAATTCAACAAAAATGCCATGAGTTCCAAGGATGGAAACAAGAAGATGATGCTCTCCACAAGAAGCTCTCAAGCACTTCAATGAAAATCCTATAGCATAACAATACTCAAGAGTGTGGATCCCTTGAGGGGAGAAGCTCTCTTGCTTTTAAAGTTGTACGGATGGTAGAGATCATGATTGAGAGGATGGATAATCAATGGTTGAATTTGAAAATGGGAGGGATCCATGTGCACACACAAGTCAACCAATAGAAAATGAGTTGACTTGTCATATAAGAAAAAAGTCTCATAAGCTTTTCTTTTAATTTTAAAAATAGAAAATAACTTTATGCATGCACTTTAAGTGGGTTAGGAGAATTGGGTATTTTTATTTAATTAAAAGGGGACATGTTCTTTTAACCAAACAATGAACTTAGGATAGCATAGTCAAACTATAGGTTATAATCAAATTAATCAATTATTAGCAATTCGGTCTAGGTAAATGATTAATTAAATTAGCCAAAATGCTGAGAAAGGGGCTAATAGTCTAGATTACCATTTTTGGGTGATTACAAGAAACACCCAATCTATATAAGATTTCTTGGATGGAGGATGATCATAAGGTCCTGGTTAGTGAACAATATTTGGAAAAGTTTAAGATTAGCAGTTACCATGACAAGGTTCTCTATGACATTACACTAATGGATGTATGTCAATTATTATTGGGAAAGTTGTGACAGTATGATACACATGTTATACATGATGGTCATGCAAAATCCTATTCTCTGACAAAGGATGGAGTTTGTCACAAGTTGAAACCCTCAATAAAGGAAGAAGAAAAGGCATGTGATAGTGGTAGGGTATGTTTTGTTGATGGAATAATTTTTTTGGATGGCATGAAACATCAGCATATGTGTTATTCTTTAATTCCTAGAAATGACAAGGAAGGTAGTAGTGAAGTTCCAATTCAAGTCTCAGATCTATTAAGTGAGTATGGGGATATCGTATCTAATAATGTCCTAGAAGGGTTGTCGCTAGCAAGGTAAATCAGTCATCAAATAGATTTATCCCCTAAGCTATTTTTCCTAACAAGGTTACTCACATGATGACTCTAATTGAGACTAAGGAGTTAAAAAATAAGCTTAGGAGCTATTGAGGAAAGGTTTGATTTGAGAATGCTCAGGTCCATGTGTAGTACCTACAGTTATGGCACTAAAGAAGGATGGAAACAAGAGGATGAGTATAGGCTCTAGGGATATAAATAAGATCACCATCAAGTACTAGTTTCCTTTTCCAAGGATGGATGATCTTATGGCCTTCTTGAGTGGAGCTTAGTATGTCACAAAGATAGATCTCAAGGGTGTTTATTACCAGATATGGATAAGAGATGGATATTAGTTGAAGACTACATTCAAGACCAAAGAGGGTCTATATGAGTGGCCAGTCATGCCCTTTGGACTAACCAATGTACTAAGAACCTTCATGTGGCTTATGAATGAGGTACTTAAGAAATTTCTAGGAAAATATGTTATTTTCTACTTGGATGATATTTTGATTTTCAATAAGTTTCTAGATGGACATTTGTTGCACAATTGTAGTGTCTTTGAGAGGTTGAGGGAAGAGAAATTATTGATTAATTTGAAGAAGTGTAGCTTTTTTAAAAGGAGTTAGTCTATTTGGGGTTTGTCATATTACTTAAAGGTATCAAAATGGACATAGATAAGGTGAAGGTCGTCATGTAATGGCTTACCCCAAGGTTTACCACTAAGGTGAGGTCATTCCATGGTTTGGCTAGTTTTTATAGGAAGCTCATTAGGAATTTCAATAGTATCTGTGCACCCCTAACTAAAACAATGAGAGGGGATAGAAAAGAGTTCAAGTGAACTACAAGAGCTGCAAGAAATTTAGAGTTGCTAAAGAAGTACGTGACAGAAAAAAAGAAAAAAAAAAAAAAAAAAAACCTGTGTTAGCACTCATTGATTTTAACAAGGTTTTCCAGGTGGATTTTAATGCTAGTGATAGTGCTATTGAAGCTATGTTGAGCCAAAAAGGTAAGCCTATTTCCTATTTTAGTGATCAATTGAATGATGCAAATAAAAATTATTATGTTTATGATTAGGAGTTCTATGTAATAATTTAGCCCTTAAAGAAATGGAGGCATTATTTATTACCAAAAGAATTTGTCTTATATACTAATCATCAAGCATTGTAGTAACTAAATAGCCAATGTAAATTGAATTAGAGACATGTAAAATGGGTAGAGTTTCTACAGAGCTAAACATTTGTATTGAAACATAGAAGTGGAAGATCTAATAGGGTTATTGAAGTGATTGGAGTTGATGAACTCAAGAATATGTATCTTTAGGATCCTCACTTTTTTGAGGCTTGGAAGGCCTATAAGGAACCTATTACTATAGATAGGACTAAGTGGTTAGATTATATGATCCAAGATGGTATGTTGTTCAAAGTTAGTTAACCATATATTCTAAGGAGTTCCATGAGGGAGAACCTAATCAAGGAGAAACATAGTGGAGGGATGGCATGACACTTCAGTTAAAATAAGACCATTTCTATTATTATTATTGAAAATTATTTTTTCCCTCAGTTATCATAGGATGTGAAGAAGTTTTTGCAGAGTTATCAAGTATGTCAGACAACTAAAGGAATTAGTTAGAATACTACCCTCTATCAGCTATTTCAGGTTCCATCAAAACCCTAGGAGGATATAAGTATGGATTTTTTCTTGGGTTACCAAGGGAAAAAATGGTTGATGACTCAATATTTGTGGTAGTTTATAGATTCTCCAAGATTATGCATTTCATTCTATTCCACAAGACTCATGATGCAATGCATATTGCAAATTTATTTTTCAAAGAGGTTGTGATACTACATGGTCTCCCAAAAAGTATTATTTCTAACAAAGATACTAAATTTGTTGGATATTTCTAAAGGACTTTATGGAAGAATTTGAAGATAGAGTTGAAGTTTAGTTCTTCACATCATCCATAGACTAATGGAAAAATAGAAGTGGTGAATAAAATTCTCAAAAAATTGATGAGGTGTTTAGTAGGAGATAAGCCCAAGGGATGGGACTTGATTCTACCACAAGAAGAATTTTGTTACAATAATTTTGTGAATAAGAGTATTCGTAAATCACTATTCCAAATTGTGTATGGGAGTAGTCCAAGGACTGTACCAGAGTTGATGAAGCTAGAGCAGGGAGAGAGGACTAGTGCTAAGGAAAAAGACTTTGTTAAACATGTTAAGAATCTACATGAGGAGGTACATGCAAATATTATCAAGATGAACCTATAGTATGAGGCTAGAGTAGATCAATAGAGGAGACATAAGGAGTTCCAAGTTGGGGATTTGGTTAGGGTGTACTTGAGCAAGGACTTATTTCCAGTGGGCACATACAATAAGTTGAAGATGAATAAATTTGGTCCCTATAAGATTTTGAAGAAACATGATTCAAGGAATGCATATGAAGTAGAGTTGATAGATGGGATCCATATTTCCCCTATTTTCAATATTACAGACTTGACATAATATTATGAAGATGGTGCAGAGGGGGACTTAATATTGGAGCTATACCCCATTCCTACTTCTGAGAAGGAGCAGATTGAAGAAATTTTGGATAGTTGTGTGGGTTACAGCACTACAAACATGTAGTATGAGTAGTACCTAGTAAGTGGAAGGGACAACTGGTGGAATATTTGACCTGTTTATCCAAGGTAGAAGTTTCTCATTTGGGTTTTCCTCAACTAGCTATAAAGTGACAGGGTTACTTTTTAATTTACCCTAGGTGTCTAGTGCAAGAACATCCAGAGGTGTAAAGGTAATCTTGTATCACCAAAAACTATGCTTAGTAGTAGTTTTTTTTAATGTGCTTCTATTTATGGATACCTATTTGGTCCAAATAAAGATCCCAACTTTCATAGTTCCACAATTAGCTTTTTGGATTAGTATTTCTAGCACCTTGAGTTATGTGCCAATGTAGAAAATGGGTTATTTTGTAATTGAGCCATAATTATGATGATTTAGAGGGTGTAAATTAGAGGAATGATTTTACTTATAATTTGAAGCACTCTAGAAAAATAATCAAGTCAAAAGGCTTTACGGTTTGAAAGTTATGGCAATTTTAAGTTTCTTGGAGACCTCTTAAGAACACTTCAAAGTTAGGTTAGAGGCACTAAATGGCCTCAAATAGGCCTAAATAATGAGTGATAATAAAATCTAGTCTATATGACTATAAAGATCTTAGAAAAAAAATTTGAAAAATATAAATGGTTCATCAATTAGAATCCTGGATCAAAAGTTATGCCTCCCAAAAGTTGGACTACCATTTCTGGATTCTTCTAATTTTGCTCCAACTTCTTATGTGTCTTCTAGAACCTTATTCTTTGCAAATAGAATATTCTATAATGCATTGCTAACCCAAACCTAATATGTTTTACTTAAGGTCATTTCTTGCAGTGAAGTTTCAAAGAAGGTACTGCCAGAAGGGTTTTTCTATAGAATCTGATAATATTGTAAGCCCATAGGGCATGTAATTGATTCTATTTTCTCTATACTGAATGTAATAGCATATCATTACTGATAATAAAATTCTCATTTTTGTGTTGTGTTCATTTTTTCTTCAGGTATGCCCTCATCAGAACATCTTAGTCTTCTTACTTATATTTTGGTTTTCAATTTTATTTCTTAATTTGTTCTTACTACTCACTTGCTCTATTGTTGCAACTATGTGATCCCTTCTTTCTTCTTCAATTTTTTTCTTATTATAGGCCTCTTTTCATTATAAAAAACTTTCTAAATGCACTATTGCTTTATTCTAATTATATGAACATCAGGAAAGTATTCTTCTTTTTTGGTAAACAGATTGTTCTTTCTTATAATAATTATCAAAGGACCCAAATGTATATAAAGAACAATTGAATACAACAGTTGGCAAAATATTATTTGATAAATAATTTCCTTCTAAATTATAGGTATAGCTCCCTTGCCTATGATTTTCAAATAATTTTTTTATTTCTAATTCTACTTTGGTATGACCTTGACCAGAGAACATAAGAGGTAAACCAAGTTAGGTCTAGGCAGAACTAACTTAGACAATTGATTGGTCTTGGGATGAGATCAATTCCAAAAATTCACACATCTTATGAATCTATTTAATTGATAATACAATTGTGAAAGCTTATAATATGAATAAAATTCAAGATGAAATGATATGAAGCTAAGATGTGAGACTATAATTTGCACATCACCGCAAAATATTTATTTTAACTTTACTAATTCTCTAATTACTTGTCAATTCGTCAAATTAAAAACATGAAACAAAACTCTATTTGTTATCAGATTTCTAATCTAACTTGAAAGAAATACATAGACTAACCTATGCATGTAATAGTAAATAAATGGTATTAAACACTTCATTTCTTGTCTCTACAAGAAATATTATTTCACACCAAAAAAAATTATCCTTTTTATTAACTTAGAAAATTTCATATATAGGCTCCCTCCTAGGATTCTAGGCCAGTTATAGATTTATTAATTGCATTAACAAAGATCTTGCATTGCTCATTGATTACAATTCAATACATTAGAGAAAAAAAGAAAAAATGATTATAAATATTCAAAATGGTTCATATTCCTCTCTGATCTGTAATAGTCATCTTGGCACCAAAACTTGTATTTCATATGTCAATGATCATGACAAGTTTTAATTCTCACCATCGATCTCAAATCAATGATCATGATTAATTATTTATGACTTCTTCTGTGGATCCCTTTTTGAACATGTATCTAGTGTTTTCTTTCCCACATTGGTATTCTTCATGCATCTTCAAAAAGCGAGAAAGTGGCAATCATTGAACCTTTAAAATCTAACGGTTGAATTTTATCTCCTCTTTTCATGTCACATCTTCACTGCAATTCAAGAATTAGCATTTCTTCTAACCATGAAACATTGATGGCTCAAACAATTAATCGCATCACATCTTCACAACTGTCAGATACAAATTGACTAATCTCTTAACTACCTATGACGATGTGAAAGCTCATGTCTTAACTATTGTGGTTAGCTCTTTATTGCTATATCAAAAAACTAGATGTCACTTCTTGTGATCACTTAACTCATCTAATTATTGAATTCCTTATCATCTTTTCACAATTTAACATGTCTCCATCCTACTAACCATAGTAAAGTAGCAATTACTACACACCAACCACAATCATACTTTCACAACATCAAAATTAACTATTATTTCAAACCTACAAAGTAGCAAAACCTTTGAATCTAACTTTTTTGCCTCTTCAAAATTGTTAATCAATTAAAAACTTTATCTCTTTTGATGTTATGATGATTTTTTGACTTAAACATTGTTGTCTCTCATAGCTTCGCAACCTTCTTTGAGGTTCAACATTAATATGGTGTGAAGATGTGACTTATATACTCTCACCACTTCATAACTTAATATGAAATTTTAGTTGACTGCATGCGATGTTGTGATTCCTTTTATTGGCCACTTTGCAACATTAAAATGTCATTAATAGTCTTAACCTGTGACCTTGGGATATCCATTTAACTTAATTGTTTCCTTCCTTTGCAATGTCACAGCTTGAAACTTTAATTCATTGTTTGAGCTTATGATAGTGTGAATACCTTCATTCTAACCTTATAACCACTTTGTAACTACTAGACACATAACTTGTTTCAACCGTGTGATGTTGCACTCACTATTCTAATTGACTGCTACTTCATCTTGCATCTGCACAACAATGGAATTTAATTGCCTTAATACCATGCAATCATGCAAGGATAGGCTTTAATTTTAACCTTTTCTCTATTTCACAATTTTGCTAAGTTGACCTCAAGTTAGGTTTAACCACATGTGATGATGCAATCTTCTTTGATTTTTAACTATCCTTCTCATTTTTTGCATTGTAACAACTTGAAATATCTTAACTATTTTGCCACTTTACCGAAATAAAAAGATATTGCTTCCTTCAATCACCTTACTTGTTTGATCTAACTTTACTCACAACCTTGCAACTTAATAACTCATCTATTAACTCTATAATAGTTTGATGGCATTTCTTCTTACTTTGCTACCCAGACCAAAGATTAGCATTAACCTTGTACGATATTGAGAATGATTAAAATTTGACTACATGGTTTCCTTTCATGGCTTCACGACCTAAAAGCTTAACTCTACATTTAACCCTACAAAGCTACGATGCAAGCTTTCCATTATTTCATAAGCTCGACCTTGAGTTAACCTTAATTGAATGCAATGATTTGTTAACTATTTGACTTAACCATTGTTGTCTTTTGTTCTTTCACGACCAATCACTACTTCTTTTTTCTATCGACAAAAAAATGGCGATGACTTCCTTCATGGTTCCCTCTATGCACACATCTCAGCACCTCACTTTCCTTCTTTAGTTAAACATCACATAATTTTATAGAGTAGGAAAGCAACAACTATTAATCTGTACAAAATTGGATAGTGTCAAGAAGATGATGGTCCTTTATTAGAATCAGCATCTACAACCAAAAAAAACATGTCATCTATCTCCTATTTTGATACATTTCTTTTCTTGCAACCCACAACTGAGATCATTCCCACCATCTCCATGCAGTAGATCATCACTTGCCCACTTTAGTTAAAATTTAGACACTTGCAAAATACAGGAATATGACAAGCATTGGTCCTTCTCTGATCAACAGTTAGGAACATGCACAATCTTACATTGCTTAAAACAAAAAAGGAAAGAGGGTGCAACTAACAAGTAATTGAATTTTCAACTAATCAATGGTGTGCATTCCTTTTTTAATTGACTCTTCCACCCATCTATCTAGTCTTCATCTGATTATCTGGACTTAACCTCTGAGCCATTTGACTTGTCAACATTTCAATGTAGATGTGCTAATTAATTAATAGAAGTCATCGATTGGATTTGAAAAATATTCATGCCAATTTTGACTGGGCTTTTTCACCATTTCTAAGGATTCATCTACTTCTCTTGCATTCAATTTGATTTCTCTTTCTCCTATGATGTTCCTATGATCTACGCATTGGTCCTAAGCTTTAATCAGGATGCTTTTAGTCACCATTTTCTCTTAATCTAGTGTGATCTCTCCTTTTAGATATCTTTATCCTTTAGATAGAGACATTTGACCATTAAGTTAGAAATTTTCAAAGAACCATAACTACTTCCCTCTCATCTAGGAATTGATTGATACTTGTCCTTCCACCTAAATCACCTAGTAGGACTTGAATGCACTTTGACTTGATTGACTCCCACCTAGGTAAACCTAGGGAATAGATGAGAGAAGAATCCCTAAATGGAAAACTAGACCCAAACAAGACTCACATTGACTCAACCCTAATCCTAGAATTTTGAAAACTATAGAGGACTAAAATCATGGTAACAACTGGATCTGACTAGGGACTTGGACACTTCCATGTCCAACCAAGGAATCCTAGATCTATGGTTTCATAAATGAACAAGAAAAAGGTGGCAACACAAACAAATAAAACAAGGAGAAGAAAGAAAAGGAAACTAATTAGGGAAACAAAAAAAGGAACTAAACATAGCTATAATACAATACAAGGGTTACCTATTTTCAATTAGAAATTTGATATAACTTCAAATCTTGACCATTATAAGTCAATGGTAGTACTTCAACATCTAGATACGCCAACTTGAAAGAGTTTCTCTGGAAATCTTGATGAATGGAAAAAGGACCCTCCTAGAGTGTCTCAAATTTTCCATGCATACCTTTAAGCACTCTTCTCTTATCCCATTACAACACCACATCTCCTACCATGAACTTTCAAGGTCTAGTTTTCTTATTAAACAAATTATTTACCTTCATCTGATGATTTGTAATGTGATCTACAATCCTCTCTCTTTCCTCTTTGAGTTTTCTCAAATACAAGATCATCTTTTCTAAACCATCTTTATAAATTTCATCTTCTATCATGGTTTTCAACTTACTAGTAGCCAATTCTAAAGGTAGGGGAAGACTTGCCTCAACTCCATAAACAAGTTCAAAAGGGGAAATACAAATATCCCTCTTCGAAGTCACTTTGTCATTCCCGAGTGCTTCATGAATTTTCTTGCGCCAAGTTTTGTGGTTATCTGACACAAACTTCTTCGCAATGTTGATCAAATTTTTGCTATTAAATTTAGCTTGACCATTTTGTTGTAGAAAATAGTCAGATGATTGACTAATTGTTATGTCATATTTGAAACAAAATTTAGTAATTTCAATGGAGGAAAAATAAGTTGCATTTCCATCACTATTTTTGTGGGCATCCTGAATCTTACCATAATGTTCTATTTGATAAACTCACACACTAACTTAGAAGTAGTTCTTTTCATTGCCTTGGCTTCCACCCACTTTGTGAAGTAATCTATAGTGGTGATTATGTAAGTATGACTAGCACTAGACATAGGGTTTATAGGACTTATGAAATCAAGACCCCACTCTTGAAATGGACCATCAATTACTACTAGTCTAAGAGGAAATGCCCCTAATTGAGGTCTACCTATGACCAGCTTGCACTACTCACATTTGGATACCCAATGGTAGGTATCTTTGAACATTCCAAGCCAATAATAACATTTTGAAAGTAGTGACTGAAGAAGAGAACTATCCACCACAAGATTCATCATGGAATGTCTTCAACAACCTCTCTTTTTGTTTCTTATCTACACATCTAAGGAAGGTTCCATCTATGGACTTTTTGTATAATTTGTCCTCCTAGACAACCTATTTAGCTACCTTTAGCTTTAGAACTCTCCTTTGTTTCACTGTTATCCCTTTAGGACATTCTCCATAAGTTAAGAAGTATGTGATATTTCCAAACCATGGATCCTACAAACTCAATGTCAAGACTAACTAATTTTCTTCAGGTTTTTCATCTACTTGATTTTCTACCATAGCTCTAGACAATGCATTGCCCCTTACCAACTTTGTGGGCTTAACCTCCATGTCATATTCCTAAGTTTTCACTATCCATGTACCTCTATTGTTAAATCCTACACCTTGTTGGGTCAATATGTTTTTCATCATTATATAAGGAACATACACTACAGAATGAGAATGCAGGACATAGAATCTAAAATTCTTCAAGGCCTTTACCATAGCAAAGGCATGCTTTTCCTCTTGGGAATACCTCAACTCATGATCTTTTAGGGCTATACTCATGAATGTGATGGGATCTTGGACCCCTTCATTTTTCCTACATAAGAATGGCCGACAAGGTATTCTTCGAAAGCATAGCAGTAGATCATGAAGTCCTTCTTATAGTCTAGGTGGTACAAAACAAGATTGTTAGCTATAGTTTCTTTAATATCTTTAAAAGCTTGTTTTCTGCAATCACTCCATTTGAAAGTTGAACTTCCTTTTATCATATCCATGATACATTTTTTAATCTTAGAAAATTCTAGAACAAATCTCCTGAGAAATTTTACTTGACCAAAGAAAGATTTGACCCCAATCTTATTAGATGGAAAGCTCAGTCTTTTAATAGCTTCCACCCAATCTAAATCAATCCTTGTACCTTCTTGGGACACTATGTGACCTATTAGCTTCCCTTTAGTCATGAAAAAAACTACTTTTTTAGGATTTAAGGAAATTCCATGCTCTTGACATCATTGCAATTCTTTCCTAAAATCTCCTATACGATCCTTCATCTTCTTTGAAAACATTGTCAATTCTATTAGAGCATTTGTTGCAAGCATGACTGTTGATGATATTCCTATGGGGGAGTATTGTAGATGTTTTACTATGATGATATGTTACGTTCATGAATTAGTTTTTCATTGATGTCAACATAGCATTTTTCTATGGTATTTTATAGAAGAATAGTGGAAAGATCAAGTTGGTATGGATGTCTAGTTGAGTATTCTAACTATCGAAGGTTATGGGAGATGCTCTGAGTATATGTCATATGTAGTTAATGTTGGAAGAATAAAGGATAAGTCTAGAAGAAGTTATGTAAATTTTGGTGATGTTTATTCTGAGATAGAGTTTATAGAGGCATGTTCTAGTAAACTTGTTATATCTCTTAGCAGATTTGATATTCTAAGGATCAAGGTTGAGGACATGAAAAATACATGTTGGTGATGATGTAGGTAAGTTTTCTCATCATAATATTGCATGTATGAAAATTTATTCAAGTTTCAAGGTGAAAGATTAATGTTATCACTAAGTTTAACATGTTCGTAATGTGCTCCTATAATAATTAATTGAGAAGGTCTAATAGCTGACTCAAGGAATTGTTTTGAGGACCTGGTATAAAGGAAGGAAATTTCCCTATATCAAGTATGACATGAATTATATTGATGCAAGATATTGTAAGCAGAAAGAGAGCAGAATGTAAAGTTGAGTAGAATAGTGTAGAAGTGAAGGAAACTTCATTACCAAGGTTTTGCTAAGTGATCTGAGGTTGGTGACCTAGTCTACAAGGTCTAATAGTGATTGGTTTGGTTGAAAAAAAAAAGGAAAGAGGAATATAATAGTAAATTACATGTTTGAGTAGTGAGCTCTTCTTGGAGTTGAAATTGCATGTTTGGGTAGTAGGCTCATCTTGCATACATTATACTAATAGGGATTCAAAGTCTCCTAATAGGGACTCTATGCACTAAATGATGTAATAGACTCCTAATAGGATCCATCCTCTAACATGGAATATTTATATTAGTACATCATCTTGTGGGCATCATTCCCACCATGGCTTTCCCTCTAATCAATGGTTTCTCTAGTAAACATATCTAGTGTAATTGTCTATGTGCATTTTATTATGGTTTTTGTTTACTTTGGTTGAATGGTTAAGTTTGTTTAAAGAAGGTAAATGTTTTAATTATTAGATAATTGATTCACCCCCCCCTCCCCAATTATCTTGCTTGACTATTGTTTCTAACAATTAGTATCAGAGCCTCAAGTCCTTAAAGGAAAAGTTTAACAACTTTGGGATACCCATGAAGAACATGTTTAATGAAGATAGTCCAACATTTGACAAAAGAAATTTTGATACTTGAATGATGGAAATTCTTGGTGAATTATCAAATTGTGTAAAGAGCATAATATTGAGTTTTTAGATCCAAAATCCTCTTGTTCTATACAAGGGAACAGTAGCTCAAGTGAAGATAGATCTAGATTAGAAGAAGACACAAAGATAAAACAAGGTATTGATCTACTTACAAAGAGAGAACTAGAAGGTATGAAAATTTTGTTTGTTGGACATGTAAAGAGTTTGGTCATTTTTCAAGTAAATTTTATAAGAGATTGAGAAAAGCTAGAAAGAGTCTACTTTCTGAAATAGTTGAAGAATTTAGAGAAAGTATGAAAATATCCTTAAAAGGCTATTTTAATGATTCTATATTGGTTAATGAAGAACGAGTAATAGAAGAGACTATTATGGAAAGTGCAAATGTGAGAATTGATGAGAAATTCAGGATACAAGAGAGAATAGTTGAAGAATTTAGAGAAAGTATGAAAATATCCTTAAAAGGCTATTTTAATTATTCTATATTGGTTAATGAAGAATGAGTAATAGAAGAGACTATTATGGAAAGTGCAAATGTGAGAATTGATGAGAAATTCAGGATACAAGAGAGAATAGTTGATTGCAATTTAGATAATGATGTTGCTACTAAGCCGAGGAACAATGAGCTATTTCTTGAGACTAACAATGATTTGTAGAATGAAGGAAAGCCAAAGTAGGAACAAAGCTCAGAACTTGGAGTAGAGCCAAGAGTTGAAGTAGCAACTCTTACTTCAGGAAAGAATATGATAAAGAATCACCTATCCAAGAAGATGATCAGAAGCAAAGACAAAGGTGTGATGACAAGAAATAGAGAAAATGAAGAATTGTGCTTGATATCTCAAGTTGAGCCTAAGAGTGTAGATGAAGCATGTAAAGATGATTATTGGAAACAAGCCATGAAAGAGGAATTGGATCAGATAGTTAAGAATGAGACATGGGAATTGGTCCCTAGATCGATAGACAAGAATGTGATAGGAACTAAATGGTTATTTAGAACCAAGGTGAAGTTGTAAGAAATAAGGCTAGATTGGTATATAAAGTTTACTCACAACAAGAAGGGAAAATATTATGAGGATACCTATTCTCTAGTGGCTAGAATAGAAGCAGTAAGATTATTCTTAGCCTATGCAGCACAAAAGAAATTCAAGATATAAAGAAGAAGTATACATTGAGCAGCCTGAAGGATGTCCTTTGATAGATGAAAAGGACTTAGTATGCAAACTAAGGAAAGCACTATATGGATTAAAGAAAGCACCCAGAACCTAGTATGCAAGGTTGGACAAAAATTTGACAAAACTTAGACATAGCAAAGGTATGGCAGACAATAATCTATATTGGAAAGAAATTGATGATGATTTGATGATTTTGGTAATATTTTTTGATGATATAATATTTGGAGGAAATGATGAAGGAAGTGAGAAGTTTTTTGAGGAGATGAAGAAAGAATTTGAAATGAGCATGATAGGAGAGATGAAATATTTCCTAGGATTGTAGATTGTACATAATAATGAAGGAATCTTTATTTCTCAGATTAAGTACTTGAAGGATTTATTGAAAAGGTTTGGTTTGGAAACATGCAAACTAGTTGGAACACCTATGGTAACTAGACACAATTTATCCATAAAGGATGAGATGCCTACTATTGAGAAAAAAAGTATTGATCTATGATCGAAGGATTGCAATATCTATCTCGCACAAGGTTGGATATAACAAATGTTGTTGGAATTGTTGCAAGATTCCAAGATGATCCCATAGAAGCACATTATGTAGCAGTAAAAAGGATATTTATATATTTAAAGGGAACATCTAAGTTTGGATTGTGGTATGATAGATGTAATGATTTTACTCTAAGTGCTTATACTAATGCAGATTGGGTAGGCAGTATGGATGACAAGAAAAGCACCATTGGTGGAGCCTTTTTTCTTGGAGGAATATTGGTTTCTTGGTTAAGTAAAAAGTAGGATTGTACATCACAAAGTACAATGGAAGTAGAGTATGTCATAGTAGAAAATAATTGCAATCAATTCATTTGGATGAAGCAAATGCTAAAGAATATAAGGATAGAGATCAATGAACCTATTGCCATACATTGTGACAACACAAGCATGGTAAATATGTCTAAGAATCTACTGTTGCATTCTAAGACCAAGTACATTTCTATTTAATATCATATGTGGAGAGAGAAAGTTAAAAAAAAGGAAATCAAATTGGAATATGTGAGTACTAAAGAGCAGATTATAGATATATTCACTAAGTCTCTTTGCAAAGAGACTTTTGAGTATTTGCAAGGTATACTTGGGGTTATGCCCCTTCCTACATTAGAGTAGAAGATGCAAAACTGCATCAGTCTCGTGTAACAGAGCACCACTATTGTATAAACTAAATGTTGATGCTTCCTATATGGGGGAGTATCTATAATGGACAAAATCATCTAGGACTCTTGATGGATGAATAGTGTCTTTTGACACTCAATCTAAGTAAGTATTAGTTGTTGCAGTGTTTGATGCAGAGATTTTGGTTGTTGAAGAATATTTCATGAAAAACATTATGCTAAGGAAGATGTTTGGCATGAGTACACTATGTTTGGCATAAGCACAACATGGAATGATAGTTTGCAGAAAGCACATTGAGGTATATCAATAGTGGAGAATGATTGATGAAGAGGATTTGAAAAGATGAATAGTCTTTTGTTGGTATTCTTGGAACTAGATGTTTTCAATCTATGTTGCCATCAATGCCAAAGGGGGATATTATTAGAAGATTGGTTGCAAGAAAGAATGCTGATGATATTCCTATGGGGGAGTATTGTAGATATATTACTATGATAATATGTTACATTCATGACTGATTTTCTCATTGATATCAACATAGAAATTTTTTGTGGTATCTGACAGAAGAACAGTAGAAAGATCAGGTTGGTATGGATGTCTAGTTGAGTATTATAAATATCTAAGGTTGTAAGAGATATATATGAGTATTTGGCATATGCAGTTAATGTTAGAAGAAGAAAGGATAAGTCTAGAAGAACTTATGTAAGTTTTGGTGATGTTTGTTCTAAGATAGAGTTTACAAAGGCATGTCCTAGTAAACTTGTTATATCTCTTAGCAGAGTTGATATTCTAAGGATCAAGGCTAAGGACATGAAAAATAGATGTTGGTGATAATGTGGCTAATTTCACTCTTCATAATATTTCATGTATAGAAAGTTATTCAAGTTACAAGGTGAAAGATTAAAGTTGTCACTAAGTGTAACATGTTCTTAATGTGGTCCTATAATAATTAATTGAGAAGATCTAATAGCTGACTCAGGGAATTTTTTTGAGGACATGGTATAAAGAAAGGAAATTTTCCTTTATCAAGTATGAAATAAATTATATTGATGCAAAGAGATTGTAAGCAGCAAGAGAGCAGAATGCGAAGTTGAGCATAACAATGTAGAAGTGAAGGAAACTTCATTGTTGAGGTTTTCCTGAGTGATCTGAGGTTTGATATTTGAATCAGAGGTTGGTGACCTAGTTTACAAGGTTTGATAGTGATTTGTTTGGTTGATAGAATAAAGGAAAGAGAAAGATAAGAGTAAATTACATGTTTTAACAATGAGCTCTTCTTGTAGTTAAAATTGCATGTTTAGGCAAGGGGCTCATCTTGCATACATTATACTAAAACTCCTAATAGGGTTAGAATCTCCTAATAGGGATTCAAAGTCTCCTAACATGGATTCTATGTACTAAATGTTGTAATAGACTCCTAACAATGTCCATCCTCTAACAAAGAATATTTATATTAGTACATCATCTTGTGGGCATCATTCCCACTCATGTTTTCCCTCTGATCAATGGTTTCCCTAGTCAACATATCTAGTGTAGTTTTCTATGTGCATTTTATTATGGTTATTTTTTACTTTGATTGAATGGTTAAGTTTGTTTAAAGAAGATAAATATTTTAATTGTCAGATAACCATTTCACCCTCGCTCCCCCCCCCCCCCCCCCCCCTCATTATCTTGGTGGACTATTATTTCTAAAAAAATCATCTAAATATATGACAATAATTTAATTTTTCAAATCTACAAAAGAGAGTTCCATATCTCATTGGAAAGTGGTACCAGCATTGATGAGGCTGAAGGGAATTCTATGATATGTAAAAGTTCCCCATGGGGTGGTCAAAGAGGTTTTATGTTGATCTTTCTTTTCCACTTGAAACTAATTGTAGCCTGAGAAATCATCAAGCATAGACATCATTTTTGCACCTACCACCACCTATAATAGGTGATCCATATTAGAAAGTGTGTAATTTTCCTTTAGTGATGCTTGATTTAGGTTCCAAAAATATACACATATCCTTATCTCTCCATTTTTCTTCCTAATAGGCACTATGTTAGCTATCCAGGTGGAATGATGGATTAGGTATATGGTTCTTTCCTTAAGAATCTTATCCATTTCTCTAAATATGACATCAAAAACCTTCAAATTATAACTTCTATGTTTATGTCAAAAAGGAGTAGCATCTAGTTTTAAAGGAATTTCATGCTTCAATTTTCCATTCATGAAAATTTTTAAATCTTCATAACTTCATACAAACACATTTTGGTATTCGAGAAAAAGTTTCTCAACTCCTTCCCTTTCTTCCTTTGTGTAGTATTTTTCAACATTAATCATTTTAGGGCTATGTTCACATCTAATGCTCACTCCTTCATATTAATCAGTGGTAGGTCCTTTCTTCAATCTTTTCTTCTTCATATAAGTATCATGGTGATTGAACAATTTTTCCAATGCTATGAAGGTAGGGGGAAAAGTACTACCTTGTAACTAGGTGATGCTAGATTCCTTTTTCTTCTATTTTCTATGGTGATCCTTATGACAACCACTTGAATCATTTTCATTTAAACTTCCAAAATTTTCTAGAAATAGTTGTAGGCTCTTATAATCTTCAAATACTTGTTATTCTGCTATATTATCAAGAAATATGGTCCGTATATGACTTCCACATGATACCTTTTATCTTTAAATTATAGGTGGGGCAGTAATAGGGATGCAGATATTGCTAATGGGTATGCCTTTGAATTAAACTCTCTTGGCATAGACTCTATTAAAAAGAAATCCAATCCTTCAATCTTGTCCCTACATGCTCTATTGCGGTAGTTTTTCAATTTATGATTTTTTATAAAATACTAACCTTTTACCTGGCAGACAATTAATTCAGCATCCCCTCAAGCTTTCATGATTTTCACCTCCTTTACTTTTGTGGCTATTATTTTGATGAGCAGGGCCTTATACTTGGTTGTATTATTCATATTCCCAAATTCTAACTTGAAATACATATGCTCTAACTTGCCATCTGGAGGTATCGATACAATTCCCACAACTAAGCCAAAGGAAGAGCAACTTCAGTCAAATTCCAGTGTCCAAATCTGTGATGTTCCTTCCTTAGTGGAGTTCTAAATTTTTGCTTCTTCACCTTCATATTCATCAATATTATCATTAGTGAATAGCATATAATTTCTAAATTCTAATTCTTGATATAGGATCTGAGCTTTGGGATCATCTAATTTTAGAATAGTGAATTTAGCCTTCTCTTCACACTACTACATTTTACCTCAATTTTTGACCAAAATTTTCGACCATCAATTGAAAAGGTAAATTTTGGTCGGATTATAAAAGGAAAAATTTTATTTTTCTTATATCTAAGCCCGTGTTGGTCAAAATTTTGACCAACATGGGCTTAACTTAAAAATCAAAATTCATTTTCAATTTCATTAATGTCCATGGAGCGGGCGGGAAGGAGCTGGACCTGGAGCACGGTGTAGGGGTTTCCTTGAGTTTTCCTAAAATATTTGGAATCTCCACACTTGAATTCCATTGTAGCATACTGTGATGCAGTTACTCCACATGCCAGATGCTCAAGATGTTGTGGGTGTTCACAGGGAGCTCATGTTGTGTCTTGGTTTGCCTACAGGCTGGATGAGAGCGGTTTGTAGGGATCAAGGCAAAATCTTGTCACATTCTTATGTTATAGGATCAGTGACTCTATGCTAAACTATAATTCCTTTTGATGGGCCCTTTGAATATATTCATGGCATGTAGGGCATCACATTTTTATGCAAGATATGGGTGATGAATGCTAGAATGGAGGGATTTGAAAGATTTCATGAACAAAAATGGTAAAGATGTTTGTTTGAAGATTGTACGAAAGGCCATCCTCAAAGGAAACCCGAAGTGTCTGCAAAATATGGTAAATTTATTAAAGGGCGAGCTTCTACAAGATGAACATGGAAAAACCCTCTTTGATTATGTAGCCAAATCAAAATATGGAGAAATCTCCTGAATGGTCCGTGAAGCATATATGGAATGGTACAAAGTTAATAGAAGGGATAAATGGGGAAGAACCTTTCTTCACTGGGCAGCACTTATTCGACAAGCTGATTCATGCAATGATTATATCGAGAGCTGGAAGTTAAAAGCAGTTACCCTGGATAAGTTGAACCAAAACTCTTTACATTTAATAGCAAAAGGAATTAATGGGCACCTAGTTGTGGATATTTTACTCAAATCATCCTCCATGGACTTAGTTTCTGCAATCGATTAGTTTCTACAATCGATTGTGAGGGAAGAACACCTTTGCACTTGGCATCTACGAAAGGCAACATAATAATGGTTGAGAAATTACTGGGGAGATTGCTTTAGCAGCTAGCTCACAGCCCAAATACTACAACAAACCCACTAGTAAGCTAAAGATTTTATTTTTACCATTAATGGGTATCCTCTAGTAAGAAAGGCAATAGAAATAGTGGATGAAGATCAAGCACAAAATTTGAGCTTATACTTCTATGCTTCGACGCATAATGCCTTCAAAATGATTGAAAAGGAAAGTGTTGCTATGAATTATCTAATATCAGACTACAAACTTCTTTCACTCGACTAAGTAGTAGTCTAAAGATGTACACTGCAGGAAAACAATACTATCTATTATACAAATAGGACTTTACACAGCACTTAAATTAATTTTTGCAATTTTTCTTGTATATAATGAAAGTTCTTTGAGTTGCTTCCATTTGGCGAGGTTGAATGTTCTTTGTGTTTGAGATAGCTAGTAATAGATTTATTCATAATACAATTTTTTTATAAGTATTATACATTTTTCGTTTAGCTTTATTAAGCCCAAGATCCACTGGAATCGTAAATGTTCTATTATGTGGCTGGTCAAGCTTATGATAGGTTTTCAAGATGAAATGTTTCATTGGGGCCTTAGCTGTACAAGATTGGAAATTATTAAGATTAATTCAATTAAATTATATTACCATATTGGGTTGGAGATGGACATTAGAAAGTTCAATTAATTTGAAGATGGACTGTGTTAACCATATGCCATGATGGTAGGAATTGAAAAATCTTTGCTGATATTGGAAATTGGATGACAACCTACAGAAGAGTTAGTAACTAATGAAGAAATAAGTAATTTAAATTCTCTTCATACATTATTATAAATAACAACTTTCCTTACTCTAGGAAAAGCAGTAGATAATGGGGCAGAGGTATTAAAATTAGTGAATGTCATCAAATATTACTTTCTTACGAATGCACTTCATACTCCAGACCTGTGGCTCAAAAAATAGTGGCAGATAGCCACATATCAAACAACCACATTAGCCTTATAAGGGTTTGATTACAAAGCAAACAAAATACATTTTTTTGAAAATTTCAAAAGACATATTTCTAGAAAGTATGACTACTCAACACAACTCAGCTCACTTTGCATTATAGAAATTTGGTGATTGATACCATGCTAGTCAAAGCTATACATCTTGACTGTGGGGAGTTTTTTGAATGTTGTAATATGAATTTTCTTGCACCTCTAAAAGATCTCGAGGCTATTGAGGAAACCATAGTCCAAATTCTTCAGCCTGCTGACCAGCAATATACAAATTATTTTCTTTTTAATAAGATCCTCCAATATCATCAAAAAATGATACATTTCCTACAGTTGTAGTAAGAATTTCACTATATCCTAATGGTGTTGTGGTATAGTTACCATAACTTGCAAGAATGCCAATATGGGGAGAGTTCTCAATAGCCATCCCTGGCTTATACAATGATGACATAGAGAATTTCACACTAGTAGCTACTAGTGGCTATGACCTACCAATAGGAAGCTATGTAAAACCACTATTTCCTCCTAAATTGTGCATTTTTAGGATGGCACATACACATATGGAATATATGGATGGTATAGGATATAGCTAGGATGATAGTGTTGAATATGTATACTAGCAGGTTGATGAAAGAGAAGCATGGTCTGCTATGCCAATGGTATTGTTATTTGCACAATTCTAGTTGTTTGGGTTGCTAAAGCTGGGGACCTACATTGGAGAGTACCAAAGAGTTTCCACACTCTTGTGATGATGACCCGTTCTAACTAGATAAAATTGTAAGATTCCCATTATACTTGGTAGCAACAATAGATCCAAGAAATGTACAGAAAGTAATATCTCCATCAGAACTAGGTCTCATTATTGGAGTATAAAAGCTTGTTGAAGGATCATATGTTGCCTGGGAAAAATTTGGCAATCGTTCACATAGCTGAGACTCAGAATGTTCATAAGAAGGGTACTGGCTTTACGATATCACCAAACCAATTCTATGATAGTTTGGATCAATCTAAATAGGAGGATACTAAGGACCAAGTAGATCTACCACCTCTTTCTTCGTTGGATTAGATTGTGAAGACATGATTGGATTAGTGGGGACTGCAACATCATTATTTGATGACTGATGGAATGTCATCCAATGTGGTTTTATTGTACTATTTGTACCCAAATTAGTAGTATACTCTATAACAATACAATACCAGTCAGTAAAGAGTGCATACATTTAAGTCTATGTGTGTGGAAATATTTGAAACCACTAAAAAATAATTAATAGAGGAGTGGGTACCTTGGGTGAAAAATCCAGTTTGGCCTTTTGATTATAGATCCATTCTCTTAGTCATTTTAGGGCCCTCCATATTGTTCACCTACTGCTGATGGCTATTACCCCACCTTTTCGTGTCTTTTGTTGGTAGTAATAAGACTGGAAATTATGACTTCTCTAAAACTTTTTGGAAATGATTTTAGCTCTGGAAAAGTTTCCAAGGCTCAATCTGCTTGATCTAAGGTGTAGGCATTAGACATTAAAATTTGGTGATTCCTTGGGCTTAGACTTGGCTCATCTCTTTGGAAAGAATTTTCACAAAAAAATTAAAATTATTTAATGATAAGAGTCTTATATTTTCAATCGCTAAACATACACTCTGCATCGCTAGCCACCAAATTCTAGTTTCCCATAAAACATGTTGAGAGATAAAGCTCATAAAATATGTATTCTGTTGAAGTTTATTGGCATTTAAAACTTTAAAATATTACTATATAAATGCTTATATATTTCATCATTTAAGATAGAGAATTAAATAGGTCTCAGAGATAAAGCTTGGAGATGGTGATGAATGCCCATGCGTTGATGAAAAATTCCACATTTGTACAGATAAGAGGGATGCTAGAGGTCACAGAGTTTTGATTGAGATTTGCTTGTATAATAGTTTTAAATTTTGAATGCTTTGCAAGAAATACTAAATGTTGTCTAGGAATTGCCTGAACTGAAGTTTAGAGCTAGCTAACATCTTATGTGAATTATTTTTCAAGGATATTGAAGTTCCATCATCTAAGATTGTTATGTTTCAGAGACTAATCAAAGGTAGTATTTTATGATGGCTTTTAATGTTTCTTTTGCATATGGTACCCATGTGGTGATACATGACATAATTAATTGTACTTGGAACAAATACAAATGTCAATTTCACTGCCATTTCTATGAACAATATATTTTTTGTGCTAGCAATCAATGTCCCTTACTAATATTTTTCATCCTAATTGTATAAACTAAGTCTTTTCTTGTGAACCATATTGAATTAAAGGATGCTTTTCCTTGAACAGGGTTGTTATGATTTTAGCAGATGTATAAACTATCAGTGTTGGGGCTCTATTTCTCATGACAGATTTTGAGTTTTTGATCACTTCATGTATAAATCTTTCAGGCTCTGAAGAAATTTATAGATTGAGATGCCATATTAATGTTAAATCCAAAAATAAACAAAAATCTTACTGCAAACTTGATGATAGAGAAAGTGCTATTAAGGAGTGGTTAAATGGCTTGGAAGTGATTTGATTTTGATCAATCAAGTACGCTTCATGTGTTCAAAGTTTGTCTACTTAGAGTTTAGCTCTTGTTTATGGCCTTTTATTATTATGAGCTTTATAAGTTTATATAGTTCATTTCTCTGTTAAAAATTGCTATTACATTTTCGTTTTCTTTGTATTGTACATAATCCAAATTAAACCCATTTATTTCTTATTACAAGGCCACATCAGCCTTATGCTTGAAAAAAGAAGAGGAAGCCTCATGTTATAAGAGTAGAACCACAAGAGCCATAGGAGAATGTCGAAGATAGTCACGATGTGCCTATTAGCATCATGACTATCTTTGGCAGTCTCCTATGGTTTGTAAGGGAGATCAACTAGCAAAGATGCTCTATTAGCTTTTAATACGCTTCATAGATGAGATTGCATTATATGAGATTCATTACTACACTCGAGAATGGGCTCATCTTCAATCTTCAGAAGATTGAAGATGAGCCCATTCTCGACTGTAGTAATGAATCTCAAAGCTCCTTCAGCCTGAGCATAGGATGTCTTTCAGACAATCTTTGTGAAGGTGCATCAACATTGTATCCTTCAGGTGTTTGATTCTTCATCTTTCTTCTTTATTATTCTACAGAACAATTCTTATGGTTTAAGTTTTTTAGCATCAATTTGTAATTTCAGTCAAAATTCTCTATATATCTTTTCCTACCAGATAGGGTTGCTTAGTTTCTATGTAAATGTCTTTGCTTTTGCAGCTTGGACATGAACTCACCACCAATGTTCTTTATACTCAGCCAACAATATATTTGTACCAAGTATAATGCATTTTAATGGTATTGTTCATACAATGTTGATGTTTACTCAAGAAGACTATTTTTATTTAGTTTTATTTACCAAGTTTCCTTTTCAGTTTGATTTTGAGCTGGTGACACTTGAGACTCAAATGCCTACAAATGCTTCATGCAGTGTCTAGTTTCAAGCCCTGATCACTAGGCAAGCTCCTAGCTCTTATTATAGTTTGCTTACTATAATGTCACATCCAGTTTGCATGTGATTCTACTGACCTAAAGGATCCTTAACCACAAACAATAGTAGTCTCCTTTGCCCAAGATAATACAACTTTGTTTGGATTTAAATAAGAAAATCACAGCAGCATTATTAGTGAGGATTTGTGTCTGCTTAGAAACTTCTTATCTAAGAAAGCCTTCTTGAGGGTTGTGAGCTTGTGTACTTCTCCTTTACATCAAAGGTTCAATGCGAGCATGTTGCTAAAACCCTGCCCAAGGTTGCAAATGCAAAGTGAACTAGTTTTTAATGCTTCTCATTAGCAATAAAGCATGTTTTATTAGCCCATTATCTAGCTGGTTCACCTTTATTTCAAATTTAATGCAGGGACAAGGAGCTTCTTGGTCAGGGTCTTGCATTGAATGATGAATTAGATCATGTGCTAGGGAAACACGACTCCATTACTATAGGGTCTCCTGTTACATGAAAAAGGACATCAACTCATGCAGCTCCTCTTGTCAGTGTCAACCATGAGGAAGATGATATTGAGGATAATTTAACAAAACTAGCTTGCATGTAGCTTATCTGTGGATGGCTAGTTCTTATAGAAATGTGATTGTTGATTTAAACAAGTGGTAATTTAGTATTTTTGAAAGTGTCTACAGAAGCTTTGCCAAGATGTTTCTTACACATGCCATGGGTTTGTGTAATTTTTAAATAATGTAGTTACTCATCAAATTCTTTCAACTAGTTCCTTTCATCTATTAAATCCATGTACTATGATTTGATAGGCTTCTATAGAGAAAAATCAAAAGAGAAATAACAGTATTTTATGCATTGTAGGTCAAGATCTAGTGCACAAGCTCATCAGAGAGTTGATAACACTGAAAAGAATTAGTGAATAGGTCGACTCCCATTGATACCTCCACCACCAGGACTTTAAAATATTGATACTCACCACTAGCAAACTTAGCAGACAATGGTGTGACATGGAGAGGCATTCTAGCACGCATTCTGGCAGGTAAGAGTTTCTTGTATCTGATCAAAAAAAGAAGAATGTAGGTACTAATGGCTTACCATTTATGGAATGGAGTTGTTCCATATGGATGCATTTGAGCACACATGTTGACAAGGTAATATTTTTTTCAACACATGGTGGAAAGTTAACAAATTTGTAAACTTTATGAATAATTCCTTTAGAATGTGTAAAAATGTATTTAAACAGGTTTATGCAACTTCATCTTCTGATTACAACCTTACTCAAGATCCTAAGGTGATCGAAGGTTTATATAAAGATCAATATGTCCTCTCCTTATGCTTGCCTCTCATTCTTTTCTCGTCATCGAGCTTCTTGGCATTAAACAACACCAGAGCCTTATGGAGAGTCCATATGCCCTTGATATAACCCCTCCCTCCTCTTTCTCCTACCATCTCTAGATTGTCTACTTAATTTTTGGTGATGGCATATCATGAATAAAGAATCATCACTCCTCACTGGCCTAATTAGGGTTTTCAGATCTCCATGTCCCACATTTACTATTTTATCCCACCATGGCTGCAATTTTTTCTCTTCAAACAAAAGCATCATCCATTTTAGAATGTAATGTTTTCACATGAACTAAAATTGGAATCAAATTACTAGAGAGTACATCTAGTTTTTGGGAAAAGGACCTAACGGTAGCCATGCTTGTTCCATGTAGAATATCACTGCACTCATTTCAAATATATTATTATAATTGTCATTACAGATTGTATATGATTCTATTTTTTTAAGATAAGATTCGAATAAGTTTCTTTTGACTTCTTTTCTTTTCATTTGGACAAAATTTATATCTAGGGTCTCTAATATCTATTTAGCATTTTAATGATACGATTGTCCAACTTAAACTCTCTATCAATGCTTTCATGATCACAAAAAGAGATAACAATAAAGGTGTTTAGAATGAGATATGCAATCATTTTTTGGGAGCTATTTTGGCAAATCACTTTATGCAATTTTCCTTCAAACCCTTACGTTTGTTTGATGTTTTGTCAACATGAAATAATGGTTCCATTTCTATTACTAGCTAATTAATTGCCCATTTGGACAAAATTTCTATCTAGGGTGGCTTTGAGTTTAGTTTAATCAACTTAAAAGTGGAGTCAGAATGTCACATCCAAAGTGACTGAATGACATGCTAGTTTTATCAGAAGGCTAACCAGCAAATAATAGAATAATTGATTTTTAGATGTCAAGTGCATGAGGAGTTTCTTGTTTAATAGCATTATAGAGTATTGTTGTGGCAGCAATCTAAAGATCAGATCAAACATCTTCTGTCATTCTATGATGTTTATATCTATAACTGTCCACACTAAAACCTATAAAAAAAACATAAAATTTAAGTGAAATTTAATTTCAGATTTTGGAGCTTGACTAATTTGTTGCATATCAAGCCTGACTCTATAGCCCATTGTTAACCTACTCCAGCTTTTACTTGCCAGCTACTCGACCATGCACCCTGTCTTTTTATAATTCCATGACTTATGTCCTAGTTTGTGAGAAATATCAGACCTTTAATTTACATGACAATCTTCATATGTTTTATCTTTTGGCAATCAGACAAGAACCTTTATGTCCAATGCGACTTCCTTTATATTGTGTGTGGATGCTAAGTTCTCTTATGAAGTCCCTCTTTAGTTCTTTATTACTTATTGTTGCATATTCAAATGCTATCTTTATTTCAAGCATTTCTTTTACCAAAACCAACGACATGTGTATTTGATTATTTGTGGAGCATCCTGAAACAAACTTGATTAAAAATAACAACTCATTCTCTTTGTACCAAGACTGGCATTGTCTGTCACAAAAAATAAGAAAAATGTGCATATGCATCCATATAGGGAATCACTTTTCTCACTCTTAACATAACCATTTGAAGATAGACCAAATGAAGGAAATGTACTTTAATCTTAACCAAGAATCACATTTTTTCAACGGTTCAAATTGAATTTATATCCAAACCCTTTCCGATGGGTCTGTGGCAAAGGTTTTTATAGAAATTTTAAGAAAATATATTAGGTCTCTCTATACATATCATGACAAGTACCCAATATTGATTCAAAAAATATATTATTCATCATACATCATTCCTACATCAGTTTTAATGCTCATTCAATCCATTTACATATAAATGAATATTCTAAGACAAGCTAAAATGCAACTTTTACTACAAATTACAAGGACTATTAAATAAAAACTTATAAATGTTTCATTTATTCTTCAAATCCAATACATTACAATTGAACCTCACAATTTCTACATTCCTCCATTAACCCTCAATAACTTTTACATAAAAGATCCATAACAAAAATGACAGATACATTGAATTCAAAGTTCCCTCCCACATCAAATTTGTCTGATGGTGAATGGGGTGCTGCAAGTGAGGATGTTAGAGGCGATAATAACATTTTACACTAAAAAATAGCTGAAGTAGAAGATGAGGATTCCACAATAATTAAGAGTTCCATACTAAATCACAATTCAGATAATGATGAAGCTAGAATTGAAAATTTAGATAAGGAAAAAGTTGTCAGTGATGTAGTAATTGCTCAATTTGAAGCTATAGCTCATGGATTACAGATTATAAAGAATACTGACCTTGAAGAACTATGAGAACTTCAATCTAGATCTTTCAGAACAATGTACCATGGAAAATGGAGGGGATTTGATATTACAATTAAATGAGTTATTTGATATGCAACTGAAAGGAGGAGTGCAGACATTAAAGTTGCAGTTTTGGGATCATTGATGTCATGATCACCATTAAAATTTAATGATAAGATGTTTGATACACAATGATCATACCCCTAGGCTAGTAGGCCATGACACTCAATAAGGACTAAAATATTTGATTGCAAATTAGGCATGTTGAACTAGTTTGAGACTAGGCAAAAATGCAGATTGAGACAAGCTAGAAATGACTCATTACCAAACAACTTCAATCTGAAGTATAGGGACATGCAATGTATGGGTTGAATGCAAGGTGGGGAAACATATTTCACTTGATATAGCATGAAACTCATGGGGCATTAATGCTCAAAAGTGAAAAAAGGGAATCTGTAGCCAGATGTCAACATGTTACTCTTAGGAACAGTACCAACAGTCAGAGTGGTCCTTTCTCAAATTACCATTGAGGACCTCTGAATTCATATCCTTGAAGAGATCTTAGCTAGAGACTAGTTGACATACCCCATTCATCAGTGTGAATCAAACAAGGTTCAAAAAAGGGAGATATATTTTCGAAAACCTCCTAACCACTTTGGATGCTATGTGATGGGGCTAGATATTTCAAACAGAACTCTTTTGTCCTTCCTCTAGGCTTTGAAAAAACATATCATGGGGCATAGTGGTCCTTTCTCAAGGTTACCCTTGAGGAATTTGAATTTTCTAAAAGAAATTGTTAGATGGTTAACACTATTGAAAGATGATGTAGCTGAAGTAGAGGTTAATGGATCCCTTTCAAATAAATTATCTTTAGAGAGGTCAATTAGAAAGATGGTTAAAACTATTGAAAGATGATGTAGCTCAAGTAGAGGTTAATGGATCCCTTTTCAAAGCAATTCTCTTTGGAGAGGTCAATTAGGTAGGAATGTCCTCTTGCCTCTACACTCTTTGTTATTGCATCTGATGCTATATTCTATCTTCTGAGATAATCAACTTTGACTGCTAAGATCATAGGTTTATCCCAACCCAAAAATGACAATAATGAAAATCCAATTTGGAGATAACACTGCACTATATGTTGAGCTTGAAGAGAATAATGTGGATAACTTGATTTAGAGATTGTACCTCTTCTATACAGCTTCAGGGTCAGAAGTATCTACTTCTAACTCTGTTATGCTTGGTTAGCTGGACAAACACAATCAATTTAATGAGAAATGATGAAGTATGGTTCAACAATTTCAACTAATCTTTACTTAGTTCACTTCAAACACTTGTCTAAGAAAACCTGTTTACTATGATTGAAGAATGTTATTTCAAGGAAAATGGATTTATTATGTCATAAAGATCTTTGCCAAGTTTTTAAAAAAATAGATAGTTATCGGTTTTAAAAGAATTTGGTTTTCATAACTGATTTGAAAGTAAAAGAAGACAAAGGCATGGTAAAGAGTGGGCTTATATAGAGGAAGCTTCATACATTGGCACAAAATAATAAGAGGTGATAATATTGATTGAAACAAGAAAGATGGCTCACATTTTTCTATGATGCAGATTTCATTTTTCTTTAAAAAGAAGAGCATGCTGAAAGATATAATGCAAGAGTAGATTAAGAATTGAATTGTATTGAACAACTCAAACATAAAAATAAGATTGAGTCATGAAAGAAGAATTATGTGTGCACATGAAAATCTATCAATGAAGAAGATGCTTTACGAAAAAGACTGTTGAAAGGTTTGGTTGACATGAGGATAATTGTTGATTGCATTGTTTTAGAAACAACAGTAAGATTAATCATCAAATATGATTTATCCTTGAAAAGTATATGTCAATCTACATTTTTTATTATATGATTTGATGATGGTTAGATATTTAAAAGAAACACTCATTCATTTTTTACTGAATCAGAGTTATGAGGGAGGTATGGTCACAGTTTGTTTTTTTGGAAGATTATTGATATTCTTATGCATTTATTTTAGAGAACTCTTATGCACTATACTTATCTTATGAGTTTTATAATGTTTCTTTTATGTCTAGAAATTTTGATTAATCAATTTGCGTTTGACAATACTACAAATATGATTCAATACATCTGGTAAATGTATTTGACAGTATTTGTGCTGACATTTCTGTACATGGACACCATATAGCAAGGAAAGATATCCAGACATAGCTTTCAGGCTTGAGGTAGGTATTGCCTATGAACCAATTGTTTTTGTCTTTATGTGAGCTATAATTGGGTCAGACCTTATGATGCTTTTATTCAATATTTTATCTTTACTCTCTATTTGTTATGTATAGCAACTTGATTTGTTCTAAGAAAATAGATTGTGTAGTTTTATTGCATGTTTATTTTTGGGGAAGTTAAATGCATTGAAATATTGATTGCATGGGTCACTTCATTGATGGATTATAATTTTGTGCTGCATATTTTTTATGATTATACAGTAGTATGTTTACTCAGGTAGAATCTGTTATCACTTTTTACTGCTAGCACTTTATTTGAACTCCTATTCAAGAACTTTAATTTAGGGCTCTCACTTAGCTTCTCTTATTGATTCTTCTCATATATAGTCTACATTTACTTGTATTTCAACCTTAAAGATCAATTCCTCCGAACTTTTTGTCATAACTGAATATAGAATTTTTGTTGGAAAAATAAATAGTTCCAGAAAGGCTTATACCGAATAGACGCAAGCAAAAGTAAATTTACGATTGAAGGTAACAACCAGGAACACAAAATTATCAGATTTTGCATGCCTAAAAAATATAAGGCATGCATATGGGACTATTTTAAGCCAAAAGTACATAAGTGAAGCACAGAGAGAGACGACAAAGAACAAGAGAGAGCTCGATGTGTAGTGTCATTCCACACAAGCAGGGACATGTGCTACGGACAATCACACAAGTCTAGATAACAATCCATCTTCATTAGATCTGTCTTCAACTGCAAGCCAGTTTGCCTGTTTCAAGCATGTGCTAAAGCTGATAGTGCAAAATACTCAGCAACATCTTCCTATTTCTTTTACAGTAGATAATAAAGATGAGTCAGCGAAAGTAAGTCTAAAAGCTTCAAAAGTGAACATAACAGATTCAAAAATGAAGCTAAAAGTAGAAAACCAACTCCTTGAGATACATAACTCTTATAACCTTCAAGCTATAGGCAATTACATAAAATGGGGAACACTCAATGCTGAGCTACCAACATTGTATGCTTCACTTTCAAAAAATGGTGCAGGCATGCCATTTCAGACTAAAATAGATCAAAATGGTAATTTTATGAATTCCTCTGACTTAGGAATACATCCAGACATGGTTGAATTGGACAATGACATGCTTGGGGCTTCTATGTCAAGAACAAGCCCCTCTACATTTCCTTCACATGTTTCACATACCCAAATTGTTACTTCATCATGTTCCAGCAATACCAACATTGGTATTCAACATCATCTCAATATGTTTAATCCAGTATGTTCAGATGTAAACATTATGTCGGGCCTATTGAAACCACTGGGGATGTTCAAACAACATGGACTATTATGTCAAATACAGGAGTATGTTGACAAATCAAAACTTTATGTATCCTCATTTACTGATGCGGATAAGCCACTTTCTGCTTGCTTTGATTCTTCAGTTAAGAAAAACTTGATCACTTAATCTTGAATTCTCGATGGAGGTTTAAAAGAAGAGATGTAATGAAGTGTCATTTTCAAACTACAGGAGTTGTTATCATATGACCAATTTGAATAGTTACAATCCTCTTATAGCTCGAAGCAAATGGATGATGGATGTTTTCCACAATCCATATAACCACACTGGACAATCCAAATTTTAGAAAGGTTTTTCTTGTCCAAATCGTTGCCAACCCATTGAACATGCTGCAATTTTGAACTGGAAGTGGGCAGCAGGTGGTGGATAATTTTGCATTTTTTATCCAATGATAATCAGTTAATGGAGAAGGATCTTGTTCATTGCCAATAATTTTTTGTGGACAAATTGTTTGTTTACAAAATAGCAAGGTGACTGTCACATGCTTATGTCAGACAGTAATTTATTCAGCACTATTCCAATAAACTTTTACAATATATTTGACTCCAATGTTAAAGAGACTTTTAAAAAATCATTGATATTCTTCAATCAACCTTAAATCTTAAAAACACCAACTTTACATGCCAAGAAACTCGTAAATACTTTGAAATCAAACAATAATGGACAGCACTGTTATGACAGTCAGAAAAAAATACTAAAATGATAGAGATTTTATTTATTCTTTCTTTCAAACTGCTTCCTCCTCACCCACCACTGTCTCTTACATTCAAAATGCATTCTTTTTAAAGACCTCTTGTCCTCTAACTACCCTCAAACTGACTCCTATCGACCAAACTCCCATATAACTGTCACATGACAATAAACAAGCATTTTTTATAACTTTTAAATGACAGTCATTACTTATTTGGTTTCCCTTTGCCACTTTCTTGGATTAAGATCTTGGGAACATTTATTATTGTGTCTAAATGACTTTATGACACCTAAGTCACCTAAAGACTCCACCTTTATCCTTAATTTCCTCTAAGGTGCCGCATTTGGCTTATATTGTCAATGTTAACAATTTTACCACATCTTGCACTTTGAGTGCATTTTACATCATTTAGAGGCTTTAATAGCCTATTACATTATTCATGACCTTGGACACATTTAATAACACCTAAATGGCCCTTTATGACTCTTGACTCCTTATTTATGCTAATTTTCCCATTCTTGGCAAGGCATTACATTTTGACAACTTTATTATATTTCTTACATTTAATGGCTTCAATAGCCATGATTCCTCATCAATTGACTTGATATGTCTTCATTAGGCATGGGTTTCCCTTGGTACCTTCATGGTCTCCTTCATATATCTTGGTGTACCCTGTAGTTTCCTGTGTCCGTTGGGTGCCCCTGCACCAAACTCCCTGACTTCAAATGTTTCCCAGTCTATGGGAAACTGTGTACTTGCAAAATAAACATTAGAAAACATATCTCAATGTCTTTTCAATGTGTTCCTCTTCTTCATGCACTTGCATGTGTCTTGTCGACACCTTGTGTCCTCTTGTGTCCTAAAACTCTTCAAGACTGTCCTTTCCTTCTTCATATGCTGATTCATCTACTCCCACATCCCTTTGTGAGCTATAACATGCCCATTCTTCTTGCCCCTTCTCTTCTTCCTTTTGGGCTTAGTAGTCATCAACCCAATAAGTAGAAACAAGAAGCAATAACAAGCTCCTTCTAGAACATAACTCTTACCAATTATTGCTATCTTCCCCACACTAGGAATCTCCATCATATTCTCATATGCCTGCAACAAAATTAGAATAACAAACCAAAAATAACTCATATTTTCATACTTCTCCATTCTTGGAATATAATCACCTTGTTTAGCCTTCCCTTGGCTCTTCATCTCCATTGTCTTCTCATCCTTAGTCTCTTTGCACCTTGAGACCTCTATTGTTGTCTACAACAGGTCTTCACACCCTTGCCATTTGCCTTGGTATACCAACTCCTTGTTGGTGGCTGTTCTATCAGATCCAGTCATCATTGTCTTTGTGAATTTTCTTTGTCCAACTTTCAATGGACACCATATAGAACCAATCAATATCATATCTGCTTCTCCAAGCCTTGTTTCTTTGCTATTTACATCAGCATTTTCACTTTTCATCTTTGTTCCAATCATCTCCTTTAGCCCTTCAAGACCTGATCTTTTTTTGTCTTCATCAGCATCCCTTCTCTTTACCTCTGCTACAACCTTTTGAACCTTTTTGGTGTTAGGTTCTCCTTGCTCTTCAACACTTGAATGCTGCTCATTTGATATTTGTCCTCCAAATGGACAACTTGTCTTCATATCATCCTTTTCTAGGTTCTTTTCCTCAACCTCATTCTCATTAGTTTTTTGCTTCAAAGCATCATCCTTCTTGATCAAAACATCTTTCATTGCTTCACCATGTTCCTCTTTTCTTAGGAACCTTTCCCTCTCAAAGATGCCAATGCTCGCTGACACCTTCCAAGTTGTCTTGTGCTCCTCCAATGGTGTTAATACCATCTTCTCTCCATGATATTAGTATCTTTAGTTCTGCCATTTTGAGCATCAATGTCCCTTTTCTTCATATTTCTACTAGCTTAGGTTCAGAATGAGCTTTGCTAATCGGTGATCTTGTTTCTAGCTCATTATTGAATTTCATTAAGTTCCAAAGTCATGAGCCAAATGAATCCAATACAAAAAAATTAGAAGATTAACTCCAAAGTTCAAGCACTTCTATATCTAATAGCACAAAATAAATGTCTCCTCAAACTGTTGTTTGTTCCTTCAAAATAAGAAAAGAGCTTCAGGTTGCACCATTTCTAATAAAGATGATTCCAACATTGATGATGACTCAATTATTATGCATAATCAGGATCCCATTGCCAATGGTCTGAATATAACTGAAAAGAAATCTGCATGGAATTCTAGATCTCCAAAACCTGTGATAGAAAATACTCCAAAAAGAACACATGATTTTTTAGTAAAACATGCCAAGGTAACTCAGATTCTACTTGAAGTGTTCATTTTTATAATTTTTGAATAAGTATAGTTGGAAAATTACAAAAAGATCAAAGTAGAACCATTTTGTTCTAAAATAATGTCCTTCATTGTCATGGATTTTATCTTCGATTGTAATGTTTTTTCATTTTATTTAAATCATTGTTTTCTAAATCAGGAGCCAGATGAGAATAATGCTACAATTCCAGAAGATGAACTTCAGGGTCATAGCACTTCCATGTCTAATGGTGCAATGGAAATGTCTCCTCAAACTGCAATTAGTTCTTCTCAAAATAAGGAAAGGGCTTCAGGTTGCACCGTTTCTAACAAAGATGATTCTGACATTAATGATGACTCAATTTCCATGCATAAATCAGATCCCACTACCAATTTTTTGAATAGAACTTAAGAGAAATCTTCATGGCACTCTAGATCTCCAAAACCTGTGATAGCAAACACTGCAAAAAGAACACATGAATTTCTACTAGAACCTCACAAGGTAATCTAGACTCTGCTTGGAGTTTTCACGTTTAAAAGTTGTGGATAAATATACTCGACAAATTAAGGAAAGATCAAAGTAGACCCAATTTGTGTTTTCAAACAAAGTCCTCCATTATCATGAATTTTATCTACAATCATAATGTTTTTATTTTATTTTAATCACTGCTTCTCTGAATAAGTTTATCATTTTATCAGTTACTCTTCCCATATGAATATTTTACCAAGTTTTTGTTTATGTCTGAAATCCTTGAAGTGGCATGCTGCAGAATATGCCAGATGCTAAATGTTATTTTACAATAGTGCTAAATTCTAATTGATAATGGTTCAAATAGAGCAGTTCAAATAATAAATTTTTGTCATGTAATTCTTTCTCCTAGTTTTCATTTCTTTTTCTCAGTTGTTTCCTGAGTAAATGTACAGTAATATTGTTTGCCAAACTGGTAATGTCATTAATTTTATTCAAGGTGATTATCAGGAGTATTATTTGTTCAAAATATTCATGTCTTTGAATAGAGACAATTGACTGTGATGATCTAGTGTACATCTTACCTGGATAGGGCAAAGGATAATAAAGAATTTTTCTACGCTATTCAAGGGGATTGAGATAAAACCCTATTTGCTTCATGGATATCTTTGGAGTGGGAATATTTTTTCTGATAAGAACAATGAGCCTGTTATACTTGATCCTACATGTTATTGTAAGTTTTTAAATTTGCAATTGTTTGCATGTATTCTTTACATTAATCCTTTTCTCTAGCATTAATTGTTGAGTTTATTTTCCTTATTTCAAGATAGTTTATTTCTATTAGGCTCATAGGCAGGATTAAAAAATTGAACCCAGCCACTCCATATCTTCCATCTCCTCTTCTACGTGTGCCCAAATTCTATGCTATTAAGCTTGAAAGCATTTAGAATAGAAGCAAGTTGAGCTCATTGTTTGTTGATAGATCCTCTGAGATCATCAATGAAAAGTGATAGTGGCATCCTGATAAGGCATGATGTTTCCCTTTCTCCTTCTTTCTAGCTATTTGATCAGTACCAATATCTGTTTGGCATAAGGTTTTTGAATCTTAACATATGGTTGTTCAAATTATGTATCTCCTAAATGATTTCCTTTTAGCGTATAACTTTTTGTGCATAGTTTCCAAGTTTTCTTATTGTATCAAGCATATTAATGAAGAAGCATATTAGTTACTATTGGTGTTTATGATAGTTTGATTAGTTACTGTCAATGTTTTCCAAGCATTCTATAAAACAATTCACATGCCTTGCGTATGATATGACATTTTGCATGCATCCTGCACTCTCTCATCCGGCTGATGATGGATTGCGGAGAGTGATCTGAAATGATGATGCTAAAAAACACACACAATCAAATCCAAAATGAACTTGCATTACAAATGGATTGTGGAAATTTGATATTGTTAATTTTGCATGCATGTCTACCAGGACAATCACAAGTTGTGATTGTCCTGGTAGACATGCATGCAAAATTAACAATATCAAATTTCCACAATCCATTTGTAATTTAAGTTTGTTTTGGATTTTATTGTGTGTGTTTTTTAGCATCATCATTTCAGATCACTCTCCGCAATCCATCATCAGTCGGATGAGAGAGTGCAAGATGCATGCAAAATGTCAAATCATACACAAGGCATGTGAACTGTTTTATAGAATGCCTGAAAAAAATTTACACCAAGGCATTGGTAGAAATTTTTATCTTCATTGGTCAAAATTTCTACCTTTATTGGTCAAAATTTTTGACCTTCATTGGTCGAAATTTCCACCCTCATTGGTCAAAATTTTCTTCCTATATTGGTCGAAATTTCTACCTTTATTGGTCAAAATTTCTACCTTTATTGGTCGAAATTTTCTACATTCATTGGTCGAAATTTCTACCTTTATTGGTCAAAATTTTCTAGCTTCATTGTTTGAAATTTCGACCAATTCCTGGCAAAACTTGCACCAAGGCTATCAGAGTTTTTTGACCAACGTATTGGTCAAAATTTTGACCAACCTTCTAGTTGGTCAAAATTTTGACCGAAAAAATTTTGACCAGTTGGTCAATTTTGATCGAAGTTTGGTCGAAAACTGGGTCAAAATTTTGACCAATAATGGTCTCAAATGTACTAGTGTCAAGTTCCAGCTTAACTTTATTGCTACCCACCAAAATTATGGCCTAAGACTAGTATAATTTTATTTCTCTACCTAAATTTATGAAAAAAAATCTACTCAATAATAACCTATAGCTAGCAAGAATATTAGCAAGCAAGATAGTCAACAACAGTTTCTTCTTTGGATGAACGACCAGGGCTACCTAAGCATCTTTGACTTGTCCAAGTAATGGGACTTTTTTGGCATCCATAGAGTAGCATCTACCATGAACCTTGGTGAGAGTGAGACCTAGGGCTTTAGCTATTGGGTAGGGCATAACATTTTCAAAAGCTCATGAGTCTATAATATAGTTGTTTAACTTGCAGCCATTTATATAAAGGGATAGATGGAAAGGCTCAAGCTTTTGGCTAGGAAAGGTGGCTAGAATAGTAGGTTCCTCTTGGTCAAAAAGATTGGATGTCAAGGATTTATCTTCTAAGGTTGAGGCAACATTATGATTCAAATTTATATTATTGCCTTTATAGTGGTCTATGAATCTCTTTAATTCAGTAGGATTAGATTCTAAATAATTTATCAAAGAAATTTGAATTTTGAACTCTTTGCATAATTTAACAAAATCAAAGGGACCTTGTTCCTTACCCAATTGAATAATCTCCATTCCTTGACTAGCATCTTTAGTACCTAAAGGCTAGGTCATGGATTCTTGAAGGAGAATTAGGAACCATGGTTTTTCCTTTTTAACTTCTAGTGAGCATGATATATGTAGTACCATCTATAGTAGCATAGCATTCTCTATTTCTTTTTGAGTTAGACTCATACTCTAAAAATAAATTTATAGAATCATCATTCGAGCATGAATCTATTTTATCCCCTAACATTGAGGTACTCAATTCAATAGTCATCAGCAACTACATCATGCAGACTACATCTAGGAAACTTTATCCATCATGGTCCTTTGTCAAATGAAATACACACATGTTTCCCTTTTTAAGGGGTGCTTCTATGTCCAACCTTTATTGCAGACCAATCAAATGTAGGGTTCTACCTTCATTATTTCTTCCATTATTATTCCTTCTAGCCTAGTCTTGGAAATTTTGCTGATAAGGGTTATTGAATTTGGGAAGCTATCTCTTCATGGCAATAAATTCATTTGACAATTTTTGAATCATTTCCTTTGAAGAGGTAGTACCACTAGTAATAGCCTTAGTTTGTATCTCATGTTTACATCTTCTCATCAAGATCATATCATCTTATAATTCTATAGTCATTCTCTGCACCACCTCCAAATTAGCAAGACAGACCCTTCTTAAATCAAAGTTGATATCAGGTGGCATGGTAATTATGAAGAAGATCTTCAAGTTTCTTGCAATATGCCTATCTACCACAAGAATCCTATGATTGATTTTGTTAAAAAAAAATCTCATGCTTACAAAGGGTTGTTTCTTGGTGGATGTTACTTGTGCCAACAATTCATGTTCATCTTCAGTCATTTTGAACCTCACTTCTAAGGTCGGCCTCATTGTCATCCAGCTTGTAATTGTAGCATCATCTAAATGATAGAACCAATCAGTCATAGCTTCAACTAGGGTTTCAACAAACAATCTAATAGCCACAACTTCATGTCCAACTCCTAGAATATGAGTTGCTGCAAAGAGATCCTTGATATGATCATCCATATGAGTTTTTGCATCTCCTAAAAATTTGGGAAATTTCTTCCTCGAACCTATAGGAAGTGGATGATATTATACAAGTTGTAAAGGACCAATCACAGTGGCCCAAGGAACTACCTTAACTGTTTGTGTAAGGTATTGCTGAAAATTAATAACAAGAGGACAAACTACTCCAATTAGGGTTAATCCTTGAAAAGTGGTAGATAATGGAGTTTGTGTCTTGGGAGGTGAAGGTGGTATGCTTCTGCTCTTCCTATCACTTCTTCGATAGGGTACTCATAATATGGGGAAGCTAGCAAGCCTTTTGAATACAATATCTTTCCCACCCTAGTCTTTGGTACTCCTAAGAAATCTTCCTTGATCCAGAGCTTCAGATTAATTCTATTGTCAAGCTCTGCATTCTGATCTTTAGAGTTCTCTCCTTTGGATTTCTCTTTCTCATGCTTTAGGTCTAGCTTCTTCTTTTTCAAGCACTTGACTAGAATTTTTGTAGTGCTTATTATTTCTTCTATATCTCCAAATGAATGTGTTTAGGGAAGAAAGGATATCTTCTTGGTCATCTTGGAATCCAAGATTAGGTTGGAGTACAGGAAACATTTTCTCATGAGGTAGCACCATTTTTCCTCATGTTAAACCTTTTTCTAGTCTAGTGACTGTTTAATTTCCCTAGTTGAATCACCAAAAATATGTTGGCAAACAGATTGTTCTTTCTTATAATAACTCTTAAAGCACCCAAATATATAAAGAACAATTGAATACAAAAGTTAGGAAAATATTATTTAATAACTAATTTCCCTCTAAATTATAGGTACAACTCCCTTGCCTATGATTTTCAAATAATTTGTTTATTTCTAATTCTACTATGGTATGTTCTTGACCAGAGAATAGAAGAGGTAAACCAAGTTAGGTCTAGGCAGAACTAACTCAAGAAATTGATTGGTCTTGGGATGAGATCAATTCCAAAAATTCACACATCTTATGAATTTACGTAGTTGATAATGCAATTGTTAAAACTTGTAATATGAATAAAATACAGGATGAAATGATATGAAGCTAAGATGCAAGACTATAATTTTCACATCACCACAAAAGGATTTCTTTTAACTTTGGGTAATTCTCTAATTACTTTTTAGTTCCATAAATTGAAACAAGAAACAAAACTCTATTTGTCTTCATATTTATAATCTAAATTTAAAGAAAGACATAGACTAACCTATGCATGGAATAATAAATCAATGTTATTAAACACTTCCTTTCTTGTCTCTACAACAAAGAGTATTTTACACTAAAAATTTCCAACCTTTCTATCAACTTTGAAAATTTCATACATAGCCCCCCTCCTAGCATTTTGCGCCAATTACTGATTCATTACTTACATTATCAAAGAACTTGCATCACTCAAAAATCCAACAGTCAATTACAATTCAATACATCAAAGAAAGAAAGTAGAAATTATTAGAAACTATCAAAATGGTTCATATTCCTTTTTGATCTATAACAGTTGTCTTGGTGCCAAAACTTGTACTTCATATATCAATAGTCACAACAGGTTTGAATTCTTATTGTCGATCTTGAATCAATGATCAAGATTAATTATTTATGAATTCTTCTATGGGTCCCTTTGTGTACACATTTGTAGTGCTCACTTTCCCACATTAGTTGTTCTTCATGCATCGTTGAAAAGTGAGAAAGCGATAATCATTGATCCTTTAAAATATGATAGTTGAATGTGTATATGAGCAATGTTAGTATGCTAATAGAAACCAAATTTAAATAAAGCTTCTACAAACTAAAAAAAATTCATAAACTTCAAGATAGACTAAGATGATCTCTCAATTGAGAATATGAGCCATTAATGGGCTCTCTCAATGAGAAGCTCTCTTGTTGAGTAGCTTTGTCTAAATAGATAGGATGTATGCTCAAGCTTTATGCTTCAAAAAGGGCTTCAAATGGAGTTGGAATTTGGGTGTGAGTGTATGGTTTTGATGTAAAATGGCTTCTCAAAATGGCATTATGACTTTACTTCATGGATTGTGTTATTTTGCAAAGGGGAAGGATCTAATTTATAGGCAAGAGGCTTGAGGGATTGAGGGCTAAGATGCAAGGATGGGAAAAAGCTCATGGAGGGCTCAGATTGCATGAGAGGAGAGCACATGGATTGTGCTTCCTTATAGCCAATCAAGGAGTGACACATGTCATAGGGTGAGAGGATGGAGGAAAGGGGAAGGATGAGTCAACAAAGGAGGCTCAAGGGATAAAATCTTCATAAAGACCCTCATAATGGCTTGTAAGAGCAATAAAAGGGCTTGGAAGAGTCATTTATGGCCTAGTGGGCTTCATAAAGTTTTATGGTTGAGATATTTTGAGGGAGATGAGAGCAATTTCGACTTGGGCTTGATTAAGAGGGTTTTAAGCTTGCTTAGGCTTGTGCAAATGATTAGAGGATGGATTAGGATGGTTTAGGATTAGCTTAGGGATAGGCAAGTGGATGGCATTTAATGAGGGTGGGTGAAGGAGGAGATATTTGTTAACTTTGGCTTGAGTTAGCAAGTCTTAACCCATGTTTAGGGAATGTGACAAGGTTAGGAGGGGATTAGGATTAGGGTTAAAGACATCTTCTAGAAGAGTCTAGGCTTTGGATGAGGATGAAGACTTTCTAGAAGAGTCTAGAACTTTCTAGGATAAGATTTTATGAAATAAATAAAGTTTTATTTATTTCAAGGGTTTGGGTTGAGGAGATATTTATTAAAATATTTTTAATAAACATGAGGATTAATATTTAATCTTGATTAAATATTTTGAGTTGGGATTAGGGGTAGGAAATGATGGGATTAGCCTTTAATCGAAATTAAAGAAGGATTAGAAGATTTTGGAAGAGGTTATTGGTCTCAAGAAGATTGGCCAAGTTTTGGGCAAAAAATAAAAATTTTATTTATTTTAGGATTTTTGGTCAATTTATTAATTAAATAATTAATAAATAAGGAAATAATGTTTAAATAAGATTTAAACATTTTTGAGAGGGATTCCTTAATTAAATATTTTTAATTAAGATAAAGGGATTTAATGGCATAAAAATAAATTAATTAATTAAATAATTAATTAATTAATTAATGATGATGTCATCAGGAATTTTTCAGAAAATAAAAATACTTTATTTTCTAAAGGTTTTTAGGTGTCTACAGAATGATATCTCCTCTTTTTATGTCACATCTTTGTTGCAGTTAAAGATTTAACATTTCTTCTAACCATGAAACAATGATGGCTCAAAAAATTAATCGCATTGTAGCTTCACAACTACTAGATACAAATTGGTTCATCCCTTAACTACCTATGATGATATGAAACTCATGTCTTTGCTATTATGGTTAGCTCTTTATCGCTTTATTGAAAAACTAGATGTCACTTCTTTCAATCACTTAACTCATCTTATTATTGAATTCCTTATTGTCTTTTTGCAACTTAACATGTCTCCATCCTAATAATCATAGCGAACTAGTGATGACTACACACTAACCATAATAACACTTTTGCAATATCAAAATTAACTGTTATTTCAAACCTACAAAGTAGTGAAACCTTTGAATCTGACCATGTCGCCTCTTCACAACTTTTAATTAATTAACACCTTTATCTCTTACGATATTTCCATGACCATTTGACTTAACCATTGTTGTCTCTCATAGCTTTGTAGCCTTCTTTGAGGTTCAACATTAACATGGTGCAAAGATGTGATTTATATACTTTCATCACTTCATAACTTAATATGAAAGTTTAGCTAACTGCATGCAATGTTGCAATTCCTTTTATTCATCACTCCACAATATTAAAATGGCATTAACATTCTTAACCCATGACCTTGTGATATCCATTTGAACTTAAAGTGTTTCCTTCGTTTGCAATGTCACAACTTGAAACTTTAATTCATCATTTGAACCTACAATAATGTGAATACCTTAATTCTAACCTTATTTCACCACTTTGCAACCACTAGACACATACTTGTTTCAATCGTGCAATGTTGTGCTAACTATTCTAAGTGATGACTATTTCATCTCACATCTACGCAACCATAGAATTGAACTACCATTGATACCATGTGATGATGTGAGGATAGGCTTTAACCTTAACCCTTTCTCTATTTTATAGTTTCTCTACCTTGACCTCAAGTTAGGTTTAACCACATGTGATGATGCAATCTTCTCTGATCTTTAACTATCTTTTTCATTCTTTGCATCATCGTGACTTAAAATGTCTTAATTATTTTGCCACTTTATCGAAATAACAAGATATTGCTTCCTTTGATCACCTTACTCATTTGATCTAACTTGTATCACAACCTCTTGACTTAAGATTTTTACTCATTTATTAACTCTACTATGATGTGATGGCATTGTTTCTTCACTTCACTTCCTAGACTAGAGAATAGCATAAACCTTGTGTGGTGTTGCAACCAATTAAAATTTGACTACATGGTTTCCTTTCATAGCTTTGTAACCTAAAATCTTAACTTTCCATTTAACCCAGCAAAGCTGGAAATGCAAGATTTATATTGTTTTACAACCTTGACCTTGAGTTAAACTTAACTAAATGCAATAATGTGATAACTATTTGACTTGACCGTTGTTTTCTTTCATGCTATCACAACTAATCAATACTTATTGTTACTAACTGTACTGAAGTAGTGATGATTTCCTTTGTGGGTCCCTCTATGTACACATATCAACACCTCGCTTTCCCACTTTGGTTAAACATCACACAATTTTAGAAAGTGGAAAAGTGACAACCATTAATCTGTGCAAAATTAGATAGCATCAATAAGATGATGGTCCTTTATTAGAATCAACATCTACAACCAAAAAAAATATGCCATGTGTCTCCTATTCTAACACTTTTATTTTCTTGTGGTCCATAGTTGAGTCTGGTCCCACCATCTCCACATGGTGGCTAATTGCTTACCTGCATTAGTTAAAATTTGGACACTTGCAAAATGTAGGAATAAAATAAGTATTGATCCTTCTCTTATCAGTGGTTAGGAACAAGCGTGATCTTACATTTCTTAAAACAAGAAAGGAAAGAGAGCCCAACTAACAAGTGGTTGACTTTTCAACCAACCAATGGTGTGAGTTCCTTTATTAATTGACTCTTCCACCCATCTATTTGGTCTTAATCTAATGATCTATACTTAACCTCTGAGACATTTGACTTGTCAATTTTACAACATAGACAGGTTGATTAAATAGAAGCCATTGATTGGATTTCAAAAAGAGTCATACCACACTTGATCAAGTTCTTCCACCATGTTTGAGGATTCATCTACTTATCCTACATTCACTTTGATTTCTCTTGCTCCTTTGAATATTCCTATGATCTATGCATTGGTCTTGAGCTTCAATCCTGATGCTTTTAGTCACCATTTTCTCTGAATCTAGTGTGACCTCTCCTTTTAGATATCTTTCTGCTTTACATAGAGATATTTGACCATGAAGTTAGAAATTCCAGAGAACCATAATTTCTTCCCTCTCATTTGGGAATGGATTGATTCTTACCCTACCACCTAAATCACCTAGTAAAATCTGAATGCACTTTCACTTGATTGGTTCCAACCAAGGTAAACTTAGGGAAGAGATGAGAGAAGATGCCCTAAATGGAAAACTAGACCCAAATAGGACATCACATTGACTCAACCCTAATCCTAGAAGTTTGAAAACTATAGGGGACTAAAATCATGGTAACATTCTTCAAATAAAGCATCTTCTCCCCAAAATGGTTTATATGATAATTCATTCACTATTTGTTGATCATCTCCTAGGTGAGTTTCTTCTTCTAATATACTCCTTTCTACCAAACATTTCTCTAGCATATGGAGTAGTTTACATGTTTTGCATCAAGAACCATGTTTGACATAATTATTATTTTTCTTCAAAGGATCAATAATTTCATTATTATTTATCAATCTTCCATCTTTCCAAGATGTATTATAAGGAATGTCTTGTAGTCTATATCTATCTGATTTGTAATACTATTTTCCTTTGCTACTAGACCTTGTTCCCTCATTCTTATTATACTTTACATGAAGATACTTGTTTTGGAAATATAAGAGGAGTAATTAAGAGGGGAGGGGTGAATCGGTTAACAGTAAAATAAATCCTAGATCCCTTTAATGTCAGCACAAAACATAAACGCTACTAAAAATATTGATGCTTGGAAAACACATAGGTACTCGATTAATACTAATAATATGATGTAACTCGATAACCACTAAAATAATAACTATAACTTGGTAAATGTTTAACATGGAAAACTTAAAATATTTCATGTAATTAACCTTAATTAGCTTAGTTTCATACATATGAAATAAATAGCATGAAAACAACTAACATCAAGATTTAACATGGAAACCCAACTTGGGGAAAACTTCTAATTGCAACTAGTTACTAATTTGACTCTTCTAAAGTGAGCCTTGTTAGGAGTCAGCCCTATTAAAGGCTACAAAATACACTATTAGGTGTGACCCTTTTAGAGGATTTAATCACCTTGTTAGGAGTGGCCTTGTTAGAGGATTTACAAATAGCTATTAAGCCAACTCTATTTAAGAGATTTAGAGATTTAGATCACTGCTATAATGGTTAGAGAGTAACAATGAGATAACCTAATATATGATGCAACTGAATTTTTGATTATAGATCTCAATTCTGGCTTGAATACTTGATCCTTCCTAATCAAATGTATCTTCATAGCTCCTCAAGGATATTCTTCTTATCCTTCTAATTCACTTCCTCCAAGAATCTTATATTCTTCCATTCACTTACACACATTCAATCCTCAACTTGACCTTATACTTATGTCATATCCATTGTCAAGTTACCTTGAATATAACTTAGAATAATTAATATTCATCTCCTCATTCAGTTAGAACCAAAAATCAAATCTATTGAACTCAATATGCCAAAACAAGAAAATATTTCATTAGCCAACCCTGTTTGGAAGAAACTAACTCAAAAATGATTTTCCTATGTTAATGAAGTGAACTTGGTTAACACTGCATCTTTACAAAGTTCCTTTGGTGGTTGAGTGAGCTCTATTAAAACTATTTCAATCCAACATTTCCTTTGTCACCTGAGTGAGCTCAGTTAACACTCAACTTCTACAAAATTCTATTTGACACCCAAGTGAACTTGGTAGACACCATCTTTTAAACTTGGCAAACACTGCAATGCTTAGTAGACACAGGAAATTGCCTTCGTCACCCAATTTAGGTTAGCATACATTGTCTGGTAAAGATATGACATTTTGTTTAACATCAAAGATAATACATAACTAACCAATTATTTTCAACAATCTCCCTCTTTGGCATTCATGGAAATACAACATGTCATAATACAATGAAATCTTAGAGAAAAATAAAGTAAGGAAAATATCCTCTTTTTTATTCTAATTCTCATCCATGAGAACTCCCCTGAACTCCCTATGCCTTTAGTTTCTCCCTCTGTGAGAAAAATCTATCTTCAACATCTTCTTTTGATAGCAAACACTTCCTCTTTGATATTAGACCAAGTTCTTCTTCTTTGACATCTCTGCAAATTATCCCTCATCATATAACTCTCTCTTTATAAAATTTCTTTGATATGATAGCCAAAATCTCTCTTTTTGACATCTTATGCCAAAGATAATATTTAGTGAATATCAATGTACCTTATGTATTGATTCATATACAATCTTCCCTTTTCAATATTGCATCAACTGACTGATCTTCAACATGCTCTGGTTGATGCATCACTAAACTTTGTTTAGTTAGCTTTAAATAGGGGAATAACACCTAACTTAACTTTTAGATACAAAAATGCATCCTTAGGTAATGGCTTAGAGAATATGTCTCCAATTTTTTTTTTTTTATTCACATATTCCAATCTTACCTCTTTATCTTGCACTATTTCTCTTACAAAATGATATTTTATTGCAATGTGCTTTCTCTTGGTGTGCATCATAGGATTCTTTAATATATATATATATATATATATATATGCACTAGTGTTATCACAAAATATAACCACTAGATCCTTGATTTCTACCTTCATACCTACCAACAATTTCTTGAACCAAACAATATTGGAATAATTAACTATTGCAGCAACATACTCTACTTCATCTATAGACTGAGAAATATAATTCTTCTTCTTGTATGTCCAAGACACTAGTATTTGACCAAGAAATAATGATCCACCACTAGTGTTCTTCCTATCATCAACACTTCCTACCCAATCAGCATCTTTGAAGGCCTCTAAATCCAAATTGCCTCCTTTCTTGTACCATAATCCATAGTCTTTATTACCCTTCAAATATCTCATGATTCTTTTGATCGTTGTCATATGATTTTCTTTAGGATTTTCTAAGAATCTTGCCACCATACCAAATACTAATGTAATATCAGGCCTTTTATGCACTACATATTTCAATTTACCAATCATTGATATGCATTTGGTCTGATCTACATCCTTGGAATCATTATTCTCGCAAAGCTAATGTTGAGTAGATATAGGTGTTTCGATTGGTCTTGAATATTCCAATCCAAATTTCTTTAGCATCTCCTTGATATACTTTGATTGAGTAATGTAGATACCATCTTTCTTCTGTTGAATGTGTAATCCAACAAAGAATTATATCTCTCCAAATATGGATATTTCAAATTCTTTATTCACCACTTCTGAAAATTCCTTACACAAGTCATCATTTCCAGTAAACAACATGTCACCCACAAAGATTTATTCCAACACAATCTTCTTGTATGGTCCTTCTTTGATATATAGGTTGTTGTTATAATTTGTTCTTTGAAAACCAATCTTTATCAAGTATTTATGAAGTCTTTCGTACCAAGCTCTAGGTGCTTTCTTTAGAGCATGCAATGCTTTGTGTAGTTTACAAACCATATCCTTTCTGCTAGGATCTACAAATCCTTGAGGTTATTCTAGGTAAACTTCCTCTTCAAGGATTCTATTCAAGAATGTAGATATCACATCCATTTGATAAACTTTAAATCCTTTATGTATAGTATAAGAAAGTAAAGTCCTAACACCTTCTAGTCTTGCAAAAAGAGCAAAAGTTTTACCATAATCAATACGTTCTTCTTGAGAATATCATTTTCAATCTAACCTTGCTTTTTTCTGCAAACTTTTCCATATTCAGTCAACTTATTTCTACAAACCCACTTTGTACCAATTACATTTTTATCCTTGGGTCTAGGAATAAGAGTCCAGGTCTTATTCCTTTCTATTTTTTCTATCTCTTCATTCATTTTTTCAATCTATCTTTCATTATTCAAAGCATCTTTAACATATCTAGGTTCAAATTCAGTAAGCAAATATGTACCTTTCAATTTGTTTCTTGTCATTGTTCCATCTAACCTGTCTCCAATGATTTGATTAGGTTCATGGTGCCTTCTGACATATCTTTCCAACACTGGTACTTTGGATCTAGAACTTGTTCTACTATCCTTGCCATGATCTTTTCTATCAAGCTTGGGTCCCACTGTCTGTTACTCGGGTCCATCAAACTTAGTTTTCACTAGCAACAACTCGGTAACTTCTGACTGTGACTTGGGTTGCACTAGTTGCAACTCGGTAGCTTCTAGACATTTTGGGGACTTGGGAGGTGAAGTCTCCTAACTTCTAATTGAATTTTTCAATGTATCAAGTTCATAGTAGATAAACTCTCTATAATCTTTAGGTTCTTTGTTGCTCTCTTCTTTACTCTTTTCTACAAAATCATCAATTCTCACATGTGCACTTTCTATGATCTTATGAGTTGATAAATTAAAATATATATATGCTTTACTTTAGTAGGAATATGTCATCATCACCTTTGACATCAAATTACCTTTGCTAGATTCCTTCAAGATATGAAATTTTCTACCAAATACTTTCAAGTAACTTACATTAGGTTTGTAGTCATACCATAGTTCATAAAGAGCTTGATTTGAGTCTTTCTTCAGCTATACTCTATTCAAGGTATCCACTATAGTACTTATTGCTTCCTTTTAGTATTTGATTAAAACATTCTTTTCTATCATCAAAGTTCTTGCACAATTTATAATGGATATGTTCCTTCTTTCAACTATACCATTCTATTGTGATGTACCAGGGGCTGATACTTTTCTTTTATTTCCTCTTTCAATGCAGAATTCATCGCCTCTATTTGATCTCAAAAACTTTAGCTTATTTCATGTTTCCTTCTCTACTCTTGCCAAATACCACTTAAACTTTTGAAATTCTTCAAACTTATCCTTCAGATATATTACAGTCATCATTCTAGAATAATCATCAACAAAAAGAATAAAATACTTATCTCCACTCTAGTTCTCAATTCCAATAGGTCCACATAAGTTTGTATGGACCAGCTCCAAAACTTGTTCAAAATGATGGTTTTTTTCTTTTGAAACTTGTCTTTCCCATCTTATCAATTTTACAATTTTTGCATATGCCCATATCAAGTTTCCTCAAACTAAGAATACCTCTCACTCTTTTGTGTTTTCTTATCTTTATTAGGTTATCAAAGTTCACATGACATAACCTTTTATGACATAACCAGCTTTCCTCTACTTAAGAAATGAAACATGAACTTTCACTAAGATCTAGGTAGAATAAGTTACCTTTTGTTTGGTTACCAAACCCAACTAGATTTCCTTTTCCATCTAGCAGCTTGGCCTTCCCATTCATGAATTCTACCATGAATCCATATCGTTTGATTGTGCCACACTCAATAGATTATGTTTTAGTCCTTCAACCCAATAAGAATTATCACATCTAAGTTCATTGGTTAGTGAGATACAACATTTTCCCTTTATGCAACATCATTCACTGTTTCCAAATCTTACACTTCCACCATCATAATATTTCATATGTTCAAACTTTGTTTTGTCACGAGTCATATGATGTGAACAACTGCTATCAATAATCCATGTATCATTTTTGCTAACATGAGAAATAAGTGTCAGTTTATCTTCTTCATTGTCACATTCATCTTTTACAGTAATATAGATAATCTCAGCATCATCACTACTATCTGAATCTGTAGCCATAGGACAAGATTTCTTAACTTTATCCTTGTAGTCTTTGAAGTTTTTGAAATACTTCTTTCCTTTGAACTTTTTGTGCTTCTTTTCATCTTTTTCTTCTTTGTTTGGACACCTTTTAGCAATGTGATCAACTTCTTCACAAGAAAAGAAAATTAAAGGAATCTCACCTTTATACTTTCCTTTGCCTTTGGGATACCTTCTTGCAAGTGATGCTTCAATAGCTTCAAGATCACTATCAGAACTATCTTTATCTTACTTTTAGATTGTTTTCCTTTTGACCTTTTAGCTTTCTTCTTGAGTGATAACTTGGCTTCAAATGTAGACTCAAGATTGCTAGAACTAGGAACATAATTATCATGGTTATCTAGCTCAAATGTTGTCAATCTTCTAGCTACTACATCCAATGTTATATCATTCCTCGGATTGAATCTCATTTCTTGAATTTCTAAAACTCTAATTGCATATATAGGAAGAAGTGTTATGAGAAACTTACATACCATTGTCTCATCTTCAATCTTTCCTCCTTAAGCTTTGATTGCACAAACACTAGCTTTGATTTTGTTACTATACTTTGCAATGTTCTCATCTTTTCTCATCTTTATTTGATCAAATTATCCTCTGAGACTTTCAAATTTAGCTCTTCTTATATTATCACCTCCTTTGTAGATGGCTTTTGGCTTGATCCACATTTCATAATCAGTTCCATAGTCTTTGACTTCATCAAATTTGGCATAGTTGAGAGATGAAGCAATATTAATCATCATAATGTTATGACTTTTCTTCTCTGCAATTTCATCAATATTCATAGTTCTAGCAGGTATCATATATTTGGTGTCTAGGTACTTTAGGCTTGAATCTCCAATGGTTTCCAAATGTAATCTCATGAGTTCCTATCATCTCTTTAAGTTATCTGTATTCAGCTTAGGGATCTCCCTACTATAAGACATTTTGATCTTTAGCTTAGGTCCTTGAAACCTTCTCAGCAAGTACCAAAATCTCTGACACCAATCATTGAAAATATAAGAGGAGTAACTAAGAAGGAAAGGGTGAATTAGTTACCACTAAAATAAATCCCAAATCCCTTAGATGTTAGCACAAAACATAAACACTATCAGAAATATTGATGCTCGACAAACACATAGGCACTCGATTAATAATGATAATATGTTGTAACTTGGTAACCACTAAAATGGAAACTATAACTTGGTAAATGCTTAACATGCAAAATTTAAGATATTTCCTATGATTAACCTTAACTAAATTAGTTGCATACACATGAAATAAATAGCATGAACACAAGTGAGACCAAGATTTAATTTGGAAACCCAATTTGGGAAAAACCACCAATTGCAACTAATTATTGATTTTCACTCTTCTGAAGTGAGCCCTATTAGGAACCAACCCTATTAAAGGTTACAAAACACATTTTTAGGTGTGACCATGTTAGAAGATTTATTCACCCTATCAAGAGTGGACTTGTTAGAGGTCTTTATACACTTTAATATAGAAATGCCACCTTGTTAGAGGATTTACAAATAGTTCTTAAGAAAACTCTATTTAAAAGATTTAGATCACTGCTACAATGGTTAGAAAGAAAATGAGATGACCTAATTTTTGATGCAACTAAATTATTGATTATAGATCTCAATTCTGGCTTGAATACTTGATCCTTTATGATCGAATGTATCTTTGTAGCTCCTCAAGGATATTCTTCTTATCCTTCTAATTCCCTTCCTCTAACTAGCTTCTATTCCTTCATTCACTTGCATACATTCAATCCTCAACTTGATCTTATACTTATATCATATGCATTGTCAAGTCAACTTGAATATAACTTAGAATAATTAATATTCATCTCCTCAGTCAGCTAGAACCAACAAACAAATCTATTGAACTCAATATGCCAAAACAAGAAAATCCTACATTTGTTGACCTTGCTCAGTAGACACTAACTTAGAAATGATTTTCCTATGTTAACCAAGTGAACTTGGTTAATACTAAATCTTTACAAAGTTCCTTTGGTAATTAAGTGAGCTTAGTTAACACTAGTTCCATCCAACATTTCCTTTGTCACCCAAGTGAGCTTGGTTAACACTCAACTTCTATGAACTTCTCTTTGACACCTAAGTGAACTCGGCAGACACTATCTTCTAAACTTGGAAAACACTGGAATGATCAACAGACATAGAAAACTATCTGCCTCACCTGAGTGAGCTCAACATATACTATTTGGTAAAGATATGACATTTTGTGTAAAAATAAATACAATACACAGTTAACCAATTGTTTTCAACACCTTGATCATACCCAAAAGTTTTTCAATCTTATCTTCATCCTTATTTGGCTTAGGACTTTTAGGATCAAATAATTTTAGGTCATCTCTTTTACCAAATTTACCCACAACCTTTCTATCATTTTCAATTTTCATTGCAATTTTAAAGGCTTCTTGTAATGTGCTTGGTCTATGTGACCTTCTCTCGTAATGAGTCTTACTTTCAAAAGCACTTAGGTAAAATTTTATTAAGAGTGAACCAATAGATCTAATATCTTGTGATATTATATTTAGAATTTTATTAAACCTTTTATTAAACTCAAATGCTAATTCATTAACATTTTTCTTGATGCTAACTAATCCATACAAAGAAAAATAAGTATCAGTATGATTCCCAAATTTCTCAAGAAATAAATCAACAAATTCTTGTCAGCTTGATGTAGATTTATTAGGGAGCCCTCTATACTACTCAACAATATCATTAGTTAATGAATGGACAAATAATTTCATAGAAATATCTTCATTTTGTTCTTCAAACTCTTTGACAATGTTCTTTAAATTAATCACATGTGATTTAGTAGATTGATTTTCATCTCTAAAAAAAATTAGGTATAGCAGTTCTCAAATCATTTGATTCAGGTTTTGGACAACGTACTATTCTGGTGAAATCTAATTGTTTATATCTGTACATTACCATTGGATCACTTACTCCTTGATTTATGTGGTGCTAGTTTTTCTTTTCTTTTTTTATTCATTATATTTTTTTTATTATTAGTATGATCTTTTCTCCAATCACCACCACTCCTATCCCTTTGATTCTTATTTTGACTAGGGACATGACTTGTCTTTCCACTCTTATTATATAAAGGATTCTTATCTATAGTATTAAATGAATAAATCTCATTCTTATGAGGAGGAGTATATTTAAAGGACTAACCTTTTTCCTTCATTTCATTCTCTCCCATTCATTTTGGATTGATGATTTTATTCTTTGTGAGATGTGCTCTTTATAGTAGATCATTAAGAACCGTTCTTAGATATTTTGGTAACTTTCTTGGACATAGAAAAATTTGGAGAGCTTCTATGATTTTTTGTGAGTCTTCATTAATTTCATCTTCATAATCTCCTTCCTCATCAGTTTCATCATCTACTTGATGAATTTCAGGTTGTTCTTGACTAATGAATGAACCAAAATTATGAAATGGATTTTCCTATTCTTGTTCATTATTATTTTGATCATCAACATGATACTCTCTTTCTCTGTTAGCAAACTTCTTATATGCTATGAATGACATATCAACATTTTTTTTTGTTTCTATTTCTCTTCTTAGGAGAGTATTGAAGACACTCTATTCTAGATTGAGTTGATCTTCTTCTCCAAATAAATTTTAGGGATAGATGTATATTACTTCTCTTTTCTTACACCACTAACATTTGATAATTCATGAACACATATATATATAAATTCAAAGTAGAGTCACCACCTCATCTTAGAGGATCAATCACTTGATCTTCTAGGATCTTCCCTCTAGTAGAGGGTAAAATCTTCTTTTCTAGTCTGCAAAAACTAGGATTTCTAGGTATCTTCACAATGACAATTGTGAGAAACCTAGGTATCTTCACAATGACAATTATTGGAAACTCTCCCCAATGGAGTTTTCAATATGTTGGTTCTCAAAATTATTGGTTGAATTCCTATGAGACTTTCCTAGTTGATGCTAGGAATCTCTGTTAGAAATGCTTTAAAAAAACTAAGAGGGGGGGAGTGAATCAGTTATTCAAGGTCCAAATGTCCAATTCAAACTTTTCATCAAGTAAAATGTGCCCATCTAACTATTTATTCATCCAAGCATAAAACTTTCCTATTCAACAAGTTACTATAAATCAGCATGCAAACATAACACATGTAAAGATCAACACATAACACAATGATTTACTTGGAAACCCAATTTGGGAAAAACCACCAGTAACATGCTACTCAATTTTCACTCTTCTAAAGTGATGCCCTGTGAAAGGCCTAGCCTATTAAAGGCTACAACAAACTGTTAAATGTGACCTGGTTAAAGGATTTAACCACCTTATTAGAATGGAATTGGTTAGAGGACATTAGAACATTCACTTGGAATGCCACCCTATTAAAGGATTTGCAAGTGGCTATTCAACCAACTTAAGTCCATAGGATTTTCTTTTACCCTAACTAATACAATTGCTAGAGAGTAACAATAAGGGGTTTTCACATGATTACAGCATACAACTTAACTTGCAGATTTCAGATCACTTCTTTAGCTCATACCATTGCTTGGCTTTTAGTCTCTTCAATTCTAATAGCTTTCCCTCCTTTCAAGGTTTGTCTTCTTGAGTCTCCATGCTCAATGTACTAGTGTAATCCTCTTTCTGACCACTTATCAAAGTAAAGTCTTTGTGCTCTATTCTTCCTTATCCTTGATACCCTTTCAACCATTTTGCAATTTTGCACTCCAGTAGCTCTTACTTCTTGGTCTATGACTCCTTAAATAGAATTTTGGAATTTCTTTTCCTACTTGATTCTTCCCTCCTTTGATTTTAGTCTGAATGGATTAGGTAGGATTCATTGAATCTAACCCACATTTTGTTCATTCTAAAAAAATCATGAAGAATGCTCTTGAATTCACTCAAAAATAGTTTACATAGAATTTTGTGCCACTAGCTCATCATCCTTATCCTCTAACTGGTTCACAAAATTCAAGGTAACAAACTTGTCAGCTCATATTTGGCAAATTTTTGACTTTTCAAATAATGCAGCAACTCGGCACTATTGAAATTCTGGTACTTTGCACATACTTTGTTACTCGGCATCAACTATGTTTCACTAATGCTCAGCACCTATTGTGAATTCATTCAACATCCACTAATATTTTTTGATGCTTAGCTCCTTCTATATCACTCGACACTTGAACTTCACTCGACACCTAAAGTTTACTCGGCACACACTAGATTTTGCATTTGCTCGGCTCCAACTAAAAATTTACTCAGCTTAAACTAACTTAATCGGTACTCACTAATGAACTTAGTTTAAGCTTTGTAGTCAACCTTGTTATCACTTATACTTCTAGTATTTCAAAGTGTGGCCAACCTCTATATCTTTGAGTATGTTACCACATCATTTAACCATTGTCTTAGTTGATCCTTTCACTTCATTGCAAAACCATAACTCAACCTTTCCCTTAGGTGCTCTTGTTACATCTTGTTGATTAAATGCTCTACATTAATCAACTAAGTGATAGTACTTGGATCTTATAAGCAATTGTCATTCCTGCAAATAGCAGGTTTGACATCAATGACAAAACAATGATTGAAAACATTATTTATCAACAATCTCCCTCTTTCAATCAATCTTCTTCTTGCAATGATCTTTTCAATCAAATTTCCAACAATCTCAACATAATCTTGGTCAACAAAGAAGACTAAATGACAATATTCAATCTCCACACTTTAGGCTCTGCAAAACCTAGGTGGTTATACCTAAACTAATGTTCCTTAAGGAAAACTTAAAGATTCACAATGAAGAATTTATAATTAATATTCTTGAGTGAGAGAGTATCTTCTCAAGGAGAAATCAAATCTGAATATTTTGAATATATATAAATAATGTGGAAAAATAGAGTATAGATGTAGATGGATAAGACAAAGAATATCATTCCACGTAATTTTACTTTTCCTTGAAAGGAAGAGAAGGCCAGTCCTTTTATGTTGGGAGAATAGAGTCAATTATAATATTTATTGCAATTATCAAACTTTTTGAAGATGGACGCACTACCATCAATTGTTGGATAGAACTTAGAGTCATGAAAGCCTAGTTAATTGAATTTAACTTTAATAGATGAAGACCAATTATGCAAAATATTTACATGCATTTGATCTTTTTCTAATCTATGGTATTTCCCAATTTCAATCTATCAACAATAATATAACTTCAAAAGGACAATTTACATACAACAATATTGATGATCAATTCTCAATCTTTGAAGTAGAAAATAGGGTATTTTATTAATTACAAAAATAAGTACAATTAAACTGTGATTGGTTGCAATATCTATCCTATGTTTCATATACTATTTATCTGTGTCTTCTTTTTTAATTTTTTCAAATTTCTTGCTACTAACTGCTATATGTTCTAAGGTCCTAGAACCCTTTCTTATAGAAGACAGAAGGGTGCAAAAGAGATTTAGACCTTTACAAAAGAAACTAACTAATAATTAATTGCAACCATTCACAAAAAATTATAATAAAGTTTATAAAAATTTTAAAGAAACTATAATTATGGCATCATGTCGAGAATTTCATCAAAATAATGGTTACCCTAAAGATTTTGGAACTTGGTAAGGATGGTTCAAACTTTATCCCTATCTTCTTGAAGCTCCAACTTGTGAGTATCACTAGCATATCTTGCATAACTTGTCTATAACTCCCAAGTAACCCCATATATACTATTCAAAACACCAAATTGTTCTTTGTGTTCTATAGCTAAATCAAGTTGTATGACTGGCTTTGGGTCATCCTCCATATTGTATGCTTGAATTGGCAATCCCATGGAAATATATCTTGAAAAACTTGCACATAGAAAACACAAAAACTATACTACAAGAATGTTGTTGGTGAATGATCTCATAATCTCCTTTTTAACAATGATCAAGAGATGCATTAAATCTAGATAGTTTCCCACATATGTAAATATAAAGAAATTAGCACATCTAATTCAATGAGAATTTAAGACAAATGAAATATAATTAGCTATTTCATAGGCTTATTGTATTGTAAAGTTGAAGAAATATTTTCAAGTTCCTTCTTAATATCATTTTTTGTGTTTATGGCTCTAAATAATTCTCCCTCATGTGAAGTCACAAAATTAAGATAATATTGCTTCACAATTCAAGAAATTGCAAGTTCTAGCTGCTAGTAAATTATGAGCCACAAAATCATGAAATTAGACCAATGATATAATGCTTGATGTGACATTGCAAAATTGGAAAGATGGCATTTGATACTTGGTGAAATCATGAAAATAGACAAGCATGATTATATTACTTCAAAAATTATGAAATCAAAACCTCTACTTAACCACATGTTCAATACTCTATATTTTTGGATCTTTGCTATATTGTAAATTTCTCTTATCTAAATAATAAAAAAATTGCTAAATTTTAACTCTACTTATCAAAAAGCTCCAAAAATGAGAAATGACTCATTTGGAAGAATAATTATTTTAAGCTCCATCAAACTGAAGAGTTATGAAGACTGTGAGCTGATAGTTTGATATAATTATAGAATGATGTAGCAATGTATTGTAATGTGTAAATGTAATGTCTTAATTTGGTCCTATATTATTATCCCAAGTTGAGGAAGCATCAATGTTGAATCAATAAATAAAAAATATGACTCAGTATAAAGGAATGATGGTTTACTTGGTTGTAATCATCCAATGCAGATATTATGTAACAAAAGTATGTGAACTTGTATCTGAGATCTAGTAAACCTAATAACGAATATCTTTTGATTACAAAAGTGTTTGGTACAGTAAGGCATAATGAGATGACAAAGAATTATGTTTTAAAAATAAGTTACTATTGGACAATGTTGAAGTAAAATTGTATTATTTGGTAAGGATAGTACAAAGGCTATTTGGATAGTGGGTTCAATGGTCTTCCTAATCAACTTGTAATAGGGTTGGTATAGTTCCTAATAGGGTTTTAATCTCTTAACAAGGATTCAAAGTCTCCTAATAGGGTCTAATATATATTGAATGTATTTTATTAACTCCTAATGGTGTCCATCCTCGTACAAGGAACTTAGTTATTGTTATGTCATTTTGTGGGTGCCATCCCTACCATGGTTTTCCCTATAATCAAGGGTTTCCCTAGTCAATAGATCTTGTGCTATTGTGTATAGTTATCTTTCTATGGATTTTACATATATTATTACATTTTTAAAAATTAATAAGGATATTAAGATTAGTTTTACTTGCATAAATGATTCAGCCCCACTCTATTCTCAATTATCTTAGTGGAATGTACTTTCTAGCAATTGCAATGGAGGACCAAGTTCTTGAAGGAACATCTTAACAACTTAAGGAGATCTATGGTACAGTTTAGGAAAAAAAGTTTGAAGTTTGATGGAGTTAATTATTATGGTTGGACAGAAAAGATGAGACACATTTTCTATGCATGGGTCCAAGTTATTGGTTGATTACTAAGAGTAAGAGGGATCTAATTGAAGAAGACAAGCTTGAATATTGTGATGAAAAATAGAAAGATAAATTCATGTTCTTGATATGCTTGCTATGAAATCTTTATTATCAACTTTTCCTGAAAAAATTTTCTTAGGTAAAATCTTTAAGATTGTCTCATGAAATTTAAACTTCTTTGAAAAGTATATTTGAACATGGTAAGAATTCTTAGAATGTTAGATTAACACAATTGGATATGCTTATTTCAAGATTCTAACTTAATGGAAGAAGAATCTATAAGAAGTTATTTTGGTATAATTAATAATAAGAGATTGTTACAAGAATTAAGACTTTTAGAGGAGAAAAATTAGATGATGAAGTTGTTTGGAAAATATTGAATACTTTGAAACCTAAATATAGACATAAAACACAAATGATTGAATAGGTCATTTCTCTGACAAAAGACTTTAGAAAAGAAACTCTTCTTGAAAAACTACAATGGGTAGAGAAGTGGATGAAATAGAGTGGAGAATTTCCTTGAGGTGAAACTACTTTTAGTGCATTGGGTGTTCAACCTATGTTGACAAGGAGTGGAAGTACAAGTGGATATTATGCTAGTAGAAGCTAAAAAAAAGTTGAAGAAGACAAGAATATTAAGGAAGATCTTGCCTTTCTTATTAAGAAAGAACCTAAAGGTAAGAAAATCTTTAATTGTTGGACTTATAATGAACTTGGCCATATTCTTCTACATATCCTAAAAGAGTAAAGAAGTATAAGAAGCCCTATAAATAAAGAATCCTTAAATATATCCTTTTTGCAAATGATGAGGAATTTCATGGTAGAATATAAGAATTATTGAGTAAAAGTGATGATGAGAATGAAAAAATAGGATTGTTCTGATTAAGTAAAAATAGGTTTTGAAAGGGCTCAAAACATTTTACATAGAGAAAAGCATAGTATCAATAAAACTATACAAAAACACCACAAATATAAACAAGCCAAAACAAAAAGCCCTAAAACAGCAATCACATAAAAAGATAGCAAAAAGACAACAACAATGGTGTAGGAGTACCTAGGTAGGCTAATGGTAGACCTAGGATTCCATTTAAGATTTTTTCTTGTCGTGGTGCTAGCCATACCACTATTTAAATAATAGGGATAAATTAGTCCTAACTTAACTTTGTGTAGGCAATGTTGCTCATAGTTGTTCAAAATTGCTCATTTCTTTGTGTAGGCAATGTTGCTCATAGTTGTTCAAAATTGCTCATTTGGCTTTATAGAGAATTTTTGAGTTTTGGTGGCTAAAAAGCTCAAGTGTTTGAAGGGAAATCTTAGGTTTTTAGTAACCATTTAGGGCCTTTTTCATAGCTTGGTGTCAATTGGAGCAAGTTTGAGAAGAAAATGTTAAAAATTGCAAAAAATGCTCAAACTTGCAAAAGTTGTCATTGACAATTTCTTGCAAACAAAGAAAATTTTTAGTTAGAGCCTTCCAACTATCTGAAATAGTTGGGAATGCTTTTGGGAAGCCTTTATAAGGTCATTCTCATCTTTTCCAAGGGGTTGGAGAAAGTAGGTTTACTTTTGTATAGACTGAGCAAAGCAACATTTCAATAATAGTTTTGTGTTTTTGGTATTATCGGTATGTAAATGGATTAGTTTTGGATCTTTTTGTGTTGGATTAGTTATTGTTGATTGTTTCTAGGTTTTTTATAGTTCAATTTTGTTATTGTACTAAGTTTTGAGTGCTTAGAATAATTATTTTGTTTTACACCAATCTGTTGTCCTAAGACTGACTGTTTGGAAAAATGGGGTCATAGGGCCATTTCCCACCATAGGTGTTGTATGGTCTCTTGGGATTTAGAACCAGACTTAGTGTACATTATGAATTTTGGAGATGGAGACCTAGAAATTGGAGGAGCTAATATTGCAGTGATGCCCTAGGCAAGTAATAGCAACTTGGTTAGGGATCACAGTCCTTCGCAAAGCTGATAGGTGTGGTTGAACATATGGATACTTCAACCTAATCATGGAAGGTTTTGAAGGAGTGATTAATGAAGCCCCAATACAAATGGGATCCTATGTAATGAAGTTTTTGAAGATTAAAGACTCATTGTTTGTAGACAACTAGTAAACCCTTATAACCCTTGACTTTAGGCTGAATTGGTGGTCGTATAGTATGAACAGTTTAGAAAACATAGACCTTCAAAATCTTCAAGAACTCTAAAAAGGGTATTGGGAATGGTAGTTTATTTGGGCACTTGTTAAGAGGTTTTTCAAGATATATTGGTTTTAGGGCATTTGGAGGGCTAACCTTGTAGCCTTTTTCCAAACATTTGAGTGCATTCACACTTGTGAACTGCAACTTGATTAGGGTTGTGATATTTATTTGTGTTTGGAATCTTGGAGAGAGACCTAGGACATTCCTAGATGTCCATTTAACCATGTGGGAAGATCCAATGAGCATTTGGGGATATGTTTGTTGATGGGAGTTAATGAGTAAGCTTGTACTATCTATTTTATTTTCACCAGTTGAAGGAGTAGGATCTATTGGATAGAATCCTCAAAGGCATAGGGTGTGTAGAAACCCTATTTGGTCAAGTGATTACTTATGAGAGCTTACTTTATGTTGTCTATTTGATTACATTTTTTTTTTTTTCTAACTAAGAAGTTGTCTTCACATTTCAATGTAGCAATATAATTTAGTGAAGTTTTTGGATCCTTTATAGGAAAGTGCTTAACTCAAGTAGAACATTAAAACCGAATAAATGAACTAATGGATTCATTCATCCTATCATTAATGAACTTAGGTGATTTTTTTCTTCTTGAATGGATGCATAATGTAGTTTCCTTGCAAAATCAATATTTTAAAAAACCATTCCCTTACATTGATTCAATGATCCACTTGTACATAAGAATGAATCTCTCTTATTCCCTATGACAACTATTATGATACCAAAAGAAACATTTCTTCTTCATTACATCCACAATCATATTATTATATCTTACATTGCAATATCACATACTTATGTTCTCATCTTCTTAATTTTATTCATGGATCCATTTTTTTCACAATAATGTACACAATGAAGATCTTCTTTTCCACAACACAATACTTCAAGCAACAATGGTATTTGGACTTTAAAAAAACAATATTCAATACAACATTGGAGCTATCATCTTACAAATACATTACATCAAGACATGAAGGAAGTTTTCTCCCACATTACACAAAGGTGCATCCTTTTTGCTGCAACAATACAAGGGATCAACCCTAGTTTCTTCTTGGATTCAAGAGCACAAAACCTACACAAATTCAAAACAAGAACCATGGAGGCTCACCTCCCATCCTAGGCTTCTAAGAAGCCACCCACCAAGCGGGGGAAACAAGGCTCAAATGGGGTTACACTCAAACATTTCACAATGTATGCAAACACAATATCACAATACATTTATGAAACCCTCCAGGGTTTAACACAATGATTCACCATTGGAATCATGAAACAATGGGTGAAGGTGTGCTTTTCAAATAGGAGACTTGCCATATCAGCCAATATCTACAATAACAATTTTCATGCCCTTTCGAGGCTTTCACAAATTAGCAAATTCCACGCCCTTTGGGGACTTTCACAATCATCCTCCAAATACACTACCATTAGCTATAGCTTCCTTGGAGCCCATACCCCATAAACTCCCTTTCCACACCATACTTCCCTTATCACCCCCAAAGCAAGATATGAATGATTATGGTATACAATGGAGCCCATACTCCAAGGTTCTCAACTGAATTTTCAAGCCCAACTAACCCCTTCACCCAAGGCATCTCTTTCCTCCAAAGGGTTAGCAAAGCCTTCACACCCATTAACATTCATACACACAAAAACAAGGAAAATTTTGTAAAAGAAATCCATCACAACAATGGCACATACCAACATTCTCAACAAAAATGCATGACATGAATTTTACCACAAAATAAACAACAAAATCATTGAGCAAGTGCAATGAGAGTTATGGCATGGTCACCAACCTTGATCCAAGCTATAAAAAAAATGAAAGTTGTTGTAGAGTTCCATTCTCCTTAGTCCTTCCTGCTTCCAAACCCTAATTGTCTCTAAACTTAGATAGTGGGTGAACACCCAACTAGTTTTTCCAAGTCGACTAAAAAGAATCTCCCACTATCTTTTTGGAAAAAACATCAAGCCCTTATCTCTTACAACTTTGTCCCTACCAAATTTTCTATTTTGACCAAGTGGAAAGATGGGAATTAACTCATGGGTCAACTCAATTTTCGAATTGGTAGAAGAATCCATTGGTTAAGAAGCACCCTAGACTAGCTAAGCACTAAAATTGTCAATTTTAGCCCCCTAACATGTTATGCTAACATATGAGTGGCTTATTTTCACAAAATTGGCACTTTGGGACCACTTATTGAGCTTTAGAAATCCTTTTCAAGTTTGAATTCAAATTTCCCTTGATGATGACCCATCCTATCCCTTCTTCAAGTGGGTTTACTTAATCTTATGAAATATAATTAGTTTAAGGTTAAGTGTACCCATGACCAAAACCCTAGGTGACATGTCATCAACACATAAATAATTACAAGAGTCAAGTGAAACATTAAAATAGATTACACATTGTAATGGCATGTCCATACTTACTCATTAATTTAAATTTATTACACACATGCAAACTCACATTTAAGAAAATAAACACATCACAACGAGGCTTTGAATCTCCCAAAGATTTTCCTTGGCTATACTGTGTCCACATAAGTTTGGAGCTTCTTTACCCAATAAAATTTCATGGTTCAATTGCTTGCACACTAAACTTGAACATTAGAAGCCTAATGAAAAAAATCATATAAATGAATGTATATAGGTGCATTACAAATTTCATATTGAATAATTCACATTATCATACTCAATTGTCCTAATCAACTTTTATTTGCTAATCAACTTTTATTTTCTAATCATTTTCATATAAACCATCTAAAACATTAAAATATCAGGATCTACATATCAATATTAATATCTAATCAAATGATCCAACTAAAATTTTTAACCACATCATAATCCATTTCCTACCATACTAATGAAATGTTGAATCTACACTGTTAAATCAGCCAACATGAAAATTAGTTCCAAACACATATCTTAGGTCAAAATATCATAAATGTAAACATCACAACTAGTATCCTTTGATTCAATTAAATATAGTTTGATTACTAATAGTATCCCATTAACATTATGAGATAATACATTATAAGGTGTATCAATTATGTTAGGTAATTGGGATGTTTGCACAGTCATACAGTTTTCAAAATCAATCATAGAATAAATCCATTACATTTTCTTGGGCCATAAAATCTACCCTTATGAATATCAACATATCTACCTAATTCTACTTGCACAATAATTAACTCATTACATTACATCATATCGAGTTCTACTATGTAGACCCTTATCCCTTTTGATAGTAATTTTCATCTATGACTATAAGTAATATCATAAGGGTGGGTGTTGATTCATCTTTTACTAATAACCATCTAATTCAATTATCCTAATATGCCATAAAATATCATGAACCCATCGACATAGTTTCTAAGTTATGGCATCTTAAGTCTTCATTCCATAGGGTCTCATCTTAACAACCTAATGTAATTCTGAATAGGATACTTAGCACAAAAACAACTAAAATATATATCAACCTTAATAAGATCTCAGGTTCATTATTAATAAGGAAAATGTCAATCATGGCATACTTAGATTCCAAAACCCTCTTACCATCGTTCTATCGTAAGGTGTATGGTAACAATCTATAATTCATAAGAGAAAGAAGATAACATCTTCTCTCCTTTACTCTTCCTAGATCTAATCATATTCATGTTATTAAGATTTATAATTGGGTACTAGGGAAGGGACCTTACAAAAGACTCATTGTTTGTAGATAGCCAGTAAACCCTTGAAACCCTTGAATTTAAGCTCAATTGGTGGTCATAAAATATGGAAAATTTGGAAAACCTAGACCTTCAAAGTGTTCAAGAATTCTAAAAAGGGTATTGGGAATGGTAGTTTGTTTGGGCACTTGTTAAGGGGTTTTTCAAGATATCCTAGTTTTAGAACATTTGAGGGCATTCGCACTTGTGAACCACAACTTGATTAGGGTTGTGATATTGATTTGGGTTTAGAATATTAGAGAGAGACATAAGAAATTTCTAGATATCCATTTAAACATGTGGGAAGATCCAATGAACATTTGGGGATATGTGTTTTGATGGGAGTTAGTGAGTAAGCTTGTATTATCTAATTGATGTGCACCAGTTGAAGGAGTAGGATCTATTGGATAGAATCCTCAGAGGAATAGGGTGTGTAGAAACCCTATTTGGTCAAGTGAATAACCTAGTGGAGACCTTGGAGAACTTATGGTTTTAGAGAAAGATTGGTTGTCACATCAAATGGGACAACTATAATGTCTCTAGCATGTCAGTACCCTGGTCAGTCAAAATGTTTATGTTCATAGAAAAAGCCCTCAGCTCATCAATCTCTTTACTATCCATGACCTCTATCTTCTTCAAATTTTCCCTTGTGCATTTATTGGGGCCATGATCATCTTTCATCTCCTTTTTACCATTGTTTTTTCTCCCTACTCTAGCTTATCTAGCAAAATCTTGATATTATTAGCAATAGCTTTCAAAATGGAACAACTCTGGTCAACAATCTTTTTTCAAAACATTCTCAGTTCCCTCATCTCTACTATCCAAAATCTCAATCTTCTTTTGCATATCCTTCACCATTTGATCAACATCTCTAGTTTTAACTTCAAGAGTTGGGACTCTCTTCATCATATTAGTGACTTCTTCAGCACTCCCAATCACATCCAAAAGCCTATCTAGATGATGACCTAAAGTCTTCTTACCCCTATTAGTTTTTCTTAGATACTTGAACTTCCTTTTGAGATACTACATTTTTTCCTTTATATGATGAATATCCCTCGTCATCGCATTAGGGTTTCCAAAGACACCCTTCATATACCCTTATTTTTTCATGATAGAGCTCTAATTCAAATTCTCCTCATCCATGTCTAGATTGTCTTTCTCAGCATCACCATCATAATTATCTTTCTCCTCATCCTCCCCTTAAGGCATATTCTTCTTACCTCTCAAATCCTTCTCATTCAGGGGATCATCATCCAAGGGGATATTCATACATCTCTCATTTTTCTTCATTTTATTTATGGTTTTCATTCTATTACTAATTGTTCCCGTCGTAATATTTTTTCCCTTACTCTTCTTCCATTTTTCCTCTACAATCTCCTCCTTAGTGCCAGTATCCATGTCATAGTCCACCTAACTACTTTTCCTTCTCTTTGAGGATGAGCCCCTAGGGTTTAGATTCTTTCTCTTTTTCTTCATCAACTTAGTTTCTTCCTCCTTAGTTGCCTCTTCATAGGCCTCTTCAAATTCACTCCCCTCAATATCGCATTCCAATGTATTTTTACTTAAGTGGGGTCTATCCACTTTCTTTGATTTTAAAAAGCTCATAATTACTACCATCAATCCTTCATGACAAGCATGACCCCCATCTAGGTCATTCTAAAGGGTTATAATGGTACTATCTAAAGATTTCCAAGGATAGAAGGGGAAGTTTATCCTAACCCCATGCCTAAAGTGATTAGCTAGCATGAAATGGTGACTATAAATCTTGGTAAAGTGACCATCTAGAGTAATATACTCAATCACAAAAAACATAATGAACATCCAAGGACTAGAAATAGAACTAGTGAAAAAATAAGAATTATTAACTTTGACCAACCTATTTCTCTCCTTGGTCAATTTCGTAAATTCATCCATAGCTCTATCAGACATGTTCTTGTCTCTATAAAATTTAATCCCTTCCATTTCTAGGCCAATGGCTTTGAAAATTATTTCCTCTGTCACTTCCATTCTTTGATTTCCAAATAGGATGTTTTCATTCTTCCAAGTTTTGAGAAACTGCCTGGTAATAGACAGGTTACTTCCCTTTAGTTTCTCCAAATATCCTATAAACTTTCCCTGATCCAAGTTATCCAATATCTCTAGTTTTCCTTCCATTCCTAATAATTCCTAGGCTGACACCTCTTTCTCCTATCTCCCATGTTCCTCATTCTACCAAAATTTCTAATTTTTCAAAAGAGCTTAAGCAAGTTGAAGTTCTCAGCTTCAAAGTCACAATGGGCTTTTCTTTCTTGCAAAAGCACCCACAATCTATGTGGTAATAAGTAAGTAGTTATGTCATACATAATCATTATTCACAAACCCCCTCTCCAATAAATCTCATAATTACTCCTTTTTTATGTTACCTTCATCATTAAAACAATTTTATTTGCTTCCAATCCTATCATACTCCATTAGAGATAGCCCATCAATTGGGATCTTATTGCCATTATTCCATATCATCTTCATGTAACTTATATAAGCAAAAATAATTGCCTAATCAACTACTTTATTTGTCTCTCTATAAAAATGAGTAACAACACATTCAACAAAGGTATTGATCAAATTTATAGCTTTGCATATAATATTATGAATAGTCCATGAGGGGGTAGTGACCTTGTTGAGATAATTAATGATATTTAAAGAGTCCCCTTCTAGCCAAAATTTATCCATATTCATAATCTTAGAATATAAAGGTCCATAAAGGGCAGCACCAACTTTCATTATGTGATTGGTTTTCTTTCCAATAGGATTTTACACTGCACTAATAATATCCCATTTTCATTTATAATAGTAATACCACAGCCCACAACCCACAATTCCTGGGTTACCCTTTAGGGTCCCATCAAAATTTGTCTTATACCAGCAAACTAATAGGATTTATCTGATACCAAAAAAAAAAGAATTTGTTTCTATTAAGGAAGAAATCTCTTTAAAAAAATTAGAGGAGAAAAAGCATTAGTATCACAAGTTGAAAAGAAGAAATCTGATTGGATTATTGATAGTGATTATTCTCATTACATGACTGGAGATATGAATAAGTTTATTGAATTCAATAGCTATGATGGAGGAATTGTTAGACTTGGAAATAATGTAGCCTCTTATATGAAAGGAAAAGGATCTATTATAATTGATGGAAAGACTAGCAGCGATGATATTTACTTTGTTGATGATTTAAAATATAATCTGTGTTGGAAAACTAGTAGAGAAGGGTTATCAGTTGGAGTTTACAAAAAAATATTTGCATTATCAAAGATAAAGATGGCACACTTATCAGTTTTGGTACAAGGACAAGAGGTAATGTATTTTAGTTGAATCCTACTGAGATGACATGATTAGTTTCTAAGGTGGATGATAATTAGTTGTGATATAAGATATTTTTTAATATCAAATTTGATGATATTGTCAAGGTTAGAAATTCACTTGATGTTAGAGATTTTCCTAAGATTGTGAGATCTACTAATGTGATGTGTAAGAAATGTGTAATGGAAAATAGAAGAAGAGTTCATTTTCAAGCAATAAATGTAGTACATCTATGAATTTGGAGATTGTGCACATAGATTTGACTGGTTCTACTAAGACAAGAGCATTCTATGGTGGAATGTATTTTATGATTCTTGTTGATGATTTCACTAGAATGATGTGGGTAGCATTTTAGAGAGAGAAGTATGAAGTATTTGAGAAATTTAAGATATTTAATAATAAAGTTAAAAATGAATGTAACACTGTTAAGATATTTTAGAGGGAATGGCGAGTGTTGGAAATGGAGGGAAGAGCAATTTTCAAAATTCAAATCCTGAGAAGGGCAGGATTCCTCTGGACTGTCAGAATTAGACCCCTAGCTTGGAGCACGGGTCTCAAAATTTGGCCAATTAGGGATATTTTGGTACATGTGATTAGTCACAGAAAGATGATGGGGACCCAGATGCTCCCTCCAAGGTGTTGGTGAAGATTCCTTCGAGTCCCAAAGTGGGTCTACCTGGCCCTACTAAATGGTCATCTCTTTTTGGGGTCAAGCCAATAGGTAAGTCCTCTTTCCTGCCTATTAATATTCTACCCAAGATAGTGAAAGGTTCTTATGCCATTGCCATCTCAAACAAGCTCATGGATCATAGTATTAAATCCATGGCTTCCACCCTCGGTAAATTCTTAGGGCCAAGGCCAAATATTGACGTTTTGAGATCATTCATCAAAAAGAAATGGGCCCTTAAAGGTCAATTTTCAATCATGGCCATGGCTAAGGGATTTTTGTCTTTTAATTTTACATGTTTGGAAGATATTTCTAAAATTTTAAGTGAGGGGTTGTGGGTTGTTCATCAATCCACCCTAGTTCTCTATAAGTGGTCATCAAAGTTGAATCTGAACAACTCTTTCTATGTGCAAGCCCCTAACTGGGTAAGGCTACCCGAGCTACCTCTAGAATTCTAGAATGAGGATTTCTTCATGGAGATAGCCAGCTCTTTTGTAGAGCTTCTCTCCATAGATCTAATCACTACCTCTAAAAGATGTCTCATTTATGACTGTATCTGCATTGGGGTAAGGGAAGGCACTGATATGCCAAAAACTATAGTGTTTCATTCCAAACTGGGAGTGCATGTTCAAAAACTGATTTATGAGACCATGTCATTCACATGTTTCCTTTATTTAAAATTAGGGCACAAGGAAAATCAATTCCCTAGGGCAAAAAAGAAAAAAAGTAAGCCAATTGGTACTACTATCAAGGGGAAGAAAATGATCTAGAAATAGAAAGCTTTGAAGCTTTCTGAGAACCAAGATGGCATCATGGATATGAAAAAAGCCCTTCGATAGGAAGGAGAGCAAGTCATTGAAGGAAATAAAGGACATATAGGCTCTAATATGGAAAAGAGGAATGATTTTGGCCAAGAAGGAGACTAGAGAAAGGATAGAGATATAGGATCTAAGGTGACCAATGTTGAGGGCCAAGCCACTGAAGCCATAGTTGGGATAGAAAACTCCTTGTAGACTAAGGAAGAGCAGGATGTTATTAGGTCGGAGGCCCCCTAGATGGAGATTTCACTGAATACTGATTTGGGAATCCTAAATGTTGGTGGCCCCCCAAGGATGGAAGAACTTAGCCTAAGCCATGGATTCATTGATGAGGGGATTAATTAGGCCAAAAATGAACAGGCTCCACCTATTGTTCCCATAGCAAATTTTTCTATCCCCAAAGATGTGGGGATGAAGCTTTTAGAACTTATCAACAATTCTTCCCCAGAATAGATTACTAAATGGGAGGAATGGATTAATAGTTTCTCTCAAGATGGTAAAGGTAACTGGAGTGTGGTTAAAATGAAGAAGAATCAAAATTGAGACCATCCCCCTCTATCTCTAGTGATGACTAGAAGCAGAGTGAAGGTTGATGTTGGGGTAAAGTTCAAGACTCCAAGTAGGAGAAGCCTAAATCAGACATTACAAGATGAGACCAAAAAGAACTTGGTAGATGGGAGCCAGAGAACCATCAAGGAATACTGTGAAAAAAATAAATGAAGATCATATCTTCAAACATTAAGGGCCTAAATGGCACCCATAAGCAAGAGATAGTTAGGAATATGATCAAAGACCTAATTTTTTACTAATCTAAGAAACAAAAATGTGAAAAGATGTTATTGGTAAGTTTTCTTTTAGCAGAATTATGAGTAGTGAGGCTACAGATTTGGAGGGAGCTGCAAGGGGGGTGTTGATGATCTACAAAAACAAGGCATTTCATATTTCTTCTATTTATAATGAAGGTAATGCCCTCCTTTGTAAGGTCTCCCATGTTCATACTGGTGATTCTTGGTTAATTTTAAATCTATATGCTCCCAATACCAAAAGAGAGAGAAGGATTTTTTGGGCTAAGATCATTGATGTTATTCAAAACTAGAACATAAAAAAAGGGGTTATTGTGGGGGATTTCAACTCCCCCCTTACTGATGACAAAAAAGTTGGAGGTTGGCCCCGAATCAAGAAAGTAAATTAGACCTCTCAAATGTTATTAACAATCTAGCTTTCATGGATGTTGATCTTTCGGGGGTAGTTTCACTTGGTCTAATAGGAGAGTGGGTGGGGACTGCATCTAGGTTTGACTCAATAGAACCCTAATCTCCCCTGATTGGCTAAAAATTCACTCTTGTAGACTTTCCATTCTCCCTAGAGTTGGTTTGGATCACTCCCCCATTTCACTTCCCTTTAGTTCCCTGATGGTCAAATGGAATTTTCCTTTTCATTTTGAGAAGATGTGGATTTCCCATCTAGAGCTGGAAGCCAAGATTTCTTCTTGGTGGAACATTGAGGTGGAAGGTACTGCAATGTTTAGGATTTCCCAAAAATTGAAGAACATGAAAAGGAACATTAGAGATTGGAATAAGTCAGATTTTGGGCATATATTCTAGGAGAAGGATGAGAGGTTAGACCATCTCCACACTATCCAAGATTGGAGGAATATAATGACCTAAATAGGTTTGAATAAAGGTCTATCCTAATTGATCTACATAATATCATTAGTAGGGAGGAACACTTTTGGAAGCAAAAATCTAGAGTTAATTGGCTCAAAGAGGGGGACTAGAATACCAAGTTTTTCCATTTATCCACCCTAAAGCACCAGGCTCATAACAGGATTTCAAGCATCAAAAGGGGGTAGACCTTGTTTACTAAGGACAATGAGATAGTGGATGAAGCTATGAATTTCTTCTACTCTCTTCTTTCTATGGAGTAGTCTCTCTCGTTGACAGATCAAGAGGATATCTAAAACTCTATTCCCTTGTCGTTGCAGGATCACCATAATTCCATGTTGAAGGTTATTCCTTCTCTGCAAAAAATTTATCAAGCCCTTTCTTCTCTTCCCTGTGATAAAGCTCCTAGCCCAGATGGTTTTCTAACTTTCTTTTTCTAGATATATTGGGAGGTGGTCAAAAGGGACGTTGTGAAGGCAATGCGAGAATTTTTTGGAGCCAGGAACCTCTTGAAAGAACTTAATGCTACTTTCTTGGTGCTTATTCTAAAAATCCCAAGGGCTGACTCGATGGATAAGTTTAGATCCATCAGCCTTTGCAACTCTTTCTATAAAATCATCTCGAAAGTTTTGACAACTAGGCTTCTCAATGTCCATCATCTGATTATCTCCCTGCAGCAAACTAGTTTTATCCTAGGGAGACATATTCTTGACTCTATTATTATGGTCCATGAGGTGATTCACTCTTTGGAAGCTGGGAAGAGGGAAGGATTTTTTCTTAAATTGGACTTGTCCAAAGCTTATGATAGGGTGGACTGGAATTTCTTTTTGGATGTCCTTTAGGCTTTTGGCTTTGTTGCCCAAGTTTGTAAACTTATCCTTCGGCTTGTCTCAACCCCCTCTTTGTCTATTTTGGTCAATGGTTCCCCCTCAAATTTCTTTTTTCCCTCAAGAGGATTGAGACAAGGTGACCCTTTATCCCCTATTCTCTTCATCATATCAGTGGAGTGCTTGGGGAGATTAATTCTAAGGAAAAGACAAGAAGGGATCCTACATGGGCTCAAGCCTTCTTTTGAGCAAACCTCTTTTACCCATCAGCAATTTGTGGATGATACTATCCTGGGTGGAGTTGCCTTAGTTCAGAAGGCCAGAGTGCTTAAAGGCTTGCTCAATTCCTACATGAGTGGTTCAGGCCAAGTTGTTAGTTGGGAGAAAAGCTCAATCTACTTTATCAACACACCTTTGGAGAGATAGAGGAAAATTGCCCATATTCTAGGATGTGGTGTTGGGTCTCTTCCAGCAAACTATCTTGGTATGCCATTGGGGTCCAAACCTCCAGAATCCTTCTAGAATAGTATCATTGACAGATTCAACAAGAATTTAGTTGGTTGGAAAGGAGCCACCCTCAATCAAGTAGGCAAATGTACTTTGGTGAAATCTACTCTTCAAAATCTTCCTACTTATGCCCTCGGCCTCTTTGGGATCCCAGTCAAGCATGCTGACAGAATGGAGAAGATTTAGAGAGGCTTCTATGGATAGGTTTTGAAGATAATAAGAGATATATTCTTGTTGGTTGGGATCATGTCTATCTCCCTAAATGTTATGGTGGTCTTGGCATTAGAAAAATCAAACATCTTAATAATGCCCTACTAGCCAAGTAGATATAGTGCATTTGTTACAACTCAGGAGAATGGAGGGACATAATAGTGGAGAAATATCTAAGAAGTCAATCCCTCAGGTTTTTTCTTAGTGAGGCTAAGATACCTCAAGGATCTTACATATGGAATGTGATTTTAAAGGAAAAAATTTTGGCGAAGTCTAAGGCAAAATGGAAAGTAGGCAATGGTGGAAAAAAAAATTTTGGCAAGGCAATTGGCTATGCCAGGGACCTCTTATTGACCACCCCAATTATGGGAGATGGGCAAAAATATGTATAAGAAGATTTGGTCTAAAAGTTAGTGACTATAGAGCTAGTCAAGGATGGCAAGACCTATCCTTAGTCTCCTACAACCTTAAACCTTTGATGATTACCCTAAATGCAATGATCCTTAATAAAAAGAGGGATGAAGTTATTTGGGGAGATAACTCAAATGGGCAATACTTTATAGCTTCAGGTTACTTCTTGATGTGGGACAAATTAGAGAAACCCATCTTGGCTAAGGCTTGGATTCCTAGCTTACTCCAAAAATTAACATATTCTTTTGGCTACTTCTCCAAGACAAAGTGCTTACCTTGGATAACTTGGCAAAGAGAGGTCAGATTATCCCTAATAGGTGTAGCCTTTGTAAGCAAGATTTAGAAATGGTTCACCACCTCTTTATTCACTATCCCTTCTCTTATGAGGTTTGGAATCTTTTGACTAGGGACAATGGGGTCAATTGGTGCATCCTGGTTAACATCCAAGAGTTCTTTGGACAATGGAATAATGTGAACATTGGAATGAAGACTCAAATGTTATGCTCTTGGTCTCTTTTTCATTTCTATTGAGGAATATGGAAAGAGAAAAATAATTGTATCTTTAGAGACAAGGAATCCCCTACTTTTATTATTGCAGAAAAAATAGAAGGATTAATGAAGGAGAATTTTGCAACCAAAAATGGAGGAAATATAGGAGGAAATAGCATAGAAAAGAAAAAGGATAGGGATAGGAAAAGACAAGAGGCTAGGTGGCTTCTTCCCCCTGAAGGCTGGCATAAATCCAACTTCAATGGGGCAGCCAAAGGGAATCTTGGTCCTATAGGCTGTGGAGGAATCATTAGAAACAATCATGGGAGTGGCGTTGCAAATTTTTCCTATCCTCTTGGGACTCGGTTGAACCATTTTGCTAAGGCCAATATAGCATGTCACAATGTTAAACTAGCCCTAGCTTCTGGGATCGACAACCTTTGGTTGGAGGGGAATTCTTTAAATATTATTAATTGTTTAACTGGTCAATCATTCTCATCTTGGACCATTGTGAATGTGGTGGAGGAGACCAAAACTAACCTAGGCAAATGTAAAAACGTCTGTATAAGCCATGTGTACTAGGAGGCCAACTCAATCATGGACTGGTTTGCAAATGAAGTGGTAATAAAAAAACATGGCGATGATGTGGCATAACAATGAAAGCTTTCTAGGGGTTGTGAAAGAATTAATATTACTGGAACATATCTAGGGAAGTACGAAGGCAATACAATTATAATTATGGAAAGATTTGTGACATTGCACATCAGACAAGGAGTAAATGAGAATCATGCAAAGTTATTATTTTTCCATCATATCAAGTACGTGTGGCACACTTTTTGGATTGATTTGCCTCCTACCATTTTTTTGCAATATGTAAAACATTTTTTGGGGTTCAAAAATAGAAGGAAGTAGAAGTCTGTGAGAGAATAGGAAGAAAGTACAGGTTTTTTGAACCAGAGGACATTATGGTTGGGGAGAGAAGTAGGAAGGAGCTGATAGAGGACGCAGATAACTGGAGGAATAACTTGAAGGTATGGCATAAATTGGAGAAGGGTGGCATTACAAAATTCATGAAAAAACTCCATGGTTTCGATAATGAGGTCACCAAGACAATGGTGAAATCTTGTTAAAATCAATGGAGTTATACAACAGGTTAATGTGGATTTGATTTCCCAGGTCGTGGAGCTCTCCTTGGAGGGGATAAATTTCTTCAGAGACAAGAAAATGTCGGCCAATGTAGTCATGGACTTTGTGAAGGATGAGAAAGAAAGGAAGAAACTCGTGAAGATTAAGACATATTATGAAATGGAGTCCATTAAAAAGCTTTGGAGGTGTGTCTTAAGAGTTATTATCGAATATATATCCCTGAATACTAGATTCGATAGGGTCAGGACTCATCATTTTGTGCTATTAAATCACTTTAGGCATGGAATAAAGATTTCTTTTCCTTTTTATCTTTTCAACCCCATGACCAAGGGCATTGAGGATTTTAAAAAGAAACCCTCTACTAACCTTGCCCTTAATGAGGGGTCGCTTGTTTTGGTATATGAGTACTTAAAGATGCAGACTAGGGGCAAATCCCTCGGCAAAGCTAGGAATGCTTATGAGGAAACTAAGAGCTCAGATTTTGAGGAATTTCAGAGCATAAAGTTAGAAGATGAGGAAAATTCCCCCTCTAAAGGTAAGAAATCTAAGGGGAGAAAGTATCTCCCTCTACTAGCATTTCTCCCAACAGAAAAAGCCCTAGGGGTTTAACCCCTAACCTCCCCAAGACTAAGGAACAAGAGGAGGAGGAGCATAGCATTGAAGAAGAAGATATAGAATCAAAGGAAGAGGTAAAGGGGGAGGATAGTGAGAAGTTTGAGGAGGAAATGATAGTTACACTGAGGAACCCCAAAAAAAGGAAGGCTAAGGAGGCTTCGTTGTTGGAAGAAACAAAAGATGAGACTCTGTTGTTCTCGAGCCCAGTCCCTACTATTTCATCACCATAGGGGAAGATGATTTCTCTGGTGGAAGACAATGAGGAGGTGGTTTTGAAAGATAGGAGAGGGTCGTGGAGAAATTTTAACTCTAAAATGTTGAAGATGGGGATAGTTAGAAAGATGATGAACCCCCAAGTGATGGAGGAAAAAGATGGTAAAGTCCATTTTGATGAACTTCTAGATCTAGCTCTTGTTGCCATCTCTAACAATGAGAGAGAATATGGGCTCAACCTGCTCAACAACACTAAAAATAGCATGATAGATCATTTTTGCTATATCAAATGGTTATTTAATGAGATAGAAGAGTTCAAGAAGAAAGCGAGCCAGAAGGATGGCCACATGAGAAGCAGCGACCAAGGACACCATGTTGACCAGGATGATCACATCTCAATGGTTGAAAAAAGAGTTCTAAGGACAGAGACTTCTAATCAGAACCTGGCTAATCAAGTGATTGCAACTTTGAACACGCTGAATGAGAATATCAATAGTTTGGGTGAATCTTTGAAGGAAGCTAGCTTTGGCAGGGAAAAAGAAGACAAGGCCAGTATGGACTATGGGAAAAATGAGGATGAAAAGAAAGAGATCAGGGGATCGATGGATAATCAGAACCAAGATCAAGTGGGCACGAACAACAGGAGGGTCAATGAAGCTGCAGAGACTTTGCAGGTTCTAGATAGGGAGAACTAATAGTTTTAGTTTTCATTTTTTGTTTCATCCTTATCTAGAGTTACTGGTTTTTATTTCCTAGCCCTGGGCCTATCTTTTGGTTTTGGCCTTTTATAAGCAAATGCATACTACCTGAACTTTACTTTTTATTTATATTTATGATATTATGTAAAACATTTGGGTTACAGGATCCCTGTAAAACTTGTTTTACTTAATCTAAAACAATAAAGTTGAAAATGAATCTTGTTTAAAGATTAGATGTTTGAGATCTAATAGAGGTGGAGATTTTACTTCAAATGAGTTTAAAAATTTTTGTGAAGATAATGGTATTACAAGAAAGCTTTAAGCCCTTGAAACACCTGAACAAAATGGAATAGCATCAAGGAGAAATAGAATAGTAACAAAAGAAAAAGAGCAATGATGTTTGAGAACAATGTATCTAAGATGTTTTGGAGACAAGTGATGAATACTCTAGTGTACACTATGAACAAAGTACAAATAAAACAAGGCACTAGTAAGACACCTTATGAACTTTGGTTTGTACATACCCCTTTTGTGAACTATTTCTTGGGATTGTAGATTGTTTAGAAAAAAGATGGTATTTTTATATCACAAGCTAAGTATTTTAAAGACTTCTTGAAAAGATTTGGTTTGGAAAGTTTTAAACCTATTGGAACAGTTATGGTAACTATTCATAAGTTATCTACCAAAGATGAAACCCAAATTGTTGAGTAGAAAACATATAGATCTATGATTGGTGGATTGCAATATTTGACACATACTAGACTTGATATATCTAGTAAAGTTAAAATTGTGGTAAGATTTCAAACTAGTCCTAAAGAGTCACATTATGCACTGGTGAAGATAATTTTAGATATTTGAAGGGTACACATGACTTTGGGTTAACGTATGATAGATAAAATTATTTTACTTTGTATGCATACACTGATGCAGTTAGGGCATGAAGTGTAGATGATAGAAAAAGTAATAGTGATGGAAAATTCTTCTTAGGAGGAAGATTTGTTTTGTGGCTAAAAATGAAATAGGACTATATTTCGTAGAGTATGGTAGATGGAGAATGTGTAACATCATCAAATAATTGTAATCCAATTCATCGGATGAAATAAATACTAAAAGATGTTGGGATTGAATTTATAGAGCTTGTTATCATACATTGTGATAACACAAGTATAGTGAGTATGTCAAAGAATCCAATATTATATTCAAAGATAAAGTATATATCTACTAAATATCACAAATTGAGAGAAAAAGTTGTAGAGAAAGAGATAAGATTTGAGTATTATTGGGGTTACGAGTAAACCTACTTTAGATTATTTGATGAAAAAATTACATTAGTCTAGTGGTAAAATATCACTACTTGTTTTATCTAGACTAGATACTTGATGATTCCTCTATTGGGGAGTATTTATGTTTGAGTTGTATCATGGACTCTTGGTAACTAGTAATTAACATTGTTTTTGGATACTTGAGCTTATTGCATATCTTATGAAGGAAATTGAAGTAATGATACCTTTGCCATTGATGTCAATGGGGGAGAGAGTAATACATGAAAAAAATCCTTTTATATTTATTATTATCAATGGGAGAGAATATCACATGAAAAATCCTTTGTTATGAATGTTTTGGGAGAGTAACATGTGAGATATCCTTGTATATTGATTAATGTCTTTGGAGGAGTAATATTTTTGTAGGAGAGATTTGATTGATGAAGAGGAATTCAAAAAATTGATGAAGAGGATTTGAAAAGATGCTTTTGTATAGAGTATATTAGCACCTTCCTTATGCATGATGTTTATAGTACAGTTGGCATTCATGGTCAACATTAATGGGGGAGCATTTGTAGTAGACATCTAGTATACAAGGAACTTAGATGTTTTTCATCTATGTTGCCATCAATGTCAAAGAGGGAGATTGTTAGCATGAATGTTGATGGTATTCCTATGATAGAGTAGCCTAGCATTATTAGACACATGATTTAGAGGTTTTTTGTTGCATTCATGATAGTTTATTGTTGATGTCAACATATTGGTTATTCTATGAAGACTAGTTGGGTAGTAGATGGAGTTTGGCTTTGCACAATTTGACAATTGAAGATCATCTTATGTGCACTTTAGACAATGTTCTAGAGCATGTCTAGATGCTATAATTAAGAGTGCATATGGAAGTATGAAGATTGGATAGAGATATGATGGATTTAGTGAAGGCAACATTTAGACAGAGATATTAGGAAGCAGTTATTGATGTTTTGATTATATCTCCTAATAGAGATGAAATCTGGTAATATAGAATTGGATAGAGGTAGAAGACATGATGAATATACTATGGTCAAAAATTCACATATGTTGGAAGTCTTATTAGGAAGTAAGTACTAGAGGGGGGTGAATTAAAATCTATAAAACTTTTAACTACTTGAAACAAAACAAGTATATTCACCATTTACCAATGTCATCTCTAGATCATATACCATATAACCATGAAGAGTAATGTTGAAATAGATCTAAGTATGCCTCGCATCTATCATTATGAAAATAAATTTAAACACATAACACAAGAGATTTATCTACCCAGAAACCCTCAAAGGTGAAGGTAAAATTGGAGTGGGAATGACACCCACAAATTTTCACTACTATAGCAGTAAAGCATGCCTATTAAGGCTACAATGTTTGACCACTTCTGGCGATCTACCCCATGAGGGGTCTACCCTATTAAGATCTTATAAGACTTATTCAGTCTACCTTGATTAAAGGATTTAAACTTAAAACTAAGTAAGCACTTTGTTAGGAGATTTAAATAGGTCTATTAAAACCTCTATGTTAAGAGATTTACCCTAATCCACTTGTTAGAATGTCTCAGTACATGATCCTTTGGTTAGCACTTGATTCTAGATTAAGGATCTTATCTTTCCTTGATTGATTTGATCTCCTTAACTAATATGCTCTATTCTATCCTTCACTACTAGGTTTTTTTTTTCTAATCTCTACTTCTAATCATCAAACATAGCCTTCCTTCATTCTCTTCTAATCTTTCTTGCACATATACGGTCATTCATTTTATATTTTAGGGCTTGAAACCTTCTTAAATAGAAAACTAGGGAAGGTTCTACATCATGAACAACTATCCAAAGTTCTCCCTTTTTTGTTTAGTCCTTCCAATTTTTTGATTGGTTACTCTCCCTTCCTAGGGATCGATGCCCTCTAACAAAATATGTAATTACCTCCTTACATGTCTCCATAATCCTAACATCTTGTGTAGAAGTTAACCAAAAATGGTTTACAGAAGTTTTTGTGCCATCACAAACACATATGCCAAAACTGGTTTTGTCGTCACTTGAAAATCCTAACGCTCAGTCTTTATCGGATATTCATGATGTCCCTTGCCTTTTATATGTTCGGTTGTAACTAACTCACTTAGTATATATTGTCTTTTCTTTACTCAACATATTTATCTTTACTCAACATATACTATGACTTGGACTACACTAGGGGGTTCAATAACCTTGGACTTGTTTAGCTTATACTAAAATATAAACAAGTCCATAAATACTCAGCCTTCATTGGGTGGCTTGGTCCCTATGATGACCAACCAAATCTTCCTATAAAATTATGAAGTATTGGACACTAATAGGAAACATGGCATAGATATCAGCATTCTCCCCCTTTGACATTAGTGGCAAAAACACTTATCATTCCATTCAAAATTACAAAATAGCACTCCCCCTTAAATTGTGTTATGGTCTTCATAAAGACTTCACTATATAAAACATATGTACATGCCTCTCCAAAGATAAATATTCTTACATTTGATATTTCATCAATTCCTATTTTTAATTTGTCATCATAATTTCTTTTGCATAGTTCATATTCCCCCCTTTTCATATGTGTCATGATTATCATTTCCCCCTTGTGTTTGGCACTCATGGTTATGGGGTTGTAGGGGTAAAATTGTACTTATCCAAATATGATTTATGAATCTATAAAATAACCTCTAATGCATGATTCCAATTGGATCTCATAGATTCCAAAACTTGAATCTTGATTTCTAGCTGAGCAGCTATATCTGCTAAACTATTTACAATAGAGAGATACATATCTCTCTTAACTAAATCTTTTGCAGCTAATAGTTCCTTCTACATTACCTCCAAATGAGGCAGCAAAATATTTTGAATAGAGATCAATATGGTTCTTATGTTGTGACTTTATCCATCATCTTGGCTAACCTTGATTGAGAAAAAGTCAATTTATTGAATCGAATAGAGCTCGAACTTGCATCTATGCTTAAAGAATGTTCATATGCCTTCAAATATGCTTGAATTTTATCAATAGACTATTGATTCTCCAAGGTGAAGAACTCAACATCACAAATCTTTTTATAAAAGGAATAAATATTCTGCAAAACTACTAAAATATTTACAAGAGTTGAAAGTTCAACCTATTTGATTGTAATTTATGTTGAAACATTCTCCAAAACTTTGTGCTCAAACTTTTTCTCTATCTATTTCATTAATTTTTCATTGGTCTCAATATACTCATTATTGACCTTATCAACAATACGAACTAATTATTCTAAAATAGGTGCCTACTCATTTACATTATTAATCTCAAATGCATCTACAAAAATGTCCTTTGTGTCATGTAATACCTATTTTTTCTTGTACTTTATTCTTAACTTTTCTTTCTTGGTCTTTCTACTCAATAACCTTTGCAAATTTTGTATTTGTTCAAATGTCATTATATCAAGTTCATCCTTAGGAAGTATAATTACCTCATTTAAAGTCATTGGAGTTTCACGTGACTCTACCTTCTTCTCTATGATCTGTGACCTAGGTGTGTTGACACTCAACAATATAAACTACAATTGTGTTCCTTCAGCGCTTTATCTTTGTAGTTGTTTGCCTATTGAAGCTATCTCCTTCTGAGTAGGTATAACTTGTTGAATAGGTGTAAGAATTTATGATTCATTAGAGATAGGCACAACACTCAACAACTATATTAAGGCTTGGATTGACTCTTGCTCCTTTGGGTTCTCGATCTCCTCAAGCTTTAGTTGTTTAGCATCCTTTGTTCCCTTAATGTGAGGTCCTAAGGTATCATGTGTAGATTGATCTTCTTGTCCTTTCTTTTTTCCTTCATTATTGTCAATGACAAGATTGGTCATAGGTGGTGGGCATTTAATCAAAATTATAGCTTTTCCCTTCTCCTTGGCACTTACATCTTGCTCACCCTTTTCTTCTACTATAACTAATGTGATTTTCAAACTATCAGTTGTAGTGCTTATAGTAGGTGCACTCTCAATCCTTGGGTAATCTTGAATTTGTATTAAAACTAGATTGGTGCATGGAAGAGGAGTGTATGAGATTGCAATTGAAACTCTTGCATTTTTCAATTCTTCCTTAGTCAAAATATTTTGATTCTGATGTGTTTCATCAAAAATATCTTCTATTTTAACAACATCTTGTTGTTCACTCTCATCTACCTTTCTTCTTATTTGCTCTTCCAAATTGTCTAGCTCATCATTATCTTCCTGATTGCTTAATTCCATGTGATATTTCCCTTCTTCCTTTCCTTCTACTATTTTTGGAAGTAATATCCAAAATGCATTTTTCTAGGTCAAATTACTTTCTTGTACAACATCTTCTACTTTATTTCTCAAAATTTTATGGGCCCTTATGTTGGGCATAATTTTATTTACAAAATCTCTTAGCACAATAGACATATGAGTCTTTCCTAAGTCAAGCATGGTTTGGGCTAAAGTAGCCTCTCTTATTTTTCTTTCTTTGGATAATGCCCAATTCCATTTTACATCTAATTTATTGTATAAATCTTCTAGAATGTGTTTGCCTAATTCTATAGGCATATACTTAAAAAAAATTCATCATATCTAACATTTCTTTTTCAATTTTCTCTTGATTTTATTTATCTAAAGAATCATAATTAATATTTTGAAGTGCGAATTCCTATTGAATTTCTAATATTCTCACATACCTGATCAATATTCATAGGGGTTTGTCTAGGAATAATTTGAAGGTTTCTCATATCGTTAGACTCAGTTTTCTCTCCTTTACCTTCTTCATCATTAGGCATAATAGCTAATTTCCTTCTTGGCTTCTTCTTTGGACTCTACTCATTCCCTTTTGTGGGTTCCCCTTAACCCTTACTTAGCTTGTTTGTCTTTGTTGTTCTTTTCTTTGGTTCAACAACTATAGGTAATGGTTCTCCTCATCTTGTTACTATCCTTCTTTAAGGTTCAGAGATAGGGGTGACATCAATTTTTTTGACATTCTTCTTCAAATCCCTCTTCACCTTAGGATCCAGAATCTCAACTTTATTTTATTTTTTTGCCTTGGGCTTGGTAACCACTAGTTCTTGTCCTATTGATTCTTCCTCTTCTTCTTATGATTCTTCATCTTCCCCTTTGCCTTCATTTATTTGCATGGTTCCTTCACCCAATTTTCTATCAAGATCAGCAATCATCTTCTTGCTTTTTCTATCCATCTTGGGAACTTTAGTCTGCATCATCATTTTTATCTTAGCTGACTCATAATTATTGAAAGGCTTAGTATTACTATCAATATCTTTAGATAACAAAGTTATAATAGTTGCAGTGATCTCATCTGCATTCACCTCATATTACATCGGCCTTAATCATGAAATTCTTAATAGTACAACTTGTGCATATCTATAGTTAGTGTCCACCATGAAACAAATGCCTTCATAATAGTGGTCAACAACTGACTGTTGAATCCTTATTTTATTCTTCATTTTTAATTTAAATTCTTCAAAATAACCACCACTAATAGTTTCAAATTTTTCACCCAGTTGTTCAATAAAAACATTTTTTTCTTGATCATTGGTCTTGTATTATCCCAAACTATAGTTCCAATACTTGGAAATGATTTTTTTATGTTGAAGAATATGCAAATCAATAGTGACCCAAACTTACATGATGTGTTCCTCTTTTTTGATTGCTCCAAGATTCTCAGCTAGTTGTATCAACTATAGCTCGACAAGGTCATAGTTGTGGTCTTTCTTCATAATCTTATCACCTAAGCCCATTTTAATGCATGGAACACTATTTAGTCTGCTTGACTAATGGAGTAATGCCCCACCAAGGAACCCAAAAGAAATTAACCTAAAGTTTCACTAAGCTTATCAAACATTTTTTTTGGAAAGATAATAAACAATAATAAATAATACTCTAGAAGCAATAACAATAAGAGATAAAATAGCAGAAGCAATAACTCACATACATACAACCATCATAAACAAATTACATCTCCTAAGGGTCCCATAATGTTGAATCACATTTAAGTTTAATTAAATACTAAATCCAATACACAACATAACCACATCAAAGAATAATCACACGTACAAATCCATTTAAACAATATACAATTATATAAGATGTCACTTGGTAATAATCAAAAATGATTAATCATCTATTGTACAAGTTACAGGGTATGATAAGCTCAAATAATATACATCATCAATAATATACAACATCTCATAAGATCTTTGATAAATCAAGTATAGTATCATAGGTTATAACCATCCAATAGAAATATAAGATTAGAAAGAAGTGAACATATACACAGGCACCTCCAGCAATGGCAACCAGTTGTTGGATCTCAATGTTGTAAGAAAAATGCACTACCACTCAACTTCATGGAACCTAAATGTCCCACTTCCAACATACTAAGGAGATAAACTCAAGTCCCATACAGATATCAAAACATAAGTCATAACCAACATCTAGCTCAAGGAAACACCTGAAAGCAATCTATCTCAAAGGGTACCAAGACATAAGTATCATCTAAACCCAGAGGCAACATAGACATGTAGGAAATTTACTATTCAAGTGGGCAAGTGTCATCACATGAGCCAACTTTAAGGTTACCCTAGTATCCTCATTGGACTCTAGCTCCCGGGTGTCTCTATGTGGCATCAATATCCTTTCATACAGACAAGGCATAATAACAAGTCAACTCTAAGGTTACCCTAGCAGTCTCTCAGGACTCTGACCCCCTACTGACTTTAGGCATCAATATCTTACTAATTCATTTTAAACCCATTTATTGAAATGTTATCACTTATTAAAACAAACTACAATGGGTTACCCAAGAAGCCTCTTTAGGGTTCTTGCCTCCATTGCAAGCCACTTCCCAACATGACATACAAATAACTTACCCTAAGCTCAACAAAAGCAAAAAATCTCATAAGATCATAAAATACACATTAGTTCTTAAAAAATCAAGTGGAAAGCACTGAAATATCACTTATCAAAATCACAGATTTCACCAATACAATCATCCTAGCATGACTGATCCAAAATCAAGTACACATATACCAACCCATGACATCACATGACATCACCAAGAACAAATCACATAATCACCTTAGTCCTATACAAGAAATTGGGAAACAATCCAAAGATAACCTATTGAAGACTCAAAGATTACACCAGAAAATTCACAACATTCACTTTAGTTCTACACAAGAGAAACCGGAAAGAAATAATGACCAATAGATCAAACTCATCATAGAACACACATGACACATCACCATGGTTGAGTATAAAAGATTGTAACCATAAAAGCATCTCAAAAAAAAAAACCCAAGCCTTTGGTAAACATCCTGATTTGGTTAAAGCTAAGTCAACCCCAAACCCAACATCGGTAGACCATACATCACATAAAGTGCCAAACAATGTTACTTTCATAATTCATTCAATTTTGGAAACACACAAGTTTGATTTTCACTTATAAGTTTTCAAGTTTTTATTCTCATTTTCAAGACACAAGATTTGATTACAATCAGGGTTCACATTTTCGTACTTCAAAAAATAATTATAATTGATAAAAATTTCATATGTTTCATAGATCAATTAGGAGCCTTACGTTCATTCCCACAAATTTACTACACTTCTCAAATAGAAAAATAAACAAATCAAATAAGATCTTGTGAATTTAAAACTCAATCCCAACAACAATATTCCAATTTAAATAAATTGATTTAAACTATAATTTAATCATTTCAAATTATATATATATTATAATTATTAAATTAAAGAACATGTTAATATTTTATTTTTCAAAATACAACCATACATATTTTATATAAATATCTTATAACATAATACAAATATTATTATTTACAAAAAAAATATTATCTTTTTTTTAAGGGTAAAAAACATTTTCTAAAAAGAAATTTAGTCATTTAATATTTTTAACAGTCTTAATCAAAGATTGACATGGCAGACTTTGGGCCTGCTATGATAGTACCAAGTCTACTTGTGGCAGCCCTTTGGCATGCTCACAGCAGGCTTTGTACTACACACAGCAACCAAGTCACTGACTAAAGAAGGTAGAAAGGAGGAGAAGGGGGTGGGAGTGTTGGTGGCCCCCACCCACCCAAAAACATTTATATTTTTTTTTATTGAAAAAATTCATGTGCCAACAAAAACTATAAAAAGCTCCCCAATTATTATTTTTAATATTTAATAATGTAATTACAGAGTAATTACAAATTACTATGTGATTATATTATTTTATATATTTATCATTTTTTAATAAATTTTCCAATATAAACCTAGTATAGAACCCTGGATCAAACAGTCAAAATCTATAAAACAAATTTGGTTTTCTTTTCAAAACCCACATCCCAATATTAACAAATCCATTATGAATCACCTAGTTTAATCAAACAAAGGTTTCAAATCTCAAATTAACCAACAAGGGTTTTGAAAGGGGCATGGGGGGTTGGTGGCCCTCGCCCACCCAAAAACATTTATATTTTTATTTATAAAAAAATCCATGTGCCAACAAAAACTATAAAAAGCTCCCCAATTCATTTTTTATATTTAATAATGTTATTACATAGTAATTAAAAATTACTATGTAATTGAATTATTTTATATATATATGATAAATTTTCCAATATAAACCTGGTATAAAACCCTAGATCCAACAGTCAAAATCTATAAAACAAAATTGATTTTCTTTTCAAAACCCGCAACCCGATTTTAACAAATCCATTATGAATCACCCAGTTTAATCAAACGAAGGTTTCAAATCTCAAATTACCAAACAAGGGTTTTAAAAGATGAAATTCATTCACAGACATCTTTGAAAATGAAGAACAATAAATTCACAGTGAGGGTTTCTAATTTTTAATTCACATACAGATATCTCAAAATGAAGAAAAAATGAAATTTACGACAAGGGTTTTAACCAAATTTAAAATGAAACAATTTCAATAAGACACAGAGAAGATAGGTACTTTTTATGCAAGAACTACTGTGCAAAACTAACAAGATCCTACCTGGATCTAATGCTAAATAATGAACACACCAAACACATAGAATTTTGTTGAAAACAGATTAATACAAGCATGAGAATGTATTTCAATCATTGTTTTGTCACTAAGATCAAACCTACTACTTACTAGTAAGACAATTGGTTAGATAATTTGAGTACTATCATTTGTTTGATTGATGAAGAGGATTTGATCAAAGATGTAACAATAGCACCTAGAGGAAAGGTTGAGATAAGATATGGAAAAGGAGTACAAATATTAGTTAAGATAGTGATATTATAGTACATTGACTATCTACTTAAGGTTGCAAAGGATGCCTACACTAATTAAGTTCAAAAGAATAAGTAAAATGAATTGTATCTGCCAAGCTTAACAATCTGCATAGTAGGTGTCGAGCAAAGTCAAGTTTTAGTGTATGTCGAGCGATACAGTATTAGCCAAGTAAAGTTTAGTTGATGTCGAGCACTAGTAAACTTTTTTTTGTGTTGAGTGATTTAATAATGGATGTCGAGCAATGCAGTATGTGTTGAGCATCAAAAGAAAGTTAATGCTAAGTGTTAGTATTATGAGAAAGATCGTGAATTCAATGAATCTGAGCTAACAAGTTTGATTTCATTCATTGTGTGAACCATGTGGAAGATAAGCTTGATGAGCTGGTGGCACAAAATTTAAGATGAATCATTGTGAGGTGAATTCAAAGAGGATTGAAGGAGAAGTTTCTAGAAAGGAATAAAATGAAAAGATGGGTAGATTCGTTGAATCCTACCTAACCCTACCTGACACTAAAAAGGACAATGGAGGATGAACAAAAAAAGATCTAAATTTTCTATTTATAAAGATGGCTAGTCAAAAGAAAAGGTTGTCATGTACAAGAACCTAAGAAAGACAAGGAGTCTAAGGTATTGCTTCATTTAGTGACCAAAGAGAAGAGACTGCTATTGGCAAGAAAAGAAAGAAATCTTAAGGGTGTGGATGCTTGAAGGGTGGACAAGCTATCAGAGCTAAAGTGTGTGAAATCCAAGTAGAATGGAGGAATAAAATAGAGATTTAGAATCTACAAAGTGAAGTTGTAAGTTGTTATTAGATCAAGCATTACTGTTACTTTCTAATCATTGAATCAATCTAGGGTAAATCCTTTGGATTAAGGTTGACCTAATAGTCATTTGTAAATCATTTAATTGGGTAACATTCCAAGTGAATGATCTAAAGTTCACTAACAAGGCTCACTCCTAATAAGGTGATTGAAATCCTCTAACCAGGTCACATTTAACAGTGTGCATTGTAACATTTAATAAGGTTGGCCTTTCACAAGGCATCACTTCAAAAGAGTGAGAATTAGTAGCATGTTGCTGGTATTTTTTTCAAATTGGGTTTCCACTTAAAATCATTGTGTCAAATGTGTTGTTGAATTTATTATGTTTCATGCTTACATTTCTACAAAGTTGACTTGATAGTAACCTAAAAAATTTAAGTGATTATATGATCTAATAGATGTATTCATAATGAACATGTTTTATGGATATGGGTTCACTAAGTTGTGAAAAAATTTATTTGTACATCTAGACCTTAGATAATTGATTCATCTCCCCCCCCCTCAGTTATTCTAAAGAATTCCAAAATTTGGTATCAGAGCCATCTACTTAAGAGGACTAGTTTGAAGATACTAGAAGCAAAAAATCAAAATGTCAAAAAGAGAGGTACCCAAAATTAATAGAGATAACTTCCCTACTTGGAAAAGTCTAATGAAGCTATGCCTAGGAGGTCTTGGAAACCATGCACAATCTACCATCATCGCAGAGCATGTCAATCCTATTGGAGCCCTGATTATTGAAGATTTGAAAAAGAAGAATGAACACAACTAGGTAATGTTGGAGATTGTCTCTGCCCTAAGTTATGTTCAGTTCGATGATATCAAGGGTTGTAATAGTGCAAAGAAAATGTGGGATGCTCTTCACACTATTTATGGAGGAGACACAAATATTCTAAGAGCTAAATCTGAAAGTCTTAAAGGTAAGTTTGATGATATAAGAATGCAAGAAGGTGATAATGTTAATCAATATTACTCTAGGATAAAAGATGTTGTTAATGCAATAAGAGGAGCTACTGGTAAGATGACGATGAGACTATACTAAGAAAAGTTTTGAGAACACTGCTCCCCATTTATGTTCTTAGAGTTTCTATAATACAAGAACTAAGATGCATGCTAGGTTCTAATATGACTCTTGAAGGTCTGGTAGGTAGGCTCACTACTTTTGAGCTATATAATTTTGATAATTTCAAATCTGACAATGTTGAATCTTCTTTCAAAGCCAAGTTATCATTGAAGGAACCTAATGAGAAGAAAAAGAAAAAAAAGGTAAAATATGTTTCCAATGACAGTGATACAGATGAGGAAGATGTAGAACAAATTGAAGCACTAATAGCAAGGATATTTCATAGAGGTCAAAGAAAATTCAAAGGTAAGTTACCTATCATATGTTTCATTTGCAATGAGGTTGGTCATATTGCTGCTAGATGTCTAGAAAAGAAAAATTATAGAGGTGCAGACAAGTACAAAAGTAGAAGAGATGAAGATAGAAAAGACTACAAAGACAAAGGCAAGAAATCTTGCTACATTGCTGAAGAGAAACCTAGAGATGGATCTAATGATCATGATGATGAAGTGGTCTATTTTTTAACAAAAGATGATTCAAATGAGGATGAGGCAACTACACTAGTGTCTTGTGTGAACAAGAATGATAGATGGATCATTAATAATGGGTGTTCACATCACATGACTAGAGATAAAAGTAAGTTCATTACCTTGAATTATTATGATGGAAATAGTGTAAGATTTGGCAATGATGCACCCTATTTGATAAAAGGAAAATTTTCTCTCAATCTCACAAAAAAAAAATTATGTGACAATGTTTATTATGTTGAAGGACTTAACTATAATTTTTTGAGTGTTTCACAATTGAATAGTTTAGGTTCTAAGGTTGAGTTTGAGAACAAGATTGCTAAGATATATGATATTGATGGAAAACTAATTGGAAAAGGTGATCAAACTAGAGATAGTCTATTCTACCTTGATATGGAGGATGATACTTATTTAGTTATAGAATTTGATGATTTGTGGATATGGCACAAGAGGTTATGTCATGTTAATTTTGATAACTTGGTTAGTATCAGTAACATGAGAAGAGTAATAGGTTTGCCTAAGTTGAAGAAGCCTGACAATATAATTTGCAAACAATATCAGTTTGGAAAAAAGAAAAAGTCAAGTTTTAAGAGTAAGACTCATACTTGTAAAGGAATATTAGATTTTTCATACTAACTTGTGTGCACCAATTGAAGTGCAAAGCTACAAAGGAGATAAGTACATTATGCTACTTGTTGATGATTATTCTAGAATGATGACCATTATGTTTTTGAAATAGAAATATGATGCTTTCCAAATGTTTAAGTGGTACTTAGCAAGAGTTGAGAAAGAAACAAGTAAAATTCTGAAATGATTAAGATCTGATAGTGGAGGAGAATTTACATCAAGTGAATTTGAGATGTTTTGTAATGATCGAGAAATCAAAAGAAAGACATCTGCTCCTAGAACCCCTCCACAAAATGGAATTTTTGAAAGGAGGAATAGATATGTAATGGACTATGTTAGGATGCTCATGATGGAGAAAAATGTTGCTTTGAAATATTGGAGAGAAGCTATAAGTATCGTTGTCTATACCTTGAACCATGTGCAAGTCAAGAGAGGTACTCATTCAACACCTTTTGAACTATGGTATGGATGCTCACTCAATATTAAATATTTTACAGTATTTGGAAGCAAGTGTCATATTCACAAAGATTTTAGGAATGGTAAAATAGATGCAAAAAGTGAAGAAGGTATATTCCTTTACTATTCCACAAGAAGCAAAGCTTATAAGTATTTAAATACTAACACTAACAAAGTTGTGGAAAGTATAAATGTGAAATTTGATGAATATAAAGAAGTACATGAGACTGAACCTATGAAGGAACTAGAGGAATACAAATCATTTTTATATATCTATGGAGGTATGCCTACTGATGAAGATGTTGTACATCAAGTTGCAAATCAATAGCAAGTTTCAGTGATTACCAAGTCACATACTATGAATGTCGAGTTGCATTCAGGAACCGAGCTACATTTAGGTGCTAAGTTACAAAATGAAGTTGAGGCACATTTTGATTCTAAGATTAGTATACATGAAAGAGATGTTGAACTACCTAATAGAGATGTACTTAGTGATTCAGAAGTTGAGAGAACAAATAACAAAAATAGAGCATAACCAAGATTGTCAAAGTATATCAAAAGACATCACTCTACAACACAAATTATTGGAGATAAAGATGCAAGACCAATGACAAGGAACAAGTTGAGAAATGATACATGTTTTCTTAGCATGCATGAACCTAAAACAATGAAAGATGCCTTAGAAGATGTGGACTGGAGTAAAGTCATGAAAGAAGAGATTGCACAAATTTAGAAAAATACGACATGGACTCTAGTTCCTAGAATGGAAGATAAAAATGTGATTTGTAATGCCCCACCCGGAGATCCTTGGAAACAAGGATGGGATACAAGCCAAAAATTTTTTTTTTTTACAAGTATGAATGCACATGATAACATCATATAGGTATCACAAAGATCACAATGGAAGACTTCACCACAATCTCGGCAACCAACGAATCTCTGAATGCCACTACCAAACTGACACACACAAACAAAGCCAACAATGACAATGCACATGATGAGGGCTCAAGAAATGACCACTCATCAAAAAAACACCAAGCTGAGGTAAAATACAGAATTTTAAAAATTGGCTAAGCCTGAAGCCCTAAAAATTGGCTAAGTTTGGATTTTTGAAGCCCTGAAATTTCCTAAAATCTTTATCTTATCTCTAAGAGGTCTAAAACCTATCTCAAAAGATTCGTCACATATATTAAAATATATCTTAAGTATAAGTTGGTGTATATTTAATTCCTTATAAGTTGATGTATATTTAACTTAAACGATATATTTTAAACCCCGAAGAATGAACTACAAAAAGAAACAACTGAAATTCAAATTCCGCCGCCAAGGGATTGAAGAACACCTAAGAGGGTACCCCAAACCATCCCTGAAAAGTTTAGATCAGACCAAAAAGTGCTCACTGCCCACCCGCGCAGGTTTCATAAAACTCGTGCGACACTTTATCAGCACTGGGCGATACTTTACCAGTGTCGTGTGACATTTCTCCAGAAGGAGGGCAACATAATCAAGGTTTGGGCAGTACTTCTCCAAAGGGCGTGCGATACTGGAAGTGTATCATATGACATTTCTTCTGAGGATGTGCAATACTTTAAAGTATCATACAACATTCCTCAAATGGGTGTGCGACATTATATTGTATTGCACCATGCTGATACATGATCACCCAGGGAAAAAGCAAGAAAACTCAAAGGACAAACAACAAGCTAAAACATAGAGAAAAACCTCCACACCGAGGAGTATCGGATCCACATCTCAAGGGCAAAACACTCGACAAACTAAAAGATGAAAAGCCAAAATCTAACCATCTAAATCATACATCGAAGGGAAAGAACAGAAGGAACATCACAGTGAACATAAGCAACATCGCAATGTACAGAGATAATATCACAATAACAAAACAACCAAATTAAGTACGCAGTTCCTCCCGACCATCAATAGCATCATAAGACCATCATGGATCGTAGCCATCCCCTGTGCGTAACATCCCAAGCCACTGATCCGATCATCGATATTGTCATAATAGGGATGTCACTTCTGAACATGCTACAAAATAAGCATAAGGAATCTAAAATGCTAGTAGAAAAACATAAGATAATCCTACAGTAGATAACGTCACCTATCACATGCTAAACATCAATAAGCAATAGATATGCTACTACAGCAATTCACATCATCTAATCATATGTTAAACATCATTATATGGGCATGCATCAAATAAACTATCATCTAAACATGACATCCAAGCATTCCAATGAAAGCATAAATCACAAGAAAGTGTACTCCGAAATTCGAAGTACCAAGTGAAAACATCCAGCAACGGTCACATTAGGACAAAAGATTGTCTCTGTATATTGGTCCCTAGCAATGGTATAGGTAGTTATGCCTTCCAACCACATGGCACCCGTAGGTCCACACCCATCGTGCTGATGGAGATAATGATCCAACCACAACCACACATAAAGCACAACATCCAAGGCTAACACTCACACCAAACAGTATGATGGTTGCAACCAAGAATCTAAGACAATGCAAGGAGTACAGGTCCTGGTCAGACACTCAATAGGCTACTAAGTAGGGACTAACATCATGGAGAGTCGCTTGGCATCGAAAAGCCCAAGCTCAGATTGTGTGTCCTCAAACTTAAATGGGTGCTCACACATTGTATCCTCGAACTGAATCGGGTGCTCACACATTTTATTATCTTAATTTTTATTATCATACACACATTTTATTTAGTTATCACTTATTTAAAACTTCCTATCCTCCACCAACCCTATGGGACTAAGGTCACTAGGTTGCAAGATAGAAGCCCCCTCCATATGCTACCCTACCCTACCCATGCTCATCCTATGACAAGTGCCTGTGGGCATGCATACTCCCATCCTGACCCCAATTATCATAACTTTCAAAAGTACCATGAAAGATCGAGCCTCACAAGTCACCTGACAAATGTACTTGCACCTACTCATGTGTGGTGCACCACCATCACGAAGATCAAAACACAAGGATAGGATGAGAACACAATGCAAAAGATAACACCCAACTGAAAGCAACACAGGAAGGATGGATTCTACATGAATCCCAAAGCCAAGAAAACCATACATCATAAAATCACTCAATCGGCCTCAATCTGAGAGTATGGATTCTACACAAATCTCAATGATGCAACAAGACTAAAAATCATGAACTCACTCAACCAGCCTCAATCTGAGAGTATGGATTCTACACGAATCCTAGTGCTCATGAAACAAAAGCAAAATTCTAAAAGAAACAATAACACCAAGTATAAAATCACTCAACCAAACACAACGTCAGGAGTATGAATGCAACACACATCCCAATGCAACATAAAAGTGCAATAGTGGTCTGACCGATATCCAAATAGATCATCAAGGTCCATGACCCACATTATGCCAAGAAAACTCAAGAAAATAGGGCGACACACAAAATGAGGTAAAAATCCCAAATTTTGGAAAAATTGCAAAATTAAAACCCATTTGGCCTTTGGGCACAAAAGCCCAAAAATCCAAAAATAATCAAATTCGAACACCGTATGCAAAAATGGCTAGCATAACGGCGTAAAACCCCAAACCCTCATCTCAAAAAATAAGGAAATGTTCATACCCATCCAACCGGGTAGAACTAACATACAAAGACAGAGGGGAACACTAGTTCTCAGCCTCCAAACAAATGGCTACCAAAAATAGAAGCAGAAATGGAGCAGAAAAAATAAAATAAGAAAGCCCTACCTCACAGCCAAAAGGGCAAAATGAGAATCTAAACCATAAAATAAATATCTCGTAGAAGTAGCTAAAAATTGTGGCAATCCAAGGTTTCCCCAAGCTATAGCCAATGAGCCCAACCTCGCGACGATTTCATGCTCGTAGCTCCCACAACGAACAAAACAATAAATTCTCATGAAGAGGATTTTGGGTTTTACTCTCCAACTTTCTAATTCAAAAGCGAGAAGTGAGGAATTAAATTCCGTTTTGGATATTTATTCACTTTTCAAGTGAATAATCGATTAGGGCAATTAACTAGCCAACCTAGTTAAACCCTGAATCGACCCAAACGAAAATAGGTTATTCCTATAAATAGGAATTCATCTATGGAAAAGCTACCAAAAATTAAAATAAATCAATTAAAAAGCCCGCAAACCCAAAAACACATAAATTTTTTAATAACTTTTGTGACAATATGAACCTCTAAATGCATAGACACGCTTACTGGTCTAATCACATAATGCAAATGAGTTCAGATTTAATAATCATCGAAATTTTTAATTTAAACATTTAATTAAGAATACATCGACCATATAAGGATGACATTGGTAAAAAATGAATGGTTGAATCACTAACTCCATGTGCCACTGCCAAGGATATAAATCCTGCACACTAAACAACACGATCAAGTGCAATTGCATATAATAACATAGCCAAAGCAATAAATGCATTAAATCACCTAATTTAACCATTTATTTAATTATATTAAAATAATCTATTTACATCACTCATGTTCACATAAAGCATATCAATGCAAGAATGAAGTAAATAACCATAGCATTAAATCCATCACCTAACATAATCAGAGGTAGGACCTAATACCAGATAACCAGATATCATCATAAAACACGTTGTCATCTCAAAATGGCATCATCATGCAGTATGATTAACTGAACAGCATAGAAGTCTAATATCTATGATACTAAAATCAAGGTATAACATCTGACCCTCGGGTCATTTCAAATGTAAATCATCACATAAGTAACAGATATCCCTTTCCACTTTGAGAAAATGTGGCTCTCACACCTTGCGCTGGAAGGTAATATTTCCCATTGGTGGAGCATTGAGGTTGAAGGCACTGCAATATACAGAGTTGCCTAGAAGCTGAAAAATGTGAAAAGAAAAATCAAATCATGGAATAGAACTGACTTTGGCCACATCTTCCAGGAGAAAGACGAGATATCTAATCAGCTCTCTTCTATTCAGGATGAAATCTAGCATTCAGGATACAATGCTCATAATAGCCCACAAGAAAAGGCCATCCTTTCAGATCTGCACAACATCATATCTAAGGAAGAGCTTTTTTGGAAACAGAGATCAAGAGTCAGTTGGTTGAAGGAACGAGACCGCAACACCAAATTTTTTCACCTGACCACCCTTAAGCACTAGGCTAATAATAAAATAACCAACATTGTTAAGGGCCAGGTTCAGGTTACCAAGGAGGATGAAATTGAGAAAAAAGCTATCTGCTACTTCTCATCTCTCCTCTCAGTTGATCCTTCCCTCTCTAGGTCTGAACAAGAGGAAATCCTGGCAACCATTCACCCCATTCTTCAAGTTCACCATAACTCCATGCTAAAGGCAATCCCCTCCTTGCAAGAAATCCATCAGGCCCTCTTCTGTCTCCCGGGGGATAAAGCTCCTGGCCTGGATGGTTTCCCAACTTTTTTCTTTTAGATCTTTTGGAATATAGTGAAAAAGGATGTGGTTAAAGCAGATCAGGAATTCTTTGGAGCTAGGAATTTGCTTAAAGAACTTAATGCTACCTTTCTGGTCCTCATCCCTAAAATCTCAGGTGCTGATTCTTTGGATAAATTCAGGCCCATTAGCCTCTGCAATTCCTTCTATAAGATCATTTCCAAGCTTCTCACTTCTAGGCTCCTCAGAGTTCTCCCTCTTATTATCTCTCTTCAGTAAATCGGCTTTGTCCCAGGCAGGCAGATCCTTGATTCAATTGTTTTGGTTCATGAGGTTATCCATTCTCTTGAGGCAGGCAAAAAGGAAGGCTTCCTTCTTAAGCTGGACCTATCAAAAGCATATGATAGGATTGATTGGAAGTTCCTCTTTGCTATTCTTTGTGCCTTTGGCCTCGATGATCAGGTTTGCGAGCTCATCTCCCAGCTTGTGTCTTCACCCTCTTTGTCGATTCTGGTCAACGGTCACCTCTCTCCTTTCTTCTCCCCCTCTAGGGGTCTAAGTTAAGGAGACCCCATCTCTCTAGTCCTATTTGTTATCATTACAGAATGCCTTGGCAGACTCATCCAAAAGAAGATCAAGGACAGGTGTTTAATGGGTTTGAGGCCTTCTTCGGGTCCATCCACTTTCACTCATCAGCAATTTTTGGATGACACAATTTTGGGGGGTGAAGCTTCAGTTCGGGAGGCTAGGACCTTCAAAAGCATTCTTAATTCCTACACCAGGGATACTGGACAAGCTATTAACTTAAACAAGAGCTCTGTCTTCTTCCTCAACACTCCTCTGGAGAGGCAGAGGAAAATTGCTCGAATTTTGGGTTGTGGCATTGGGTCCCTACCGATGACTTATCTTGGGCTTCCTCTAGGCTCCAAACCCCTAGACTCCTTTTGGACAAACATTATCGACAACTTCATCAAGAAACTTGCTGTTTGGAAAGGGGCCACCCTCAGTCAGGTAGGTAAATGCACCCTAGTTAACTCAATTCTCCAGAACCTCCCCACCTATGCCCTCAGTCTCTTTAGGATTCCAGTTAAGTTTGTGAACAGAATGGAGAGGATTCAGAGGGATTTTCTCTAGACTGGAACTGATGACCACAAGAGATACCACTTGGTTTCCTGAGACCAAGTTTGCTTGCCCAAAAGCCAGGGAGGTCTTGGAATCAAGAAAATTTCTCACCTAAATCAATCCCTCTTAGCTAAACTCCCTTGGCGCATCTTTCAAGGCACAGGTGTTTGGAGGGACATCTTAGCTGAGAAGTACCTGGGAGGCCTGTCTCTCTTCTCCATTTTCCAGGGGGCCGAGCTGCCGTTGGGTTCTAACATTTGGAATGGTATCTTGAAGGCCCTTCCCCTTGCTAAATCCAAGGCCAAATGGAAAGCTAGAATAGGAGACAAAATCCTTTTTTGGCAGGACAGTTGGCTTTTTCAGGAACCTCTCAATAACCATCCTTCATTCGGCAGGTGGGCTGATCAGGTAATAGGCAGATATGGTATGTTGGTTAGGAACTATAGAAATGGGAATGAATGGCACAATCTAGTAGAGCTTTCACAAGATCTCGAGCCTTTGATGGCTTCTTTGAATGCCATCAACATCAACCAGATAGGTGACGCCTTAGTCTAGGGAGACTCTTCTGGAGGCCATTATACTGTAGCCTCAAGCTATCTTTCCCTTGTGGGCACAGGGGAGAAACCTATTTGGGCCAAGGCCTGGACCCTTGGATTAACGCCCAAAATCAACATTTTCTTTTGGCTTTTCTTGCAAGACAAAATCCTTACCCTGGATAATTTAGCCAAGAGAGGCCAAATTATACCCAGTAGATGCTGCCTCTGTAAGCATGACCTGGAAACGGTTAATCACATTTTCATTCACTGCCCCTTTTCCTCTAGAGTGTGGAGTCTTCTGACTTCCAATATGAACTTCTACTGGTGCCCACCAGCCAGTATCCAAGAATTCTTGATACAGTGGAGTAGCAACCACAAAGGCCTGAACTCCCAATTTTTGAGTTCCTAGATTATCTCACACTTTTGTTGGGGAATATTGAAGAAGCACAACAACAGGATATTGAGAGATAGAGAAGCTCCTGAGGGTATTATAGCAGAGAAAATTGATGGCCTCATGAAAGAGAACTATTCCAAAACTAGAGATGGAAACATAAAGGATGGAGGGAAAATTAAGGCCAGGAAAGAAGACAACAGGCTACTTGGTCCTTCCCCCCCGAAAACTACCATAAAGCCAATTTTGATGGGGCAGCTAAGGGGAACCCTGGTCCCACCAAATGTGGTGGAATCATAAGAAATAGCTTGAGAGGGGGCATTGTTGCTATCTCCTCCCCTATTGGTCACCAAACCAACCATTTGGCTAAAGCCAGTGCGGCCAGACTCACTGTTAAGCTAGCCTTGGACTCAGGGATCAAACATCTGTGGCTTGAAGGAGACTCCCTAAATATAATAAATTGTATTTTAGGAGTAAACAAACCCTCATGGACCATTGAAAGCATAATTGAGGACCTAAAAATGGACTTGAGAAAACTTAAAAATTACCACGTTAGCCATGTCTACCGTGAAGCTAACGTGGTTGCTGATTGGTTCGCAAACGCAGCGGTCACATTCAATTCGGTGATGACGTGGGGAAACAATAATCATTTTTCGGCGGCGGCTATGGAGCTCATCTGAAAGGAGCAAATTGAAGGTATCAACTCAAAATCTTTTTTATGATGATGAGACATGCTAAATCATGTTTTAAAAAGGGAATCATTTGGAGTTATGCAGAACCCCCACCGTTTCATAATAACATGTATGGAATACACGAACAAAAGAAAGCCAGAGTTAAACCCAATAACATGCGCATTAAAGCTCTTGTCCTTAGCAATTTCTTCATCTTTGAGCTCTATAATTCTGTTAAGGATTTAGAGTTAGAGAGGCATAATATCGCAATGGTGGGAGAAAGGATTAGAAGAGAGCCATGGGGAGAAACGGAGAGCTGGAAAGAAAAAGGGAAGGTTTGGAAAAAACTCCAGAAGGGCGGCATAACCAGCTTCATGGAGAGGCTCCATGGTTTCAACGTGGGGGTTACCAAGATTATGGTTGAAACCTGGCACAACAGAAAGCTCAAAATTAATGGTGTTTCCCACCAAATCACAAATGGTCTCATTGCAGAGGTGACTGGCTTCTCCCAGGAAGGCATTAGCTTCTTCAGGGATAAGAAGATGTCTGCCAATGCTATTAATGATTTCGTCAAGAACGACAAGGAGAAAAGCAAACTGGTAAAGATTGACACCTACTATGACATTGAGTCCATCAAGAAGATCTGGGGGCATGTTTTGAGGATCATCATAGAGTATGTCACTTTGGAGCCCAGGTTTGATAAAGTCAGGACCCATCATTTTGTTCTGCTTAATCATTTTAGACATAAAGTGAAAATCTCCTTTCCTTTCTATATTAATACTTCTATGACTAAGAATATAGAGAGTTACAAGAAATGTCCTGTCAAGAACCCCACCCTTCACGAAGGCCTTCTGCTCCTCATTTTTGAGTTTTTGAAAACCCAGACAAGAGGCAAGTCCATTGGGGTTTCGGGTGGCTCCTCGAAGGACACCGCCAGCTCAGACTTAGGGGAAGTGTGCGTTATGAAATTTTTCAAGTCTAAAACCCCAAAAGCAAATCCCTCTCCCCACTTCCCTAGCAAGAAGAGCCCCAGGTGGCCTCCCCCTAACCCCCCTTCCCCTCATTCTAAGGAGTCTAGTGATGAGTCGGATACAGAGTCGGAGGAGGCAGATTCGGTGGTAGAGAAGGAAAGTGAGTTGGAAGATGACAAGGAGAAAGATAATGACAAGAAGGAGGTGACCCCTTGGTAACCCAGGATAACCCCAAGAAAAGAAAATTGGACCAGACCCCTACCCATGATCATCTCAGTGACCTCGCCAATTTTCCCCCCAGCCCTACTATGCCCACCTCCCCCCTGGAGGTCCCCATTTCGCACCTAAAAGAGATGATAGAAATCATGGTTGAAAAGGGGGGGAGGCCATCAAGGAAAATAAGAAAAGAGCCTAGAGCAATCTCAATGTGGATAGGGCTAGTATGGGCATTGTCAGAGAACCTGCTAAAATCCAGGTGTTGGGGGGTCTCGACAGTAGCACCCACTATGACGAGCTCCTTGACCTGACTCTTATGGTTCTCTTTGACAATGTTCGTGAAACGGGTTTCAACTTTCTCAACAATGCAAAGAACAGCCTGATTGACAATTTTTGCTCCATTAAGTGGCTTTTTCAGAAAATTGAGACTCTGAAGGACAGGTCCAACTAGACCAACAACAGGGGGGATGTCAAGGATCATTAGGCCAGAGGTAGTAAAGACCAGGAGAGCAGCCAAGAAAAAGACAGAAGCCAGGACCCCAGAGACAATCAGGAGGACAGAATCACCCGACTCGAGCAGAAGGTCCAAAGGCTAGATTCTATCCACCAGATTGTGACTAAATAGATTATGGATACCCTCCATACCTTGAATGAAAACATTGTTAATCTGGGGAACTATCTTACCAATGTCGATCTTGTGGGGAACATGGAGCAGAGTACAGAGCACAGAACCAGTTGGGAAGATCCTCAGAAAGAGACTGGAACCCAGAAAAGTCAGGGGGACCAGAAGCATTTCCCCCCCAGGATCCAGGAGAAAGAGGCCAACCAGAAGGAAAGCGATGCTGCAGAAACCCTGCAGGCAATGGAAAAGAAGGGACACTAGTCTGCCCACCAGGCTCTGTTCCTAGCCTTTGTTTCTCAGGCTTTGAGCCTTTTTGTTTCTGGCCTTTTGAGGCAGCTTTTTTTCTGTCTTTTCAGTTTTAAGTTATTTTCTGCTGTAAAACTTTGGGTTTCAAGATCCCTGTAAAACCTATTTTCCTAATCAAAAATAGATATCTCATAAAGAAAAAAAATAAGGTAAATGTCCGCAACACATAACCAAATAATCCAACATGAACAATCCATTCTAATTACTTAAGAAATAAATAATGATTGTTTAAAAAACATTAAAAAGGCACCTAAAACACATCAGCAAACACAGTCATAAACATGACTACCCATTGCTATAGGAACCTAGTCCAATGTAGCATGGTAAAAGTACACAATGCAATCTTTGCACACATCTCAAGGTAATCTAGGAACAACCTCATGATACCACATCGATCCTGGTAAGCACTGGCACAAACCTCAAAGAACCATAAATCATATCATAATCTCATAGATTAGTCAAAAGCATAATCAAAGCAACTGATACAGAAACATAAATCCAAACACTTCAACAGGGTAGACCACTCATGGTCACAATCATGATCCATCACAAAAAAAGATCAACAAGGTTACATCCATTAGAATGACTTACATAAGTCAAATGGGAGAGGCACTACACAATTACCACCAAGTGGGTTTGCAGAAACAAGTTAGATAACAATGGTGAAGTCACAAGGAACAAGGAAAGATTAGTTTGTAAAGGATATGCAGAAGAAGAAGGGATAAACTATGGAGAAACATTCACTCTTGTTGCAAGATTGTAAGGAGTAAGAACTCTGCTTGCTTACTCTACATACAAAGGTTTCAAAGTTTATCAAATGGATGTTAAATCTACATTTATTTAATGGTATATTGGAAGAGAAGGTTTATATAGAACATCCAAAAGGATTTGTTGATGCTAACAACAAAAACATGGTATTTAGACTACACAAAGCTTTATATGGTTTGAAGCAAGCACCAAGAGCATGGTATGAAAGGCTTGATAATTATCTTGTGAAGATTGGATTTGAGAGGATTGATGATAATAGCAATCTATACTTGAAGATAGAGACAGGAAAACATATTTACTATCTAAATTTTTTGTTGATGATAACATATTTGGAGGTCAAGATACTTTATGTAAGGATTTTGCAAATGAAATGAAGAAAGAGTTTGAAATGTCTATGTTTGGAGAGATGAAGTTCTTTATGGGTTTGTAAGTACATCAGATGAAATATGGTATATGCATCACTCAGTCAAAATACATAAAGGGGATACTAAAAACTTTTGGATTGAAAAATTCCAAGCCGGTAAACACACCTATGGTGACAGGACATAAATTTTCAAAGAATGACAATTCAGCTGAGGTGAATCAAATATTGTACAGGTCTATGTTTGGTAAATTACAATATGTAGTACACAACAGACATGATATTGCATTATCTATTGGGATAGTTGCAAGATTCTCTACTAATCCCAAGGAGAATCATTTGATGGTTATTAGGAGAGTAATGAGATATCTAAAAGGCATAGAAAATGAGAAATTTGAATTGAGAGCCTACATTGATGTTGATTGGGCTAGAAATATTGATGATAGTAAGAGCACTAGTGGAGGAGCATTTTCATTGGGAAAAAGGCTAGTTACATGGACTAGCAAGAAACAAAACTAGTGGAGGGGCATTTTTGTTGGGAAAAAGGCTAGTTACATATCTTAATCTACTATTGAAGTTGAATATGTTGTTGCAGCAATAAATTGTACAAATATTGTATGGATCAAACAATTACTCAAAGGTATGAAGGAGGAAATCACTGAACCTATGATACTTTATTGTGATAATAGAAGTGTTATAAATATATCAAAGAATCTTATGATGCATACAAATACTAAGCACGTTACAATCAAGTATCATTACTTGAGAGAGTTAATGCAAGATAAAGAGGTGAAGATGGAATATGTCAACACAAAAGAGCAAATAATGGATATCTTCACAAAAGCATTACCTAAGGATGCTCATGAGTATCTAAGAGGTAAATTAGGGGCGATACCCCTATCCAACACTACTTAAGAAACATGAGAAGTGACCTACATCAAACAAGATGATTGGCATATGTCACACATTGATGTAGTGGATCTTACTTTAGGAGCTGCCTAAAGTAATCAAAGAGCTAGAGCTACAAATTAGTCACAACCTAGGTGACAAAGGGAGAAACTAAAAAATGTTCATGTTTTCATATTAAGATGACAAGTCTTTGGGATTGTTGTCAAAGTGGGAGAAAGACAAAGAAAGAGAGAAACATGGAATATCTACTTAGAGGGAGATAGTGTTAAGGAGATATAAGAAGTGATCAAGATGGAGTCATAAAGATGAGTTGATTGTCTGTTGATCATAATAGGATTTTGCATAATTTGGTTTGGTTTTCCATCAATGCCAAAGAGGGAGATTGTCAAAAATAGAATGATACAAGTATGATTATGTGTTTCAATCATTGTTTTGTCACTAATGTCAAACCTGCTACTTGTTAGTAAGACAATTACTTAGATGATTTGAGTATTATCATTTGTTTGATTAATGAAGAGGATTTGATCAAATGAGGTAACAATAGAACCTAGAGGAAAGGTTGAGTTATGATGTGGAAAAGAAGTACAAAGATTAGTTAAGATAGTGATATTATAGTGCATTGATTATCTACTCAAGGTTGCAAAGGATGGATACACTGATTAAGTTTAGAAGAACAAGTAAAAGGAATTGTGTCTACCAAGCTTAACAATCTGCATAGTAGGTCTTGAGCAAAGTCAAATTTCAATGTATCTCAAGTGATATAGTGTTAAACGAGTAAAGTTTAGTTGATGTCAAGCACCAGTAAACTTTAGTGTGTGCCAAGTGATTTGATAGTGGATGTCGAGCAACACAATATGTGTTGAGCATCAAAAGCAAGTTAATGCTAAGTGTCAATACTATGAGCAAGATCATGACTTTTATGAATCTGAGCTAACAAGTTTGATTTCTTTGATTGTGTGAATTGTGTGGAAGATAAGCTTGATGAGTTAGTGGCACAAAATTCAAGATGAACTGTTTTGAGGTGAATTCAAAGAGGATTGAAGGAGAAGTTTCTAGAAGGGAATAAAATGAAAAGATGGGTAGATTCATTGAATCCTACCTGACCCTAAAATGGATAATAGAGGATGAATAGAAAAAGATCTAGATTTTCTATTTATAGAGATGGTTGGTCAAAAGTAAAGGTTATCATGTGCAAGAACCTAAGAAAGACAAGGAGTCTAAGGTATTGCTTCATTCACTGACTAAAGAGAAGAGACTATTATTGGCAAGTAGAAAGAAGGCTGAAGGGTATGGATTCTTGAAGTGTGGACAAGCTATCAGAGCTAAAGTGGTTGAAAACCAAGAAGAATGGAGGACTAAAATAGAGATCTATAATCTACAAAGTGAAGTTGTAAGTTGTTATCAAATCAAACCTTACTATTACTTCTAACCATTATATCGGTCTAGGGTGACCTAACAGTCATTTCTAAATCCTTCAACCATGTGACATTCCAAGTGAATGATGTAAAGTCCTCTAACAAGGCTCACTCCTAACAGAGTGATTGAAATCCTCTAACAAGGCTCACTCCTAACAGAGTGATTGAAATCCTCTAACCAAGTCACATTTAACAGTGTGCATTGTAACCTTTAGTAGGGTTGGCCTTTCACAAGGCATCACTTCAAAAGAGTGAGAATTAGTAGCATATTACTAGTGGTTTTTCCCAAATTGGGTTTCCATGTAAAATATTTGTTTCAAATGTGTTATTGAATCTGTTATGTTTCATGCTTACAATTCTACAAAGTTGATTTGACAGTAACCTACAAAGTTTAAGTGATTATATGATTAATGGATGCATACATAATGAATATGTTTTATGGATATGAGTTCACTAAGCTGTGAAAAGTTTTATTTGTACATCTGGGCCCTGGATAACTGACTCACCCCCGCACCTCTCTTAGTATTCAAACAAATTTTTCTACTCTTTCACCCTCTTCCCAGAAATCAGCCTCCAAAATTGTGTGTGGAGAAATAAACTCCAATTTCCTAATAAGAGTTTTTCCCCCAAATTAGGGATTTGATTTTGCAATCCTGCGAAAATGCTTTTTCATTATTACTTTTATTATTTTAATTTTCATGTGCAAACATTTTGCAATCTAATTAAAATATCTTTATTAAATCAATTTATTTTTCTCTCTTATTAACTTACAAGACGCTTTTAATTAAATATTTATTAATTTAACTAATAATATTATTTAGAGCTTATTATTAAAATAATTCACCTAAATAATTATTATTAAATTAAATAAATATAATTATGTCAAAAATTAGAACTTCAACTATATCTTTAAATTTAATTATTTTATTTAATTAATTTATCAATTAATTAAACATTGAACTTTTTTTATAAATTTTCTATTAAATTAAATCATTAAATTATCTTTTAATATGATTTAATTATAACAAAAAATAATGTTAGACTCATAAGACTAAATATGAGAACTCCACTAAAAGTCAAAGAGCATAATCAAACTCTAGGGTCAAAATCATGAATTTATGTCACTTGACGAATTTGAAAGGTAAATAACTTAGATACTTGTCCTACTTTCTAGGAAAATTAGTTTAGGTTAAGATTTGGACTCAAGAATTATCTCCCCACTTATTCCATTGAGATATTGCAATACAGTATGCTCATCCTAGCAATTCACGCAAGTTGATACTTGGTACTTGTAATCTATATAAAATCCACACATGTACATACTCATATACTCTAAACTAAATAGGAAATGGCAGGGAGTACTACATCATGTAGATCTCGACTAGCATGTGACTATGACTTCCTCCCTCAACCACATTGAATGTCAATCATAAAGTAAAACTGACAAGTACACCATACACATGCAAGCATGGTTTAAGTAACCATGGAAGCTACATATAAATCATTCCTCTAACTAACATCACAAAATAATTGAAATCACTCTATGAACATACATGTATCATCATCAAAAGAATATTCATGAACATGTGAAATAACTAACTCATCAAATATATCAATTAAAAATAAAATAACATTTAATCAAATCTGGTAACCAAGTACTGATAATCATAAAATATAACCATAGAATAGGCTTAAAAGAATCTAACAAAACAAATATGAAAATTTAACTAGGGGTAGGCATTACATCCACTCTCCCTAGACTTAGGCTTACTCTTGGAAACCTACAAGAAAAATAAAAACTCTAGCACTCACTGTGTGGGTCCCATTGAACCCTTTCCCCCTGTACGAGGATAAGACTCCACTGAGAACACCCAAGCAAGAACAACAAAATCACTCACAAAGTCAATCAAAGGCATACGACCATAAAGCACAATCATAAGAAAATATGTCTAAAATCCAACTCACAAGTTCTGCATTTTTCTATGTTTCAAGAATCAAAACTGATTTTTTTAAGTGTTCAAGTTGCAAAAGATACATATAACTATTTAAGTTTCATTTCAGTTAACTAGTTAACAACTAGTGGTGTTCCAATATACCCAGAGCTCCCAATGTAGAAACTTGGGCTCTGATACCAGATGTAACACCCTGCCAAGGAACCCAAAAGAAATTAACCTAAAGTTTCACTAAGTTTATCAAACTTTTTTTTTTTGAAAGATAATTGTAGACACCTAAAATTGTCCAAATCACGTATCTTGACCAATTAAATAAATATTTATTATTTATTTAATTCCCTTACCTTTAATTAAATATATTTTACATTTATTTAATTATGTTCACATTTTCTTGATTTAAACAAACTAAGGTTTATTTAAATCCTAACCCATCCCCTTTAATTAAGTACTTCATTTACTTAATTAATCCTTGCCTAATCCCTCTTGGAATTAAATATTAAATTTAATTCTATTTGAGCACATGGCTCCTACCTTTAACCCTCACCTAACCTCACTTTCCTAACCTAACCCATCCTTCTAACTTAGGTCAATCCATTTATCGACTAATTAAACCTAGTTTCCCATCTAATCACATCATTAATCATTTGCACAATCCTAATCAAAGGATTAGCAAACCCTAGTCACATGTGACATGTGACTTTTACATCTCTTACAACCTTCTCCCCCTTCACATGTGAATCAAATCTGTCTCACACATGTGTGAGAAACCTTGAGCCTCCAACCCTCTTACACATGTCATTGACCCATCACTTTCAAAGGTGTCTCACACATGTATGAGGAAACATGATCTTACACACCTCTTACACCTGTCATAGACATTTCACATCAAAGGTTGCTCACACATGTGTGAGCATCTTGCCCCCTTTGCATGGTCAAAACCCTAATCCACTTGGAGTCTACTTGGCCTCCACCTCATGGACACCTCATTAATCCTGAGAGATCCTAGCCCTCCATCTTGCATTTGATCTTAGCCATTCATTGCATCTCTTTTCCTATAAAAGGAGAGCACTCTCCTCATTTTAAGAAGCACTATCTAGTCTATTGTTATGCTGCAGGATTTATGAACAACCACATCCCACAACAATAAAATTATCTACACTTGATGATTTCATGAGGTTTGCATATGTGCTATTTTGAATAGTTTAATGCTCTTTTTATTTCATGTTATCTTTATTTTACATTGTTTTCTTGCATATTTTGAGGTTTGCATAATCATGTAGGAATATGCATTAGTTGCTTAGTGTTTATTTCGTTATTACATTTTTATGCAATACATAAAAAAATTGCTTAGTTATCCTTTGTTTTTTTTTATATATGCAAATTGTTTTAAAAAAATCATAAATAATTAAAAAAATGGGGTGCATATTTCTTAGTTTATATATGTTAGTTTAAATCAAAAATTAAAATTAAAATAAAACAAAAAAAACAAAAAAAAATTTAATAAAAATCGTTTTTGTTTCTTTTTTGCAAGCTAGCGGCGCCCGCGAGCGCCACACCCGCTGCCGCTCTCCAGTGGCTTCCCCGATGCCGCCGCCCCTCTGTGTAAATCCACCGCCTGCTGCAACCACCGGCTGAACCACCAGCCACCTGCCTGCAAATGCTGCGACCTCCTGCGCTCCTCCCTCTCTTGCAACCCGCAGCTCCTCCATCGGCACTTCCCACCGCTCGGCCCGCAATCACGCCGCTCACTGCGATCAAAAACCCCTGAGCTTCACCAGCCCGTGGCACCTCTGCTCTACCCCGTTGCTATTCCCCACATGGCTAACCACTGCCTCCTTTGCCTTGAAATTCTGCCATCCCCGTCGTCGCCTACGAGCGGTCACTCCCCCTTTGCATTTACACCGCAACCCGTGGCCCTCTACAAACCCGGCAACCCTTCCTCCCGTGCCTCTGGCCACTCCCAAAACCTCCTCTTCTTGCCGAAGACTTTCTGCCACCACTGTCTACCCTTGCTCCCATCACAAACATGGTCTCAACTCCTCCTGCGCCGTTGCGTCCCCTCTACTCCCGCCATTCCTATGGCCTCCTCCCCGTTGCGCAATCACGAGTTGCAGCCACATTCTCCACTCGTGGCATTGCTATATCCACGGCCTGTAATATCCTATGACCATGGCACCAAAATTTGATGCGCCACTTGTCTCCCGCGAGTGCTGCCCTACGGCCGCGCCCTGCCACTTCCCCTCTTCTTTGTGCTCAACGACTCTCTCTAGCACTCGGCTTCACCGCGCTCAGTTTCAACACGCTCGGCTTCACCACCTTCTCCAGCGCAGAAACCTCCACCCTAACCCCCACTCTGCTCTGCCATGAACACCACCTCTCCATTCGGCCCTTGCCAAAACCCTAACCCACAGCCACACCGCCCCCCTTGGCTACCCCTCCACCCCATTTTTAAAGCAAAACAAAAATAGTTTTTATTTTTATTTTATTTTTTAAAAAACGCAAAATATCAAAACAAACAAATAAATAAATAAATAACAAATAACAAACAAAAACTTTATTCGATTTCCCTTTTTGAATGGAGATAATAATGTTACAAACTTTTATTTTGTTATTTCACATTTAGTTTTTTTTTTAAATAACATTTTTTTTTAATATCTCATGATTGTCTTTTTAAGCAAAAAAAGTTTAAAAAACAAAAAAAAATTGTTTGACATGTCCCTAACCGTCAATTTTTTTTTTGTTTGTAGGTCGTTGATGTCAGCACTGCATCAATAGTCCACATGCCTTTTTAGACCATAAGGAGCAACCTTCGATTTTTTGCTCATAACTTGAGCATACGAGCTTCGTTTTTGTAAAATGAAATATCACTAAAAAGATAATTCCGAGCTTGTCATGATGGTGCTAGTTTTGCTAGATTTTGATGCTATTTATATCTCTATTTTTTTGTCAAAGACAAAACTTTGTGCTAACTCTTTTATTGCAGGGTTTTCGCTGCCCTAACTTGTGTTTTTGCAGGGACATTTTCTCACTAACCATATTGCTTGCAAGTTTTGCCTTAATTTTATTTTGGGAATGAACTTGCATGATTAAACACTCATCTTTGAATGCATGATTAACGTTAAAACTCAATCTTGAATGCATGGTTAATTGAACAACACTTTTTCTTTGAAATGAATGATAACACAATCTTGCATGTCTAAGGATCGATGAACATTGCACTCACATTTCAATTTGGTGCTTAAAATGAACAATCAATCAATCTTGAATGCATAATGGAATTGGTTCTTTCTTTGTCAAATTTTCTTATGCACATGCTTGATTTACTTTATTGTTGACGAATTTGCATTTTTCATTTATGTTGACGACGATTTCAAGTTGGAAAGAAAATTGTATGTTATAATCATGAGTGTCTTTAAGTAAATTACATAACCTAAAGTTTCATTGAGAAAGAATGTGTGTCTTTTAAACCCCAAGACCACTTACATATTCTCTCCCTTCGCGCCTTTGGGTGATCTTGGGTGCATAAGAAATAAGTGGTCTTGTTTTTCATTTTTTTTAGGAGGCCTGCTTGGGGATTTCATCACCCCTTGGGATGACCTCAACTCCAGTGTTCTGGTGGAGTATAAAAATTGGGAGGTGAATCAAAAGACACCTCTCTTGGAAGCATAATATTGTCACTCTTGGCTAAGCCCCAGAGAACTTTATACCTTTGGGAAGTGAAGGAGGAGATTTGGGTTACCATCTCCCCCCGGCTATGTGGCAGTATTTTCTTTCATCTACAGATTTGGGCCTCACGTACCTTGTGTATATCGAGGACACCCTCTAGTTGATCCTTGTACATCCTAGTTGAAGCTTTGTAGGATTGCTGGTGTGTTTGATGTTCTTGAGTGTTTGAATCACACTTTCCTTGTGCATATTTCCTTGTTTGATTTTGCATCTTAAAAACCTAAAAATCCAAAAAACATCATAAAACATAAAAACCCAAAAAAAAATTGTAAAAGTTCAAAAATCCAAAAAAACAAAAAACAAAAAAAACAAGTCTTGGTTTAGGTCCTCTTAGTCAAGCTATCCACATCACTTCCACGTCACATCTTCTTTCCATCCAAGTCATCACCCTCACATATCTCTTGTCTTCATCATTCAAACCATTTCCTTGATGTCTTAATCATCTCCATTTGTCCAAATCATTTCCTCGTCATTCAATCTCATTCCTCATCTTCATCCTAGTCATGCTTTGTGATCATCCAGCTTCAATTTCCTCTGCCAATCTCATAATGCATTCTTAATTCAATCCTCCACAACACCATCCTTCTAATCCAATCCCTTGTCAAATTCAGTCATTTCTAATCAATTCTTAATTCAATCCATTTACATATTCCTCCATAATCAATCTTGCTAATTTCATTCACCCCTTCTTCTAATTCAACTTTGCATCAAATCTTCTACTTTGGTCATAGGAGCATTGTCACGAACATTGGACTTTAATTCAAATCTCACATTCACTTGTTCACAATATCATAGGGTTTTTATCAAATCAAATCAAACCCTGATCCAATCAATATCCAATCAAATCAATATCAAATTCAATCAATATCAAGTCAAATCCAATTCGAATCAAGTCAAATTCCAAGGCTCCTATTCCTATGTTCATATCAAATATTTCGTCACTCTCCTTCTAACATCTATGGATCTGAATTTGCTTAATCAAATGGTTGAAAATCTTCAAAGACAATATGGAGTTGTACCTCCCGTTCAACCTACATATCAAATCCATCCTCAACACTTCATATCCAACTTTAATCCACCTCATGTTCATTATTCTTCTACCTTTGACAAGGGAAATCCACCCCACTATCCTTCAATGATTCCATTCATAGCCCACACACTTCCACAAAAACAAATGACCTTGCCATGGAAATGGAACAATTAAAGTGTTATCTCTTAGCAAGTCAACAAAAAGAGGCCACCTTTCATGCCATGTGTCCTCTTCCTCCATGTTTCAAAGATCAGAGTCCTCATGTCCCATCCAACCCCAACCCTCCATGTAATCCCCTACCCATAGTTACACCTCCATGCAATTCCCTTCACAATCCTAATCCTCCAAAAACATTCTCCCCACCTCATAAGGGGTTTTTCACATCACTCTTGGCTAAGTGTAAAGAACAAGATAAAGTGAGCCAATCACCCACAATGATACCCCCAATTCCCTCTCATGACCTTCATCCAAAGCATGAAATTATAGATTCCTCTTCTCCTCTAGATTCGAGCATTTCTCCATCTCATTGTTCCCCTATCCCTCAAGATCCATTTATCCCTCCTAGTCTGTCTAATGATCCCCTTCCTAATCAAGATCAAGACATTCCATGTACCACCGATTCCATTCCATCTCACGAGTTAGCATCCATAGATCCTTCACTTCATGAAGAACTTCCTTCCATGCCATCCACTAATACTCCTCCATGTCAAGATCAAATCACCCTATCTCATGGCTCCATTCCCTCCACTCCATTCAATGATCCTATTCCATCTCATGATCCATGCATTCCACTCCATAATCCTCTTCTAAGTCAAGATCAAAGCACCCCTTCATTTTCTTTTCATGATCCCACTCCATCTCCAAATCCTATTATCCCTCATAATCCCCCTTGCGATCCTACTCCTCCACATGATCGTATCATGCCTATCCAATCCACTCATGAACCCCATCTACATAGACTCACATCTTTTGTGGAAAATAATAAGTATCCCATTGAAGAACACATGGCTCAAGATGTTGGTACACCTTCCACAATTCCTCCTTCCAAACCTAAATCTTCCCATCATTCATCTTCCAAGTCCATTCTAGGTCCTTTTATTCCATCCATTCTAGGTCCTTATGTTCCACTGCCAAACCATTCATCCCTTCCTTCCATTTTAGGTCCTTACATACATTCATCCACCATATCCATGTATTGCGCTTCATTCGCTCATGCCCCTACTAAAGATCATCAACAACACATATCCTTGAATTCCTTCCAACATTCACCATCCATACGCTCTTCTTCATACACCCATTCCGTGGCCAATGGAAGCAAATTGAATGCTATAGAAAAAGAGCATAAAGCCAAATATCCACAAAAATCAAAGGATCAACATGTCCCTTCTAAAGGACATGTCCAAGAAAAGAAAAATCTGATCCAGAACAAAATCAAAAGGCCACAAGGGCTAAAAATACAAAATGCAAAAATTTTGTGGATACCAAAGCTACTTAATGTAGCAATTAATCTCAAAGAAAGATTCCAAAAGGCATCCAATTTGGCTAATCCAAAGGTTTCCTTTGTGCATAATCCATCCACGCTTCCACTTTCCATCTCCATTTTGGGTCCTTATATACCCAAATTCACCATCCCAAATATATTTTCACCTTCTTCCATTTTGGGTCCATATATCCCAAAATCCAAACTTACCTATCCTCCGTAATTCCCTCCTTTCCATCACCATTCAAGGTGTGTGCAAATGAAGATCTTTCCACTTCCTTCACAAGTCTTCTAATATAGCATCCATCAACCATGTCTTTCTCCCACCTGCACCACCCCCTTAATGTAGACCTTTTCATAAGTCATTGTCCTCCATTCCCCAATCCAATTCATCCTTCTTTTCACTATCCTACCAACATCTAGGAGAAAATTGTAAAAATTCCTTGCAAATAAAAAGAAAAGGAAAAGATATCAAGGGATAGTATCCATATAAATAAATGCTTGAGTCCTCCCTTCATTTTCTTATCATGTATCCATTTTCTTCCACTTCCACTTATCCATCCATTCACTTTTCCTCTTCCACTTGCACTCTACACTGGGGGCAAGCTCCATCCATACCACTCTTTCATACATATCTTCCATGCTTCCATCCACCATTCATTATCCTTTTCCATCTTTGATCTTGACTTTCACTTTCCTTTCATCCATCCATCTGCACTTTCCATATCCCTTGCACATTATCCATACATTGTCCTACATACTTCTATCATCCTTCCATATCTTTGATCTTGACATTCTATCCATATCTTGCATTCCATAGTCCCTATCATGTTTGTTTCATCCCTTTTCCATCCATACTCTTACATACTTCCATCTGTCATTCATCTTGATTATCTCCTACATTTCCTCCATTTCAAATCCCATGTTTCATGCCTACCCTTCATATCATTATCCCTTTTCATACCCTCCCTCCCATATCCCTTATTCATTCCACTTTCATACCCATGCTCATGATCACTATTAGAGGAACAACAACAAAAATGTTCATACATGCTTTGGAAGAACAGATGCCTTCTCTTCCTCCATACGCTCGCCTTCCTACCATCTTTCCATTTTCACATGCATTTTCTTCCATTTTCCTATCCTTAATATGAGGCATTTGGACTCCTCTGAAACATGATCCTTGGCTCCACATTTCACCATATCATTTGGCCCCTCATATCCTTTCACTATTCCATTCATCCATTGACTCACATTGCTTTTCCTCTATTTACCATGCCTTGGTTTTCCCTTTTCATTGGTTCCAATCCATTCTCTCACACATTCATTCAATCAATTCATTTCTATCCATTCTATGCATTCATTCATATCACATTCAAACTAAGTCTTCCAACTCACTTCAATCAACTTCATTCATCCTCTATTTCAATCAATTTTTCACTTCTTCTAATTCTTTCGCATCATATCAATTCTACTTTCTTTATTCTTCATCCTATCAATATCTATTCTTCCAATCTCATCCACATTCATTCTTCTATCTGCCATAATAGCAAAAAATCAAAAAACATATCAACTATGCAATCAATACTACTCCAATCAATCTAATCTTGCAATCTTGTCCATCAATCTTTAATCAATTCATCAATTTGACCCAATCAGCTAATAATCCATTACCCATATTCAATCATTATCATGGGATGAATCCTTCCCAATCCTTGGATGTGCATTATGCTTAGCATTAGCTTTGCCATCCTTAATCAATCATCATCACTTAGTCCATTCATGGGTTTTCAGCTTGACTAGGGGCAAAATGTTCGTTTGCTTTTGGTTTTTTGTGCATGATTGCTTATTACTTGTATGCATTAGTATTTTTTGCATTTTTCATGGTCTTTGCATCCTATTGTCCCAAGAATCATGGTCTTCCATATCATGGTTTCATATGGCATATGGTTGTATTAGACCCCTGTTTTCATGTACTTGACACCTTGTCATCTTGGTTCCTCATACCTTGGTGCATCATGTTGAGTACAATATCAAACTTAGGTTGTTCCCACCATTGCAGCATAGCTTTATCACTCTTTTCATTTTCCCCTCCATTCCATTTCGAGAGAACATTCGTGTTCTCTTAACCCACATGTCCTCTCGAGGGTGCATATCCTTCCACCCTCGTCATCCTTCCTCATCCTTTCATGACTGGGGCATCACACTACTAGTCTTATCCTCCTAGCCACTATATTTTATTCTTCTTTGATATAACATTACTAATGCTATATCAAAGAGGGGCAAAATGTAGACACCTAAAATTTTCCAAATCACATATCTTGACCAATTAAATAAATATTTATTATTTATTTAATTCCCTTATCTTTAATTAAATAAATTTTACATTTATTTAATTATGTTCACATTTTCTTGATTTAAACAAACTAAGGTTTATTTAAATCCTAACCCATCCCCTTTAATTAAGTACTTTGTTTACTTAATTAATCCTTGCCTAATCCCTCTTGAAATTAAATATTAAATTTAATTCTATTTGAGCACATGGCTCCTACCTTTAACCCTCACCTAACCTCACTTCCCTAACCTAACCCATCCTTCTAACTTAGGTTAATCCATTTATCCACTAAGTAAACCTAGTTTCCCATCTAATCACATCATTAATCATTTGCACAATCCTAATCAAAGGATTAGCAAACCCTAGTCACATGTGACATGTGACTTTTACATCTCTTACAACCTTGTCCCCCTTCACATGTGAACCAAATGTGTCTCACACATGTGTGAGAAACCTTGAGCCTCCAACCCTCTTACACATGTCATTGACCCATCACTTTCAAAGGTGTCTCACACATGTGTGAGAAAACATGATCTTATACACCTCTTACACCTGTCATAGACATGTCACATCAAAGGTTGCTCACACATGTGTGAGCATCTTTCCCCCTTTGCATGGTCAAAACCCTAATCCACTTGGAATCTACTTGGCCTCCACCTCATGGACACCTCATTAATCCTGAGAGATCCTAGCCCTCCATCTTGCATTTGATCTTAGCCATTCATTGCATCTCTTTTCCTATAAAAGGAGAGCCCTCTCCTCATTTTAAGAAGCACTATCTAGCCTATTGTTATGCTGCAGGATTTATGAACAACCACATCCCACAACAATGAAATTATCTACACTTGATGATTTCATGAGGTTTGCATATGTGCTATTTTGAAAAGTTTAATGCTCTTTTTATTTCATGTTATCTTTATTTTACATTGTTTTCTTGCATATTTTGAGGTTTGCATAATCATGTAGGAATATGCATTAGTTGCTTAGTGTTTATTTCGTTATTACATTTTTATGCAATACAATAATAAATAATAATAGATAATACAGCAGAAGCAATAATAATAAGAGATAAAATAGTGGAAGCAATAACTCGCATACATAAAACCATCATAAATAGATTACATCTCCTAAGGGTCCCATGATGTTGAATCATATTTCAGTTTAATTAAAAATTAAATCCAGTACATAGCATAACCACATCAAAGAATAATCACAAGTAAAAATTCATTTAAACAATATACAATTATATAAGATGTCACTTGGCAATAATCATAAATGCTTAATCATTTGTTGTACAAGTCACAGGTTACGATAAGCTCAAATAATATACATCATCAATAATATACAACATCTCATAAGATCTTTGATAAATGAAGTATAGTATAATAGGATATAACCATCCAATAGAAATATAAGATGAGAAAGAAGGGAACATCTACACAAGCACCTCCAGCAATGGCATCCAGCTGTCAGATCTCAATCGTATAATAAAAATGCACTACCACTCAACCTCGTGGAACCTAAATAGCCCACTCCCACTACATTGAGGAGATAAACTCAAGTCCCATATAGATATCAAAACACAAGTCATAACCAACATCTAGGTCAAGGAAACACCTGAAAGCAAACTATCTCAAAGGGTACCGAGACACAAGTATCATCTAAACCCAAAGGCAACACATACACATAAGAAATCTACTATGAAAGTGGGCAAGTGTCATCACATGAGCCAACTCTAAGGTTACCCTAGCAACCTCACTTGACTATGACCCCCTAATGTCTCTATGCGACATTAGTATCCTTTTGTACAAACAAGGTATACTAACAAGTCAACTCTAAGGTTACCCTAGTAGTCTTGCAAGACTCTAACCCCCTAGTGACTTTATGGCACTGATATCTAATTAATTCATTTTAAACCCATTTAATGAAATGTTATCACTTATTAAAACAACCTACAATGGGTTTTCCAGGAAGCCTATTTAGGGCTCCAGCCTCCATTGCAAGCCACTTCCTAACATGACACATAGTTAACCTACACTAAGCTCATCAAAAGCATAAGATCTCGTAAGATCATACAATATACATTAGTTCTTAAACAAACAACTAGAAAGCACTAAAATATCACTTATCAAAATCACAGATTTCACCAATACAATCATCCTAGCATGATTGATCCAAAATCAAGTACACATATACCAACCCATTACATCACATGACATCACCAAGAAAAAATCAAATAATCAGCTCAATCCTATACAAGCAACTAGCAAGAAATCCAAAGATAATTGATCAAAGACTCTAAGGTTATAGTAGAAAAGTCACACCATTCACTTTAGTTCTACACAAGAGAAACTAGAAAGCAATAACAACCAATAGATTAAACTCATCATAGAACACATGACACATCACCATGGTTGGGTATAAAAGATTATAACTATAACAGTATCTCAGAATAAAACCCCCAAGCCTCTGGTAAACATCCTAATTTGGTCAAAGCTAAGTCAACCCTAAACCCAACCCAATAAACCATACATCACATAAAGTGCCAAAGAATATTATTTTCATAATTCATCCAATTTTGGAAGCACACAAATTTAATTTTCACTTTTAAGTTTTCAAGCTTTCATTTTTTTTTTTCAAGACACAAGATTTGATTATACTCAGGGTTCACATTTTTGTAATTCTAAAAATAATCATAATTGATAAAGTTTTCATATGTTTCATTGATCAATTACAAGTCTCACGTTCATTCCCACAAATTTACTATACTTCTCAAATAGATATATCTTAAATTTAGTCAAATGATAACCTTTATGGGACCTTTAAGAGATGTAATCTATTTTATGGTTGTATGTATGTGAGTTAATGCTTCTGCTATTTTATCTCTTGTTATTATTGCTTCCACTACATTATATTTTTTGTTTTTTATTATCTTTCAAAAAAAAGTTTGACAAACTTAGTGAAACTTTAGGTTAATTTCTTTTGGATTCCTTGGCAAGGCATTACATAGAGCTTGTGTGTAATCACATGTACAGTGAATTCAACAATAGAATCTTCCATGCCATCTATCTATATTCCTCATGCATTCCACTTGGACTTTCTTTGATCTTCAATAAAGTTCTTCATTGCACACCTCATTTTCTTCACTTGATCTAGGGTTGGGTAGCCTTTCACTTGATGGATTATTGCCTTATTAATTTTTAATGGTCTACATTCTAGCCATAATTTCATGTTGTGCACTCTTCTTAAGATAATTTTGATCCATTTCACTTTGAAAACCTTCGAAAAGGCTAGGCACAAGTAAGCCCTTTCTCAACAACAACCTTGTCTTCATCCTTTTGAACTTCATTTTCACACAATTTCTCATAGGCATTTCTCAATTCCAAGGCTCCAATTTCTCCTACCTTGCACATGTAAGATGAGTGAATGTCATGTATCATAATGACTCTGGAAGGAATTAATGGCAAATTGCCTATGTGTCTCTAGTCATCGTGATGTCAGGGTATGCCTTAAGTTTTGGTGGGAGACATTGATCATTGATCATGATATGTTCATTATTGTCCTTCAATATTTCCTTACCAATGCCAGATGCAGATAATGCCATTTTGGAAATAGGGTTTTAAAATCAACAACTTCACAAGAACAAATAAATGCAGTTTTAAATTCTTACTTACTTCACTTTGCAATTTTCTAATGGTACTATTTGAAAAACAATAGGGAAAGTAAACTTTGAGGGGGGGTGAGCCAGTCCTTCAAAACTTTAACCCTTAAAACATTCACCACACATCCATCTCACAATTTGCATGTAAACTAAAATATCTAGCTAAGCATATTCATCCATATCATAAAGCAAATAAAATTTGACATTTATGTGACACAAGATATTTGGTTACCCAAAAACCCTCTAATAAGAAGGTAAAACTAGGGTGGGGATGACACCAACAAATCTTCAATACTGCAGTAATAAAGTCTATCCAATGAAGGCTACAATGTTTGATCATATACTATGATCTACCTTATGAAGGGTTTGTTCTGTTAAAGGATTACAAGGTTGTTAGATCCTACCCTGTTAAAGGATTTAGACACCCTGTTAGAAGTGTGCCTGATTAAAGGACTTAAAACTCACAACAAAGTAAACACCCTGTTAAAGGATTTACAATAGCCTATTAGGACTACTCCATTACAAAATTTAAATGATTCACCTACTAAAATTTCTCATTAATGATCCTACGATTAGCACTTTACTACTAGATAATGGATCACCTCTTTCCTGATATGCACTTGATCCTCTCTAATCAGATGTGTCACTTATGTCCTCTATCTCCTTTCCTCTATTTCCCTTTAACTAATTTTGCAATGTATATCAATTTACAACTCCTTAGTCACCATGAATGCTCTACCTGTGCATGCAAACTTCTCTCTTCACACCTTCCACTTAATTTCTTTTAGGGTTTTTCCTTCTTATGAAGACTTAGATGACTTAGGGTTAGCTATGAATCAATAATTTTGATTCACCCATTTTGTCAGTCAATGCATCCCTTTTACTGATTGGTTGCATGTATTGCATATGGATCCTCAATATAGATTCGTCCTTATCATCTAGAATCGCAAAATAATCCTTAAGTCATCTCAAAAACACTTTACATAGAAGCTTGTGCCATTACAAACAACTATGTCCAAAACTATTTTACTTGTCACTTGAAGTGTTTGATGTTCGGCATCCACTATATCTTCAATGTTGTAACTCAACCTCTAAATGACTCAACATCCATTGATCACTCAACATCTAAATGACTTGGCATCTACTATCTACTCGGCACTTGATTGACTTGGCACTTACTAGTTACTCAACACCTACTATATAACTCGCTTGGCATACACTATCTGACATCTTATACTTGGCATACATTACTTGTTTAGCATGAACTAAGCAAATGACTTAAGTGTATTATCACTCATATGTCAAAACCAATATGAGATTAACAATCTCCCCCTTGACATGAGTGGAAAAAACACTTGGTCATGCATGAATAACCTTAGCACTTGAGCATAACTCGGATAATCTCTATATAGTACTTGGCTTACATACAAAATTTCAAAACTTCAAAATTTTGCAAAACTTATCACTTATCAATCATACCTCAAAATTATATAACTCCCCCGAGTTAATTGTTCTATTCTAAATCTAAAAATGAATACTCTTGTTGAGTAGATCTGTGATGGCTTTCTATTTCTGTAGCCTCCCCCTTTGTTTGGTTTCCCCCAAAACTTATTCTCTCCTTTTATTCATCTCCTCCTTTCTTCATCATCTCCCCCTTTTGACACTTATGTTATGGGTGGTACATGAATTGTATGTTTGTCCAAGAATGATTTATGGAACTCCATCATAATATTTAGTGTTGCATCCCATTTGTCACACGCTACCTCCAGATATTTGATCTGAATCTCCAACTCAGTAGCAAGGATTACTAGGCCTTCATGAGTAGAAAGATGGGGATCTTTCTTCATCAATGTTTATGCATAGGCTAGTTCCTTGTGTAACACCTCCATGTGAGGGGTTAACATGGACTAGATGTTGATTAGCATAGCTCTAATATTTGCATCTTGAGCTTGTAAAGTTGCTAACTAACCTTGTACTAAAAAAAAATTTATGAAATGAGACTAACCTTGACCAAGAGATTGTGGTAGGATGGTACCTATTTTCTTCAAATCTGCCTCTAGATGGTCAATGTGTATGTACACTTCTGGTGTGAATAGGGGAGCATCACACAATTTGGTTTAAAGAGAGAAAATGTTCTCCAACATCTTCTTCACACCATCAATTTTGGTTGGTATCTCAACTTGATGTAGTGTAATGGTACTTGATATCTATTCATCCACCTTTGTTTGAAATTTCTTCTTAGACAATTCTAGTAATTTAACATTAGTATCTAGGTCTTCATCATTGATCTTTTCCACAATATTTTCTAACTTCTTAATGATTGGCTTGGATTCATTAGGTGCATCTAGGTTGAATGAATCAAGAAATATTTCCTTGATGTCATGAAGTGCTTCTTCCTACCTATGCTCCCCTCTAACTCATTCTTGTTGTTTATTCCTTGCCAGAGCATCCTATAATATGTTCATTTTTTTCTATTGTGATTAATGCAAGATCAAACTTTGGAAATACAATCACCTCATCTAATTTGATATCACCATTGGATGTCACCTCATCAACCTTATATTTTCTAGGATTAGGCCTTGATTCTTGCAATGGTGTAGCTTTTGTACTCAGCCTATGAAGTGCTTGACTAGGAATAGGAGTAGCAATGTCTAGTAAGGTAACCAATGTTTGAATTGCTATCACTTCCTCTAGTTTCATAGTCAAGAATGAATCTTCAGTCCTATCCTCCTTTTCTTTATTTTTTGCTCCACCTTGTGCTCTTGGTGTAGGTGCATGACTGGCTTCCTAACCTATTTGGACTAATGTCCCTTCTTGCTTAATTATTTTAATTTATGGTATTGAGATACTTTGTACCATAGTACTGACATGTGAGGACATTGTGTCCTTCCTTTGATATACTACTATATGAATGGTAGGTTGCACCTCTATAAATTGAGGAGGGGAAATGGGTAATGCTTGTGTTTTCTCCCATGTAGATGCCAATTATGCCTTCTCAATCTCATCCACACTCACCAAAATAGGAAGGCTACATAGTTGTGCTTTGGTGGTCGAATCAATCAATATTTTTTGCATTTCTTCCTCTGTTAGGGGATTGATGATCTAAATGGTGGTGTTAGAGACATCCTTAATCTTTACTATATATCCTTGTGGACTAGCACTTGGCATATGTACTTCTGGTACATTTTGGTCTTGTTGTTGCTTTTCCTTAGTTTTTGCCTCTATAGTGTCTTCCTCATGTACTTCTCTCACAAATTCATCATTTGTTACTTCAACTACCTCTTGTTCTTCTTTTTCTTGACCTACTTCCTTTGATGCTTGCTCAATAGCCTTTTGTATTGTCAGCCCATAGATCACTTTCCATACATGTGTGCTCTGCTGAAAAACCTCTTCAATTTTGTTTTATAAAATATTAAAGGCTTGGTATTTTGGAGCAAATCTTCCCTTATATTTGTTTTTAATAAGACAAACAAGTTTTACAGGGACCCTAAAACCCAAAAGTAGCTACATAAACAAGGCTAATAATAAGAAAAAGAAGCCCAACCAGAATAAAACAAGTCTAATGATTGATAATAAGCATGAGGCCCAACCAACAAAAAAGGCCAACAAAAAGGCTAGAAAAAACTATCTTTAATAGAACTTAGCAAAAGCCAGAACAAAAATCCAAAAGAGAAATAGAAAAAACACAAGAAGATAGAACAAGAGGGCTACTCTTCATTCTTCTTCTCAAGATCCTGCATGGTCTGGGTAGCCTCATAAATCTTCTGGTGCTCCTCAACCATCTGCTCCTGGACTTTCTTCATTTCCTGGTCCAAATTGGTAAAGGTGATATCAGTGGCCATATCATCATTAGACCTGGCTCTTCCTCTATCATTTCCATCCTCACCTACTAGCGGACCTCTATCTTTGAACACACCAATTAAGCAGAGAATATTTTCATTGATTGAATTGAGAGAGAGATCATCTGACTAGCCAAATTATGATTGTAGTTTTCAAGATTCTTAATTCTCCTCTCAACCAGACTGGCTCTATCATCCTGATCCTCCTAATTCTCATTTTCTATCTTCTTCTTGTTGCCCTCCAATTGAAAAACCCTCTCTCTAACCTCTTGTAGTTCATGGTATAGCCACTTGATTGATCAAAAATTATCAATCATTTTGTTAGAGCGTTGTTCAAAAGGTTCGTACCTATCTCCCTAGCATTTTCAATGATGGCCAAAATAGTAGGGTCTATGAGCTCTTCAAGCCAAGGATGTTCCTGATTTTCCACTAGAATTTGAGGATTCATAACTTCTCTATAAATTCCCATCATCGCAGTCCTTACATTGAAATTCCTCCAAGCTTTTCTCCTATTTTTGACCAGCACTTCCCCCTCTTTACCATCAGTATTATCCTTTTCCTTCTCCTTGAGATGAGAATGAGGATGAGGATGAATAGAGGAAAGAGGGAGAATCATAACACTTGGTCCCTGATTTGAAACCCTCTCATCATCTGCATCATCCTTGTTTTTTTTCTTCCTAGCATGTTCCTCTTTTGTTTCATTTCTTCCTAGCATGTTCCTCTTTTATCTCCTCTTCCATCTCCTTGTCCTCCTCATCCTCATTATAATCCATATCATCTTTACTAGAGGTATGGTCGTGGTCCCTTAGGCTCTTTCTTCTTGGGGTTATATCAGAGGATGGCTTCTTAACATGACCCTTGATTTTCTTTCCAGAAGAAACGTTCCCCTCCTCCTCCAAGCTTATGCTCTAGATATCATCAGAGTCAGAAGAGTAGCTGGAGCTACTATTGTCATCTTCTACATCCAACAAGGGGTTGTTACTAACCGTCTGAGCTTTGAAGTACTCATGGATAAGCAGCAACAATCCCTCATGCAAAGCAAGGTTGACAGTAGGTTTCTTCTTAAAGCTAGTGATAGCCTTACTCATGGAGTTAAGTAAATAGTAAGGGAAAGAAATTTTACTATCATGGCAAAAATGATTAAGAAGAATGAAATGATGGGTTCTTACTCGATCAAACCTAGGGTCCAGAGTAATATATTCAATGATAGCATGCAAAACATACCTCCAGAGCTTCTTGATGGATTCTTTCACATAAAATGTCTCACTTTTAATCAGTTCATTCATTTCTTTAGTTCTCTTCACAAAATCGTTCAATGCGTTGGTTGAGAATTTTTTATCCCTATAAAACTTGAAACCCTCCATTGGAATCTTAGTAAAGATAGCAACAACCTCCTCAGTGATCAAAAATGAGACACCATTCACCTTTACCTTGTCATCTTTCCATGAATTCACCATGTTGTTGGTGACCTCAGGATCAAAACCATAAATTTTTGCAATGTAACTTGCAACCCCTCCCTTTTTCAACTTTTCCCCTGTTTCTCCATTTCTCCAAATCCCCCACCGGCTCCTTTTTATATTGTTCTCCCACCATCTCTTCAGGTTTAGCTCCTACAATTCTCATAAACTCTGGGCTTTGCAACTCCTTCACAAACAAAATTTTGACACTATTTCTCTGATAAGCACCAAGATAATTCACCTTACAAAAACACAAGTAGTAAATGATTATTTTGACCCACAAAATGTGTCAAAAATACAATGATAACCTCAATTGCATGCGAAAACCAAAAAGGCCTTTATGACTCGTACTCATATCCCAAATTCCTTTAATATTCATTATTACCATTAGATCTCCACCGTACACCTTTGTATTTTTTCCAGGTCAATAAGGGTCTTAGCTTCCACCTAAAAATCTTTTCCTGATTGCCATGTAATCAACTTATCAGATCCCACACCTTTATTGGCAAACCAATCCGCAACTAGATTTGCTTCTCTGAATGCATGTGTGACATGGACAGTCTCAAATTTTGCAAGGGTGTCACATGTCTCTTCTCTTAGATTGGCAATCGACCAAGAAGGAAGAGATTTTCCATTAATACAATTAATTATGTTATCGAAGTCCCCTTCTAACCAAAGTTTAGTTATTCTGACTTCAAAAGCCAGTTTAACCATATGGCACATTGCTCGGGCTTCTGCAAAATAATTAGTTTGGAATCCCAACAAAAGAGAAAAAATTGTGACTCCCTCACCAAAATTATTTCTTATTATTCCACCACTTCTTGAGGGACTAGATTTCCTTTAGAGGCACCGTCAAAGTTGGCTTTGTGCCATCCCTCCAGGGGAAGAAGCCATCTGGCTTCCTACCTTTTTAGCTTCTTGTCTTTTTCCTTTTCCATCCTTCTACCACCAACTTCAAATTCTCCTCCCTTCTTGACTTGATAGTTTTCATTTATGTTTTTATTAATCTTCCTCCCAAGAACAAGAGTTGGCTCCTCTCTATCCCTAAAAATTATGTTGTTCCTTTCCTTCCAAATACTCCAGCAAAAATGAGGCAAAACCCAAGTGTTTAATTCCTGCAAAACTAAAGATTTAAATAGACTTTTCCATTGACTGAAAAAATCTAGAAGATTGTCCGACATGCACCAGCAAATCTCAAAATCTTGGGTTAGGAACTCCCAAACCTCCCTAGAGTAAACACAATGAATGAAAAGATGGTTTCCTAACTCCATCTAGTTTTTACAAAGAGTTGTCATTTTAGATTTTTCCAATTCTGGCATCACTCTTGCAACTACAGTAGCTCTAATATTTCTTTAAGTTGTGAGACTATATTGCCACCTTTTCTCAACTCTATCATATAGGCTCTTTGGTAAAGAGTTGGAAATCTTAATTGAAGTCTTCTTAAAAGTTTCCATCATGGCATATACAAATTCTTCTACTTTATTCATTTCTATCTTCCCAAGTTTATTAAACTCAATATGTGTAAATCTACTTAAATCAACATTATTCTTGATATTTTCACACAAGTTGTCCAAATCAAAAGAGGGACTATGACTTACCACTTTAAATTAATTATTGTCAACTGACTTGATCCTCTCCTTGTCTAATTCAGCTGGGGTAATATATTTCCTTCTTTGTTTCTATTCAAGCTCATCTTCTTTTGTAGATATGCTATCTCTCTTGCCTTTAGGCTTCTGAACTTCTTGAGTCTTTTTAGCAGCAACTCTTGTACTAGCCCTAGTAAAAAGAACTATAGGATTTGTTGTGTAGATTTCACAACCTTTTTATGTTTTCTTGTTGTTGGCTTCTTTACTTTTCTCTTCTTTTCTTTCATGGCAATAGGTGCTTCATTGGCTTCTTCTCCCTCGGCACCTTCATCAAATTTTGCTTCATCTTCTCCTTGGTCCTCTCCTTGACCTTGTCTAAGATCCAATGGTGCTTGTTAGGTGTATCTTCATTTTCCTCCTCTTCTTCATCTCCTTATGCCTCTTCACCAAATCCTTCCTTGAGTTTCTTCACGAGATTATCCTTCTTCCTCATCCAGAAGTTGTCTTCAAATCCATTGTGATCTTTGAATTTGCTACATCATAATTTCCAAATGCAGTAACATTCTTATCTACTTCCTTTCTAGTAAAGCAGTGATGGTTGTAGATGCCTTATCAACATTAATCTCATAAGGTAATTGCCTAATCCATCTCACCATTGAAATAGCAGCTTGGACATAAGTGAAATCAACATCAATTAGAAAAAAAAATCATTGAAATGCTTCTCTACTAGTGACACTGGAATCCTCAGTCTTTGTTTCATTGACTTCTTTATGTCTTCAAAACAACTAGTCATCATAGTCTCAAAGTTATCTCCAAGTTGATCTATGAATTCACCAACCTAAACTATAACAGACTTGTTAGTCTTCCAAGCTGCTTTTCCAAATGAGGTAAAAGTGTTCTACACATAGAGAAATATACAAACAATTATTTAACCAAATTTGCATTGTCCACTTTTTGTCTTTCTTATGGCTCCCAAGTTTTTCTATAACTGCTAGAGTTGTAACTCGGCAAGGTCATAAGAATGGTCTTTCTTTACTATCTTGTAACCCAAATCCATAGCCATACATGGTACACTGTTCAATCTACTGGATAGAAATAATTTATGTGCAATAATTCTCATTGAAAATACAATTAGGGGATTAGTAATTATGTCTATGATCATCCCTCTCTTGTTCCATAGTGCCCTCGTATTCTTCTCAATTGCCTTTTTTGCATCACTCCTCATATTCTTTGGTTTGTCTAGTATTGGATACCCTATCACTCTATGAATAATGCTCTTTGTGATTTTCATAGGGCCATCTTCCAACCATATAGATTAGTCATGTATTCTATTAAACACAATCTTAATCCACTCTACCTAGAATACATTAGGAAAATCTAGGGCACGGGTTAACCCTTTTCTCTCTACAACCTTGTTTTCCTCTTTCAATACTTTGTTTTCAAACAATTTTCCATACAAGTCTCTTATTTCCATGTCTTCAATGCTTCCTACCTTACAAGTGTAGCAACACCTTACATCTTATATCATTAACACTTGTGGTGGTATCATAGATAACGCACCAGATAGGTCTCCCTTATATGCAGTGTTAGGAATTGCCTAGAAATGTGGTTGTTTGATCTCATTACAAATAAATTAAACATTTAAAACTTCCTTTCCTTCCTTAACTATAGTAGTAGAAGAGCTAGATGTCATAACAACTAACTAGGGTTTGCAAAAATTCAAATAGCATAGCTCAGTACACAATAAATACCTTGAAAAATCTATAGTTTGGTGTCAAGTAGTAGTTGAATTTAGTATTAAAATGCTTGAATCAATTTCTCTAATTCAACTTATTCTCTTCATGCTCTCTCCAATCTTGAATAATTGTAAATGAGTCAAAAATTGACCATACAAGCCTTGAAACTTTGCAATAAATGTTTAGTGATTACATAGATGTAAGCTTGGCTCCATTAGCAATTTTAACTCACTCAACTACCATGTAATTACTCCTATGCTTGGTAACCACAGTGAGCTCAGGCAACACTATCACCTTCTATAGATCAACAACAACTAAACATTCACTTGGTAGTAATAGTGAAACTTTTCGTGCTTTGCAGTAACATGAAACTTTTAGATTTATTCTAAGTTCTAACCAATACTTTACATCTTACTTTATGCATGTATGATCTTTCAGAACTGAATCCTTAGAACTGATGTATAATTGAACTTTAAAAATATCAATCCCATATATACCTCTTGATTGCCTAGTTGAAGGTGGTGTGATCACCTGATCCATTAGATGAAGTGACTCCATCTGAACTTGATGTACTGCAATCTTCCTTTTTCTTCCATGTCTTGTTCATTAGTATTTTGACTTCTTCAACATTAGTCTTTCCTTTTCCTTAATTGAATTCACTGCTAGTTGCTTTTGACCTCGTTGGACAATTTCTACTAATGTGACCAATCTTCAAATAGCTAAAACATGTAGTTTGACTCAACCATCTATTGTAGTCACTTTTGAAATGTGTTCTAATGCAATTTTCAGCAACATGTCCATACTCTTGACAATAGTGACAACTATACCTTGTATTGCAATCCTAATTATAGGATCTATCGGTATAGTTTAGCTTGGCCTACTTGTTTGATGACCAGTTAGGCTTTGATTTGCACTCATATGCTTTATGTCCATACTTCTTACAGTTGTAGCAGTAACCTTCAAATCTTTGTGTGCCTGATGTCTTGATCTTTCATTTGTGTGATTGATGTCTTGATCTTTCGTTTATGTGCCTGATGCACTTGTTTGTCGCACTTATGATAGTTACCCATGAAATTCTTCTTAGGCTTCTAATTTTAATTGTTACTCCTACAAACATTTGTGTTATGACCTATATTTTCATAATTATGACAAGTAGGTTTTTAGTTCTTACCTTTGTTGCTTATTTATTCACCACTTTTAGATGATTCTCCTTCTTCAATGCTAGTGTAACCCAATCTAGTAGTATCACTATTAGATCTAGGAGATCTCATCAATTTCTCAAAATACTTGATGGCTTCACTAAGTCTGTTGAAACTTTCAGCAAATTCTTTTTCTCTTTTTAGATCATTTCTTAGTTGTTCATTCTGCAACTTCAGTATTGTGATCTCAATATCCTTTCCATTAAATTCATGATTGGCAATCATCATTTGATTCAATTTTTCCAATTGCAATTGAGAAATCCTATTCACCTCTGATGTCTTCTCTTCCAATCTATTGGTTAGTATCCTTTTGTCATCTTCAATCATGACTTTTCCTTCTTCAACTTTCTTTTTTCGCTTAGTCACCTCACAATGCAATGCTAATTGGACTTGTTCTATCTTAAGATTACTGACCTCTTCAGTTAGGGCACCATTATTTTCCATCAGATTTGCAACAACTACATAAAATTCACTTAAATTTCCATCTATAAACAATTCATTAGTGTCAATCTCTTGGTAATATGTGTCATTCTCTTCAATGGCTATCTCTTTCCTTTTCCTTCTTTTTAATGAGTGTTTTAACTCGTCTCTTGCTTTATTTAGATGATGTAGGGCAAGCTGGATTTCAATCTTCTAATTATCAATAACCTTTCCCAACTTGTAGACTTCCATCTTTAAGATATTTCCTCACAGAATTCAGCTCTGATACCAATTGTTGGAAATATAATAGGGAAAACAAACTCTAAGAGGTGGGGTGAATCATTCCTTCAAAAATTTAACCCTTAAAACATTCACCACACATCCATCTCACAATTTGCATGAACTGAAATAGCTAGCTAAGCATATTCATCCATATCATGAAATCAAATAACATTCAACATATATGTGACATAAGATATTTGGTTACCCAAAAACCCTCCAATGAGAAGATAAAACTAGGGTGGGGATGACACCCGCAAATCTTCACTACTACAATAATAAATTGTATCCAATGAAGGCTATAATGTTTGATCATAAACTATGATTTACCTTATGAAAGGTCTACCCTATTAAAGGATTACAAGATTGTTAGATCTTACCTTGTTAAAGGATTTCAATACCCTATTAGAAATGTGCCTAATTAAAGGAATTAAAACTCACAATGAAGTAACCACCATGTTAAAGGATTTACAACAGCCTATTAGGACTACTCCATTAAGAGATTTAAATGATTCACCTACTAGAATGTCTCAGCAATGATCCTGTGGTTAGCACTTTGCTGCTAAATAACAGATCACCTCTTTCCTAAAATGTACTTGATCCTCTCTGATCAGATGTGTCACTTCTATCCTCTAACTCCTTTCCTTTGTTCTCCTTTAACTAATTTTGTAATGTATCTCAATTCACAACTCCTTAGTCACCATGAATGCTCTGTTTGTACATGAAAACTTCTCTCTTTGCACCTTCCACTTACTTTATTTTAGGGTTTGTCCTCCTTACGAAGATGTAGGTGACTCAGGGTTAGGTATGAATCAATGATTATGATTCACCCATTTTTTCACTTAATCCATCCTTTTTACTATTTGGTTGCATGTATTGCATAGGGATCCTCAATATAGGTTCAGTGTTATCATCTAGAATCACAAAACAATCATTAAGTCAGCTCAAAAATGGTTTACATAGAAGTTTATGTCATTACAAATTGTAACTATGTCCAAAAAAAATCTTGGCACTTGAACTATTTGATGCTCAACATCCATTGTATCTTCAATTTTGTAACTCAGCGTCTAAATGACTCGGTATCCATTGATCAGTCAGCATCTACTATCTACTTGACACTTGAGTGACTCGGCACTTACTAGTTACTCAGCACCTATTATATAACTCGCTCAGCATACACTACCTAACATCTTATGCTTGGCATACATTACTTGTTCGGCATGAACTAAGTAAATGACTTAAGTGTATTGTCACTCATATGTCAAAACCAATCTGAGATTAATAGGTACACTGTATATTTGCACAAATTGTCACTCAAATTTCTCTTTAATTTCCTTTGAATTTCTCTGAAAGTTTATAATTGTGTAGTAAATGAAAATGATCTTTAAAAAAATGATATAAACCTTCAATTGGTCAAATTGGGATTTCATTAAATTCTTTGTACTATGTTAAGTGCATTACAGTTGTCTTGGCCTTCACATAAATATTGTTCACCAAACTTTCTTTCCATTGCTTGGTCTTTATTACCATTTACATTCTTACTTCAATAAACATATCAACTTAGTCTATATGGGAGTTGGGTTCATATAGAAATACTTGGTTACTACAAACACTAATACTGATACTCGACATCTATCATGTATATGATCTCATTTGCTTAGTTCTTTTCTCAAACTTGTCCTAGAGCATCTTGATTCATGGAGATATGGACTTTAACACATCCTATGTTAGGAACTAATATATAAGATGGCTTTCAAATATGTAGTTCCTTACATACCTTCTATGCTTAGTTAGAAGTGGTATGATCACCTAATCCATTGGATTGGGTGATCTCGAATTCATTTGATCCACTACTTCTACCTTCTACCTTCTTTCTCCAAGTTTGATTCATCTCATTCCTTGTCTATCCTATGTCAACTTTTCATTTACCTTTGATGTGTTCATTACTTGGTGTTGGTGCTGAAGTCCTACAATTCTTTCTTACATATCCAATCTTGTGACAACTAAAATATACTAAGCTTCCATTCAACCAACTCTTGTATGTGCCTCTAAAATGTGTCCTAATTATTTTTTCAATGTGACCATATTCACCACAATAATGATAGCTATACCACATGTTGTAATCCCAATTATGAGAATTACATTGTTTAGGTGCATGTCCTTGCTTCTTGGATGTCCAGTTTGATTTTTCCTTGGATTTTCATTCTTGAGCTTGATGTCCATATTTCTAACTGATGTAGCAATGACCTTCAAATCTAGGTGCAATAGGTGTATTTCTTGTCTTTGATCTAAATTCATGTGCTTGGTGTCCTTGTTTCTTGAAATTAAAATAGTGTTCATTGAATTTTGGTTTAGGATTTTGCTTACCAAACTTGCTTCTATAAATATTTGTTGTGTGCCCTAGCTCTCCACAATGATAGCATGTAGGTTTTCCTTTTGAATTTGTACTTCTTATATCTTCACTCTTAGATGATTCTCCTTCTTTAGTAGATAAAAAGTGCTTGGTATATCCTAGTTCAGAGGTGTCAATAGGTCCTCTTGGTGATCACATCAATTCTTTAAAGTAACTTATACCTTCACTAGGTTCACCATCTCCATTAGTTCCTTCTCATATCTTAAATCATTCCTCAGTTGATCACTTTGTGATCTTGGATTTTCAATCTTTATATCCTTTATGTTCAATTCCTATTTTTTGTCCAACTGAATGTATGTGATCTTTTGCACATTAGATGTTCTTTCATCAAGTTCAGTAACCATTCATCTCGTGTCTTCTTCTGTCATGACTTTGTCTTCTTTAGATTTATTTTTCTATTCAGTTTCTTCACATGGCCTCACTGATTGGATTTCATGCTCTCTCTTTAATTCTCTAACTTCTTCATTCATAATGTTGTTCTTATCTGTAGGACTAGAAAATAGGCTAATGTCTAACATACTATGAGCAAATCACAAACTTAATAATCATATGCTAACACCCTCTAGTCTACCATGAAAGTGAAATGAATCAAAACAAGAAAGCAAATCTAAAACTCCCTCTTTCATTTGTAGCTCCCATGTCCTTCTTTCTTCTCCATATGATGTAGCTCCAAATTCCCTATAGTGCACACAATGTTGAAGAAAAAGTCAATGATATGGATAATGCCATGAGAATACTTAGAGTTGTGATTTTAGCTTGAGACAAATGGAGTGAAAAATACCAAAAAGCCAAAGACTGGAAATGAGAGAAAGAGTGCTCATTTTATAATCAGCACACAAGGTGAGAGCATTGGATTTGTCACCCTTAAATATGCAACTTAGCACAACATTCCTTTGAGAATCCATGACATATATGACCCAAGATGCCAATTGTATGATTCTATGATGCTTGGAAGTCAAACATGGCTAAAGAGGGAAGAGAATCTATGACACGTCATATGACACCTCAAGCCCACTTAAAGCCAAGAATCTATTACGAATGAAGCCAAATATGGACATGCGTAAGAGAATAAGAATCTTGGATTATGACATATCTTGGACAAATGTCAATGGAGAATCAACAAGATGTCATACCCAAGTTTCATGATGATGTTAATATTTTATGGAATATTTGAATTAAAAATCCTTCATTCCACAAAATAGAAATTAGTAAAAATGGGATTAATGGAGGAAAATATGACTTAGAAAATTAAGAATTTCCATGGTTTACGAATGATAAATCAATTAATTAATAAAATATTAATTAATTGAGGAGGATAGCCAAAGAATAATTAGTAATGACATAGAATTAAATTATGGGTTATTTAATCCTACAGAGAAAATTAGTAGATGATTAGCCAGTTTGATTTGATCAGTGCGATAGTATCCTTTGATGAAAATTTGATGATGATACAAATTGAATAAGATGATGATAGGTAGACCAAAGCCATGGTCAAATTGATTGATTGATCAATATTGATAACATGCCAATGACACATGACATGAATTAAAGATACGTAACATTTAACTGATATTGTAAATGCTATAGGATTAAGATTGATTGATATGGTTGATCATAATAATATCAACGAACGTAGTCAATATTATTAAAATGGTTTGATGATGTCATGATTTGACATTGAGAACCTCAAAAATGTCAAATATTAGATGACGTGAATGATATTTTGACCTAGCACTGAGAGCCATGATAGTACTAAGGTTAGATTGATAAGATTTGATAGATTGATAGGTTTCCAAGGCACTAAAAGCCACAAAAATGCCTAGGATTGAAGAGATTATGATTGATTTTGGATGTTTAATATGTTCTAGGTTGATTAGGACTGATTTTTAGTGATTAAAAGTTGATTTGGCATGATTTTGAGTTGATATGAAATGGTTTTGGGTTGCGAGTTGATTTGATATGATTTCTCATGATGTTGAAATTGTTCCAAAATGATGTGAAATTGATGTGAAAGATGATATGAATGATGATAGACACTATTGAGATACAATTAAGTTGGCCAAAAGATTAGAGTTAGTGGAATGAGAAAAAAATGGGATGAATTAGTATGAAGAAGTGATGTCGATTCAGGGGCCCAAGAGTATTTTCAAGTGTTACCACTCAAAAAAGTGACCAAATAATGAAAATTATAGCTCACTTTGTTCACAAAAAAATACAAATCCAACACAATTGACAGTTCAAAAATCAGAGTTGAAATGCAAAAGTTATGGCCTCTGGAGTGCAACATAGGGGCTTTGAAAGTAGTTTTGGGCCTCCTACTGCCCCAAGTGCACCCAAAACTCACCCAAGTGCACCTAGTGCAAACATGGTAAGCCCAAGTTCACCATGATAGTACCAAGTGTTCCCATGGTGCACTTGGGAAGCCCAAGTGTGCTCAGAAAGTGTAGAATGTGTCCTAGAAGGCTCTAGGGACCAAAAATAGCCCGACTGGACTCGAAATGACCTAAAAATTTGTGTGAGTGCCCAAAATGGTGGAAAGAGGTTAAAACATGAGTGAAATCAGTCAAAAATTATCACATTTGGTAAAACTTGGTCAAAAAAAGTCAGACTAAGGCTAGACTAGGTGGAAAGCCCTAGAAGGTTAACAGACAGTGTACGATGATGCCAGAATGTAGGAATGCAAGATGAAGATAATTTGGTGTATTAGAATACATGATCATGGTGATGAATGAAGATATGAATGAAAGTATACCAAAGATATGAGATGTGAAAAAAATTAGACTAAGGTGAAGACTACTGCTTTCAAAGAGTGCACTATATGTCAAATGGAGCTTTGTTTTGATGAAATCATAGATGCAAACCATTTCTGAGCATCTACATTTTGCCCCTCTTTGATACAATGTGATTTAGAGTGTTGTGTAAAATAACAATGAGATAATGGTAGGTCAATTTGGTAATAATGAGATGCAAGGTAGCAGATGAAGAAGACACAAAAGATGGAGGAGATGAGATGATAAATTGTTAGTATGACAGGAAGGCTTTTTCTTTTGTAAAGTGCACTACATGTCAAATGGAGCTTTATTTTGATATGGCAAATGGGATGCAATGCATCATGGCATAAAGGGCCAGAGTGCAAATGCAAGCCTTTTGCATAAACAAGCACGATGCAAACAGAAAATGACCTTGTCCTTCCTAAGGCATATATACATGCCCTAGACTCTCAAAGATACATTTTAATCAACAAAAAGTAAAAGATGACCATGAACCATCTCCGCCACCTCATAGATCAATTTATATCATCGAGTGGCATAGGAACATGATCAAAGAAAAACAAAGAAAAAATAAATCACTTACTAAACAGCGTGAGCCAACAGCTATTATTGTCCATTATTACTTGGTTTTTAGTGTTTGAGGTCTTTAGATAGTGTTTTATAGGTTGATCATGTGATGGTTCTAATTGTTGATTTAGTGGATAGATTCATGGTGACAAATTGGATTGATTGTTGGTTCACGTTGCTCTGATTGTCATCGACGTGTTGTGCTTTGAGTTTCAGTCTACAAAATCCAAATTTTTATGCAAAATGGGTGGTTATGTACAAGGTTTATTACATATTTTTGATGGGTTTTGTGATTTTTAGGGTTTTTGAGGATATTTGATTTTTTTTTGTGACTAGTTTTTTCAGGACATTTTATGATTTTTAAGTTTTACTTCGGGATGTTTTATGATGTTTAGGGATTTTTTAGGACATTTTATGATTTTTATGTGATTTTTTCAGGACAATTTATGATTTTTAGTACTTTTCTCAGGACATTTTATGATTTTTATAGATTTTTTTCAGGATCATATAAGTATATACAAGTGTTAGCTCCAATCTATTATGTGATAAGTCCAATGGATAAATAGTGATTAAGGATATGCCCCTAGTTCAAATTTAAACTCATGCACCATGTAGGTAATATGCCCCTAGAAAAGACACAAACTATGTACAAAGGCCAATGACAGAGTATGTGCAGACTGGTAATGTGTTAGGTAAGATAACAATGGATATTGACCAGTTTGTGAGCAATGGTCAAGGAGCCAAGGATGTCTTGTAAGATGATGGATATGATCAAGGAATAGCAAAAGGGGAGAAAACCAAATGGAATCCCAATAGATGGAGGAGCAACAACTGATTATACATGGTGCCTGTTTGCCAGGTTTTCACCATGGTACTTGCCCAAAGTGCCTATTTGCCAGGTTTTCAATTTTGGATGGATTTTTCTCTTGACTCAAATTTTTGTGCCAAGATGCTTGTTTGTCAGGTTTTCATCAAGGCATCCATATTTTCATGAATTTTTTTTTCATGACTTTTTTCTATTTTTTTGATATTTTTTCAGGACTTTTAGATGGAATCACGAATGTTGCTAATAAATGCTAAGAAGATATCTATTGTTGGTGTTGCTAGCTAATAATCTCTGGATCCATTACTGACTATAACTATGTAGGATTTGTTCCAGGTCTATAGCTAAAATCAAACCATTGGAAAGGCCTCAAGATATACCATCATGTACCATATGTAATACAGTGTCTGCCTCTTGCAAATCAAGGCATCTGAGAATAAATGGGTCGACAAATAGGTCATGTGGGATGTCACTGACGATGACATTCTTAAAGGTTTGTTGGGTAGAAGGTTGATTTTGGGTGATGGATAGATTAGGTAGTAGGATTGGGAGATAAACAACTAGGTATAAGGAAGGATTGGGAGGATTGAGAACAACAATTTCTCACATAAAGGTTGATCGAGAATGCTCAAAAAGACTTCGTGGCATGTTGAACACTGGAACACTTATATTCATAGCATCAACTTGCTCATTTTGTATACTTGGGAGTTGCTTCTCTTATGAAATTTCATGGTCTAATGGCACCTTTATGTTTTCACCAAGAGACCTACTTTTGTCATTTTTTTCTCTTTTTGCCTTGCAACTAGAAGGTGGAGTTGGCTACCCAAAATATGCTAATGTGTTCTCTTTAGGAGAAGTTTCTTCTTTATGATCACCAATTTTAATGCCTTCATAGTTCTCAAAGTCTGTTATGAGAGCATCATCATTTTCAAATTGATCAAAATTTGGTGGTCCATGTTGGTCCCAATCCAACAGTTCAGGATAACTTGGAGGGATGTCATCATCAGTGTTGAATGGACTTTGGTTGAAGGCAGATATATGGGTATTTGATTTATTGGTATCATTGGGGTTATTCTTAGAAGCTGGAGGACTGTTGGTTTTAGGTGGGATATACTCAAATGCCTTTTCATCATTCAAAACATCCATAGTCATACATGTAGGTATCATAGTACTAGGAAGACCTATTCATAATGGTTTGAATCCAAGCCCCAAACTAGGACGTCCTCTTTTTGTAGTGATAGGTTCAATCATTCCTTGTTTTTTATATCCAAGACCACTATAGCCATCATAGCCTTGTTTCTGCATGATAGTAAACCCAAGCCCATACTTTCTAGGAGATGTTAAAGTGGGTTCTTTTTCTTTTGCATTCTCAATGCAGATAGATTTATTCTAATAGACATGTTCTTCAGCTAGGCCACCTCCACTAATGAAGTTGATAGGAGTGGAATTTTGTGTACTGATCTCAGGATTTTTGTTTGCAATAGGTGTGATTTACTATAAGATTGGGGAGAACCTGGTGACTCCCTAATGTGGAATACTTGAGACATGAAGTACTCTCCACACCCATTATCTTCAATCTTTAGCTTTTCTTTGGCCTTACCTGAGAAGTATATCCATGTCCACATATTTAGAGGAATTTGTGGGTTGTGCTTCATTGTTTGCTGGGACTTGATATGTAGTAGCATCTCTTGGATTAGCACAAAATTGGAAAGGGTCTATATCACCAGGGATGGTAACCTCCGCATTGTTGTAGGAAAACTTTAGACATTGATGATATGTTGAGGGTACTGCTTTCATAGCATGAAGCCAAGGGCGTCCTAGTATTATGTTGCAGTTCATTTCTATATCTAGGATCTAGAATGAAGTGTTCTTAGTAGCTGGACCAACTCTAATAGGTAAGATGATGACCCCTGTAGAGAAGCATTCACCAGCATCATAGGCTTTGATTGTGATCCTTTGAGAGGGATCCACATCATTTTCAAAATAACCCAAACCTTTGACTACTTTAAGTGTATAGATATTTAGCCCTGCTCCTCCATCTATCAAGACATGTCTAACTTTAACATTGTGGACAAAGACTTCAAGGTGAAGGGGATCATTGTGGTTCAATCTATCTTTAGGAATATCTCAAGGGGAAAAGGTGATGTGTTGTGATGTAGATAGGTTCCCCACCATGGCTTTGAATTGGGAAACATCAATGTTATCTGGGACTACTGACTCTTTAAGGGCTTGATACAAGATCTTTTGATGTTGGGGAGACGCACGTAGTAGGTCCAAGATGGATATTTATGTAGGTGTCTTGCCAAGCTGTTCAAAAAGGCTATAATCAGATGAAGTAGGGGCAACAGGTTTGCTAGGGGGTGGAGGTCTAGTAGATGCAATAGGTCTAGAGGGGGCTCCAAGTAGAGTGATCTTGGTATGATGTGTAGTGACAACACAATGAGAGTCTTCAACCTTTAAGGTGAATGTGGATATGTGAGAATCTGACTCAGTGAAACAGTTGACAGTGTAGTCATATCCAGTGCATATGTAATTCACATTACCTTATGCATTTGAGTTTGAATTGGAGGGTTTCTCTTTGTTGTGATTACCCAAAGGATCTTTGAAGATAGTGTGGTCATATTTGGATGGTAATAGTGACAGATCAACTATAATTATGCCATCATCAATGAGGTCTTGTATTGCATGTTCAATTGGAAGCATGATGAGGTTTTATGTCCTTTGGTGCGGTGGTAATTGCAGAATTTTTTGTCATCCCACCAATCTACTTTAGTTAATGGTTTATCTTTGATTGGGGGTAACTATAGGAAGTTATTACTTAGCAACTATTGTAGTGCAGTCTCAAGAGGTATCCCTAGTGGTGTGAATTTCCTGTCCTTGGTTCTAGAATATCTTTGAGGTTTTTCCTACATGGAAGTCTCAGTCTTCTATTGTGGAGGTGGTGTTTGGTTAGGAGTTTGTGAATTTGTAGGGCTTGCACCTTTCAAAGTCAGTTGAGGTTGTGCCATGCTAATTATACGTGCATCTACAATGCCATCATTAGTCATATTCTTGTTTTTGGAGAAAAAAATTTCCTTGTCATTAGACGAGTTGGTGTTTTTGTTTTCCTTATTTGTCTTGAGCATTCCCTTATGGATAAGAGCATCTTCAATACTAGCCCCTTTTTTCGTCAGTTTAGAAATGGTGCTTGGATTCTTGATTTTAAGTTCATATATCAAGTCTGGGACTAAGTTTTCAATGCACAGGTTAACTTGTTGTTCTTCAAGAATGTCTAGTGAACATTGACTGACTAAGCTTCTCCAACGTAGTAAGAATGTGATAAATGGTTCTCCTATCTTTTGTTTAGTTGAGCACAAATTGGAAAGTGTCACCTCATTTGTAACGCTAAAGTCAAAGTAAGAGATGAACTTATTTGCTAGCTCTAACCAAGATTTGATAGTGCTAGGAAGTTTGGAGTAACATTCAAGTGTAGGCCCACCTAGAGAATGAGGGAACAATCTCATGAGGTAAGTGGGCTCATCACTGAGTTCGGTAGAAGAGGCACAAAATTCTAGGATGTGATCAATAGGGTTGCCTTTTCCTCAGTATTTTTCAAACCTTGGAGCCTCAATTTTTTTTGGGAATGGAGGCATATACTGACTTTTTTCAAATTGATTAGGATTTAGGTCCCTTTCTGTATATAGAGCTTGTTATAGAGCTTGTTTCTTTTAGACTCCCAATGCCTCAACTTGTTTGGAAAGTTGTTTGAATTGTTGCAATAGCTCTTCATTGGGGTTTTTCATGATAGTCTTCCCTTCAAGTCTTTTGTGCCTATGAGTTGAGCATTTGTTGTGGTGGGAGCTATGTCTACTCGATTTTGACATTTCTATGTCTAATGAGTCTGGTGATGTGTCACTAGGTGGTGGAGGTATGTTGGCACCTCGAAGACAAAAGGGGCCTTGTTGTGACACATGTTAGTGTACTTTTTGTGGTATTTGATGTTGCACTTTTTGTAGTATCGATTGTGATTGATGTATCATGTGTTTTTGTTGTGCCATTTGTTATGGTTGTTGTTGGGATACCTCTATTGGTTGCATGTGAGACCATTTATGTGATTGTTTTTGTAGAGGTATCTGTTGAGGTTGTTGTAGCACATGTTGTTGTTGTAACAAATGTTGTTGGTATGAAACTTGCTGCTCGAGGCATCATTGGTATTCCAATTGTTGTTTGTGTTGCTCTTGTTGTTGGAATTATTGTTGATACATTCCATGGAAGTCAAGTGGGTTTATGTTGGACTGCATATTAGGGATGTTGGATGTTTGCACCACTTGAGGTTTTTGTTGTTGTGGTTGATGTTTTGTTGATATGTGGAATGTGTGTTAAGTGGATGTAGACTTGGATGTGGGTTGGAAGTGTTAAGTCCTTGTATCACTATAGGTTGATGTTGTCATGGGAGTTGACTAAACCCTTGCAAATTGACCACAATGTTGGTATTGTTGTTTTGGCACCTTTCTATGTTAGAGGTTTCTCCTTGAGACATCATGTTGATTTAACAATGAGGTGCATTCCTTTTGGGAATAGGTGTAATGTCAATAAGACTTTTCCTTTGTGTGTCAATAGGAATTGTTGCACTTAATGTTTCACATGGTGTACTCGTGGGAGGCTCCATAACATTTGATGTCATAATACTTGGTAGAGTTAGGAGCAAAGGTGCACTTTGTTGATTTTACTCCAAAGGAGGTATGTTTGGCATCCCTAGACCACAAGTCCCTTTAGGTTCATCTTGTTATTGCATCAAGTGACTAAAATCAAGTCTTAATGTCCTCTTGGGATATTTAGGGAGAGTCTTGTTTCCTTCATTGGTTGTGGTTCATAAAAAAAGGGATTAATGTTGATGTGTTCAAATGTACTTTGGAGGATTTTGATTGTTGGTTCTTGATGGAACCTTATAGGTGCCATTATTGTATTTGAAAAATCCAAAGGTTTTTTTCCCTTATCTAAGTCCAAATTGATCATGGGTTGTATGTTTTCAATTGTTGTGTTGGTTTGATTTTTGGACTTAGGTCCTTCCACATTTGCGTTGAATTTGACAATTTCTTGGGCTACCAAAAGTTTGAAGTTCTTGCAAAAAAATTTGTCTTGACATGCCCTAGCCATTTCTTCATCAGTGATGCCATAGTCAGTGTCAGAGTCATCACTTAGGTGTACAATACCTTTTTGTGTGTTTGATGCATTAGGGTTGAAGGTACTTATGTTGGGCCTGTTGAATTCAAAGGAAAGTGTTTGTTCATCCTCAGGTGTGGTTGGTACACTTCCACCTCCAGGTGGTATCGACATGAATATAGGTTCAAAGTTAGGACTCCATTGAACCATCCCATGTGCAAGGGAAGTGTTTGAATGAAACCTCATGGTAGGTGCATTGTTTAAGGTTTTTTGTGTCATATCTTGAGTATGGTGATCTTGTGGATGCATGTTTAATGGGTCCGCAAGTAACGGTTGGGATGCCTCAATTTGGTCTTCGTCAAAGGTTTGTTGGGTTTTCTTGCTCTTCTTCTATCTTGGACAAGGTTTTGGTTGTGTTGGTGTCTCATAAAATAAGGGTTGATAAATTTCTTCAAGTCTCTGAGTCGATTGTGTCCTAGTGAGTGCTGGCATGATACCTAAGGATGCAGATGAAATGGAGGAAAACCTATATGGACTTTTTGCCTCCCAAGTCCACACCTAAACTACCAACTATGCCCAGACAGTACCAAGTGTGCCCTTGGTGCACTTGGGGCCTTGAAGGTAAGCAGTTGGTAAGTAGGAGGTATGAAATGGGTAAATAGAGGTGTTACGGTGCCTAAAATGCAAAATATGAATGTTTTGAGTGATTTAGAGTGTTTTGCAAGGTTTTGAGATGCAATGAAGCCTATGGAAGTGCAAATTAGGGTTCTAGAACCTAGAATGAAGTCCCTAATTACCAAGTACATTTTGAAACTACTAAGTGCACTCTAAAACTACCAAATGTGCACCTGAAGTGTGCAATTGGTAAAACAGGGGTGTAATTGGTAAAACAGGTCAAAACTTGATAATGAGGATGTGAGTATGCAAGATATGACTTTTTTTTGGATTTTTAGGTGTTTAAGGATGTTATGCAACCTAGGAAAGTGTCAAATGAATTGGGGTTTTGACATGCAAGATAAAAATTTCCTAGGGAAACTATGCAAATGCAAATGCAAAGTGACATTTTGGAGGTTGACTAAAGGAGATGAAAATGACCCTATAGTATGAAAAAATGAAGGTTAGGGTTGGATTTTGGACTTGTTAGTGATGCTAGGGGTTTATGTATGCAAGGTGGACTATGAAAGGGATGGTGTTCTAGGATTCATAATGACGTTTGGGATATGCAAAATGAGGATAAGTGGTCAAGAAGACAATTTGGTTGATAGACAAGTTGATAGGGTTTGATAGTGGGAATGATGCTACAGTTTTGAACAATGCAAGATGAGGGGGATATGCCACTAGGGTAAGTCAAAATTATGTTTAGGGACACTAGGAATTTGATTATGCTAATGACAAAGGTATATGAAAGGTTTTGAACTTAGGTGAAATCTCTAGAAAGTATTTTGTCTAGGAGTTTAACCTTGTGATAATGGACTTTAGATCTTGACCAAAAAAAGTGATAAAAGACAAAAAGATCGAAATGATAAAGATGAAAAGGTCAAATCTATTAGTACATAGATATAATTTGACCAAATAAAATGATAAGAAAATATTAAAAGACTAGTCAAGATCCATCATCCATCAACACTAGGATATATTATAAGACTCATACTTTATTCAAATTTTTGACTAAATTCAAAGGTTTTGGGGGTTCAAAATGACATTTAAGGGGCTCAAAATGGTGGTTATTCTGATTGGATATGCAATATGGATATGTCTTAAGATGAAAAATGATATTTTTGGTACAAGATGTGGTTTTGGGTCAAATGCAGAATGAGGAGGTACAAAGGCTCCTAGATGCAATTTTGGGGTCCTAACATGCAGTTTCAGGACCTAAAATGGTCATACAAGTCCCCAACTACACCCTAAAAGCACCAAGTGCATTATAATAGTACCAAATACACCTATGGTGGAGCTGGTGCTAGTTTGGGTGTAGTTGGTAGTTTCATGGCATAGTTGGGAAGCTAGGTTGAAGGGTTGTTGATTCTGAGCAAGGTGGTCATCAAGTTGCTATGATAGGAAGCTAAGATTTTTGGGTTGACGTTAAGATGGGTTAAGAGATGTAGAATTAAGGTTATGACCTAAGGAATGATTTCCTAAGTGAAGAAAATGAAGGTTAGGAGATACAAAATGCAAACTAGGGCCTACTAAGACTGGGGGGCCTATCCAAGTACCTAAGGACACTGTTGAAGTCTCAGAATGTTGTCTGTAAGTCCAAACTAGATTCTCAAACTACCAAGTGCATCTAGATAGTACCAACTATGCCTATGGTTCAGTTGGGGCTAGTTTGAGCATAATTGGTAGTTTCAGAGTGCAATTGGGAAGCTGGGCTAAAACTAAAGCAATTTTTTAGTGCTAGGACTTCCAAATTGATGTCACAGTGTGCTAGGTAGTAGGGGACAGTGCTAGGACCAAAATGAAGGTTCAAAATGATGCTTAGGATACCTATAATTATGGTCAAATTGTGAAATAAGAAGGTTGGGTATGAAATGATGCAAGATGGGAGATGCAAAGTCCAAGTTTTGGGGTTGAAGTGCAAAGAATGAAGGATGCAAACTAAACCTTAATGAATGCAATGTGAAGGATGAGGGATGCACAATGAGGGATAGAAGATGCAATATTAAGCCTATATGATGAAAATATGATGTCTAAACTATGGTGAATGCAAGTGGTTCTATGCAAGGATTCAAACTAAGGTATGCCAAGCACTTCTAGGGATGTAGTGTTCCATGTTTCCCAAGTTTAAGTTTGAAAATTTTTGGCCAAAGTTGTAATGTTTTGATAATTTTTGATGTGTGGAGAAGGTGTAAACAATATCCAAGGTGTAAATTTGAATTTTTTCTTTTATCTTGATTAATTTTTTACACACACGCAAGACACATTAAGATAAGAATAGTTGTTAAAAGCGAACAAACACACCACAACCTAGGCTTTTAGGACTGTATCCATTGAATTCCTACTTGAACCAAAGTTCAGTTGCACTTATCTAGAGAAAAAAACCTAGGATCTTGGAACCATAGGTTCCCCCTTACAGTGCACTCACTTCTCGGGGCTACCAAGATCTACTTCCCAAGGGGCATGACTTCCCAATGGACTATTGCCTCTACTAAGGACCGCAAGAATGTAAGATGTCTTCACAGGCATGGGTGACCCATTGAGCTAGTGGATAGAAAGGATTTTGGCCACTAAAACATAATTATTAGTAAGGGCATTTTTTTCAACAAGTGAATGATAAACTTCCTTAGAAGGTCTCCCAGCCCTGAGAATCGGGGTTTGATGCATCACAAGGGTACTAGAGGAGAGCTATCACTCAGCAATACCACCAACACAACTTTCATTGTAATTAAGTTTTATATAGCAACTAGAACGTTGACCTAGATTTTGGCCCATTATTGCTCTGAAGTCATTCCCTAGCATACCCAATGTCGAGTATCTTGGTCCAAGGTAGGCTTCCTATAGAAGTTACACAGATTTCTCTTACACCCAAGATCCACGAATTGCAAGGGGAGAGGATATGTCCAATGTAACCCCTAGGGTTTTAAACATCGTAGAAATGCCAAGAAGAAAAGAAAAAATTTATTTTAAGCACCAAACAAAGTGTTATCTAATCTAGGAAATCCACACACACATGGTTTTGACAAACACACAATGGTCTTCAACAAAGTTGTGCAAACAAATATTAGTAATTTTCAATGATTGGTCTTCATCCAAAAATTGTCACATGCTACAAATAGACCATCAGTAACACAAAAACCTCTAACTTATGTCCTAAAAGCAAATAGAAGTCCAAAATGTAGATTATGAGTGATATGTGTGTTCTCTGTGAACCAGGTGTGCTCTGACATAGCAAACTGCACCCCAGAAGGCCAAAATGGCTTAGAATTCCCCCAAGTGTGCTCAAGTAGTGCTAATTGCACCCATGGTGCACTTGGGGCTCAGTAAGGAAGAGTTGGTAGTTTCTGGGTGTAGTTGAGAGCCTAAGTGCAGACTATGGGGAATTGGTGCCTAAATAAAACCTAGAAACTGAAGATTTTGATACCTATACTACCAATTGCGCCTAGATAGTGCAAAGTGTTCCCATGGTGTAGTTGGGGCCTAAAAGGGAGCAGTTGGTAAGGTAGGAACAACAAACAAGGGTTATGGTGTCTCCTAGGTCCCTAAAACTGTATCCTAGGGGTCCAAGTGTGCCCTAACAGAGTAGAGTGCACCCTGGGGGAGAAAGCTAACAAAATGCATAAAATGAAGTCATATAACCATATTATTGGACCCCCTAATTAATCTAGGTGTGATAAGGAAGTGCATATAGTCGTTATACCCTTCCAAGTGAGCTCCTTCCTTGCACCTACAAGCACAAAACAAGAAAACCCAAGTTAGATAAGCGTGTTCACATCAGGTTCACCAAAAAATGTAGGACCTAGAAAATGGGCTAATGTATAACATACTATGAGAAAATCACAAACTCAATATTCATACATTAACACCCTCTAGTCTACCATGAAAGCCAAATGAATCAAAATAAGAAAACAAATCTAGAACTCCCTCTTTCATTTGTAGCTCTCATGTCCTTCTTTCTCCTCCATGTGATGTAGCTCCAAATTGCCTATAGTGCACACAATATTGAAGAAAAAGCCTATGATAATGATGGTGCTATGAGCATACTTGAAGTTTTGATTTTAGTTTGAGAGATGGAGTGAAAATATGAGACAACTAGGGACCAAAAATGAGAGAAAGAATGTTCCTTTTATCATTAACACACAAGGTGAGAGCATTGGATTTGTCACCCATAGATATGCTACTTGGCATGAGATTCCTTTGAGAATCCATGACATATATGACACAAGATGCCAACTGTAGGATTCTATGATGCTTGGAAGTCAAACATGACTAAATGTGGAAGAGAATCTATGACACCTCAAGCCCACAAAAAGCCAAAAATATATGACAAAGGAAGCTAAAGATAGACATGCGTAATGGAATAAGAATCTTGGATTATGACATATCTTAGCCAAGTGTCAAAGTAGAATCCACAAGGTGTCATACCCAAGTGTTATGATGATGTCAATATTGTGTGGAATATTTGAATTAAAAATCCAAAATTTCACACAAATAGAAATTAGTAAAAATGGGATTAATGGAGGAAAATATGACTTAAAAATTTAAGAATTTCCATGGTTTGTGAATGATAAATCAATTAATTAATGAAATATCAATTAATTGAGGAGGTTAGTCAAAGAATAATTAGTAATAACATAGGATTAGATTATGGGTTATTTAATCCTATAGAGAAAATTAGTAGATGATTGGCCAGTTTGATTTGATAAGTGCGATAGTATCCTTTGATGAAAATTTGATGATGATATAGATTGAATAGGATGATGATAGGTAGACCAAAGCCATGGTCAAATTGATTTATTGATCGAAATTGATAAAATGCCAAGGACACATGACATGAATTAAAGATACGTAACATTTAACCGATATTGTAAATGCTACAAGATCGAGATTGATTGATATGGTTGATCATAATAATATCGACGAACGTAGTCAATATTATTAAAATGGTTTGATGATGTATAATTTGACATTGAGAGCCTCAACAATGTCAAAGATCAGATGACGTGAATGATAGTTTGACCTAGCACTGAGAGCCATGACAGTACTAAGGTGAGATTGATAAGATTTGATAGATTGATAGGTTTCCAAGGCACTAAAAGCCATAAAAATGCCTAGGATTGAAGAGATGATGATTGATTTTGGATGTTTAATATGTTCCAGGTTGATTAGGACTGATTCTGAGTGATTCCAAGTTGATTTTGCATGATTTTGAGTTGATATGAAATGGTTTTGAGTTGATTTGAAATGGTTGTGAGTTGATTTGATATGTTTTTTGATGATGTTGAAATTGTTCCAAAATGATGTGAAATTGATGTGAAAGAGGATCTGAATGATGATAGATACTATTGAGATACAATCAGGTTGGCCAAAAGATCAGAGTTAGTGGAATGAGAAAATGGGATGAATTAGTATGAAGAAGTGATGTTGACTTAGGGACCCGAGAGTATTTTTTACCACTCAAAATAGTAATCAAATGATGAAAATTATAGCTCACTTTATTTTCAACAAAGATAGAAATCCAACACAATTGACGATTTGAAAATCAGAGTTGAAATGCAAAAGTTATGGCCTCCAGAGTGCAACATAGGGGCTTCGAAAGTAGTTATGGGCCTCTTACTGTGCGAAGTGCGCCCAAAACTCACCCAAGTGCACCTAGTGCAAACTTGGTAAGCCCAAGTGCACCATGATAGTACCAAATGTGCCCATGGTGCACTTGGGAAGCCCAAGTGTGCTCAGAAAGTGCAGAATATGCCCTAGAAGGCTCCCAGGACCAAAAACAACCCGACTAGACTCAAAATGACCTAAAACTTTGTGTGAGTGCCAAAAATGGTGGAAAGAGGTTAGAAAATGAGTGAAATAAGTCAAACTTGGTCACATTTGGTCAAACTTGGTCAAATCAAGGCTAGACTAGGTGGAAAGCCCTAGAAGGTTGACAAACAGTGTAGGATGATGCCAGAATGTAGGAATGCAAGATGAAGATGATTTGGTGTATTAGAATACATGATCATGGTGATGAATGAAGATATGAATGAAAGAAGACCAAAGAGATGAGATGTGGAAAAATTAGAATGAGGTGAAGACTATTGCTTTCAAAGAGTGCACTATATGTCAAATGGAGCTTTGTTTTGATGAAATCGTAGATGCGAACCATTTTTGAGCATCTACATTGATTGTATTTCATGCTCTCTCTTTAATCCTCTAATTTATTCATTCATAATGTTGTTCTTATCCAATAGGTATTATATTGCTACATCACTTTCACTGGAATTACCATCTTCAAGTAGTTCATATTTATCTTCTACATATTGAGTTTCATTCTCTTGGATGGCCATATCCTTTCTCTTCTTTAAGGATTTCTTCAACTCCTCTCTTGCTTCTTCAAGATGCTTTAGTATGATTTGGATATCAATTTTCTAATTCTCAATTATCTTTCCCAACTCATAAGCCTCCATCTCCAAGATCTTAACTCTCAAGTTGTTAGACTTCTTCTAGGAGAACCTGGATCTAATAACAATTGTTGGAATCCTTATTGGGAAGTAAGTTACTAAGAATGGGGGGGTGGGAAGGGGGGGTGTGTGTGAATCAAAAGATATAAAACTTTTAATTCTTTGAATCAAAACAAGTACATTCACCATTTATATATATACATATATATATGTATATATGTATATACATATATACATATATATATATATGTATATATATATATATACATATATATATGTATATATGTATATACATATATACATATATATATGTATATATATATATATATATATATATATATATATATACCATATAACCATGAACTATTTTATTGAAATAGGTCTAAGTATGCATCACATCTATCAACATGAAAATAAATGTAAACACATAACACAAGAGATTTGGTTATGAAAAAAACCCTCCAAGGTGAAGGTAAAATTGGGGTGGGGTGACACCCATAAATCTTCACTATTGCAACAATAAAGTGTGCATGTTAAGGCTATAATGTTTGACCACTTTTGGTTGAGGGGTCTTCTATGTTAAGAGCTTACAAGACATATTCAGTCTACCTTGATTGAAGGATTTAAACTTACAACTAAGTAAGCACTCTTTTAGGAGAATTAAATGGATTTGTTAAAAGCACTATGTTAAGATATTTACCCTAATCCACTAGTTATAACATATCAATACTTGATCCTCTGTTTAGTACTTGATGCTAGATTATGAATCTTCTCTTTCATTAATGAATTTGATCTCCTTATCTCATATACTATGTTCTCCCCTTCACTACTAGGTTTCTTTGTCTGATCTCTACTTCTAATCATCAAATGTAGCCTTCCTTCTCTCTCTCCTAGTCCCTCTCACACACACATGATTATTCCTTTTGAATTTTAGGGCTTGAACCCTTCTTAAATAGATAACTTGAGAAGGTTCTAGATCATGATCAACAATCTAAAGTTCTCCCTTTTTTCACTTAGTCCTTCCAATTTTCTGATTAGTTACTTTGCCTTCCAAGGAATTGATGTCCACTGACAAAAAGTGTAATTACCGCCTTAGCTATCTCCATAACCCTAAAAAATAAAATATAATTCAGTCAAAAAATGGTTTACATAAGTGTTTGTGCTATCACAAACACATATGCTAAAATTGGTTTTCTCGGCACTTGAAAATCTTGACACTCAATCATAACTGATATTCATGTTGTCCCTTGGCTTATGTATGCTTGGAAATAACTAACTCACTTGGCATATACTATCTTTGATTTTCTCAGCACCTTTATCTTGACTTGGAATATACTATAACTTGGTCTACACTGGGGTGCTTGTTGACCTTTTACTTTCTCATCTTATACTAAAATATAAACAAGTCCATAAATACTTGGCCTCTGTTGGGTGGCTCGGTCACAATGATGATCAACCAACTCTTCCTAGAAAATGAATAAGTGTTGGACACTAATAGGCAAAATGGCTTAGAGATCAACAAAATATTGGTGAGCATCAAGTGAAGAGTTATGAAGACTGTGAGCTGAGAATTTGAGTATAAATATGAAATGAGTTAATAGTGTAATGTGACACGCAAATGTTATATCTTAATTTGGTTCTATATTATTATTGTAAATTGAAAGAAATAAGACTGAATCAATAATTTATTTTTAAACTTGGTATAAAGGAAGGATTATTTCCTTGGTTGTAAACATCTAGTGTGGATGTTGTGTAATGAGATTATAGGAACTTGTATGTGAGATCTAGTGAACTTGATAACGAATATATTTTGATGAAAGAAGTGTTTGGTGCAATAAAGAATGGTGAACTGAAAAATAACTATATTTGGAAAAGAATTTGTTGTTGGATAGTGTTGAGGTACAATTTTATTATTTAGCAAGGATAGTAAAAAGCTATTTGGGTAATGAATTTAGCGGTCTCCCTAATCAACTCCTAATATGGTTGGGATATCCTAATAAAGATTCAAAGTTTCCTAATAGGGATTGATATGTACTTAATGTATTTTATTGACTCTTAATAGGATCCATCCTCTTACAAGAAAGTTGTATATTAGTACATCATTTTTTGGGTACCATCCACACTAGGGTTTTCCCTAGTCAACAGATCTAGTGTTATTATATATGGTTATCTTTATGTGGTTCTTGCATCTACTATTTAGAAGGATATTAAAAGTTGTTTTAATTACATAAAATTTTTTTCCTACCACACCCCCCCCACTCTCTTAGCTATCTTAGTGGACTTTACTTTCTAATAGTTTATGAACTAGTCAAATTGTTGTTAAAATGGGGTTATCATTACAAGAAAAGATTGATCTGCCAATGTCTAATACAAATAATCAACTTATAGTTCATAGGAGAAGATTAAGCCCTTTTCATGAATCCCTAGGGGGGAACTGGACAAATTTCCAACAATCTCTCCTTTTAGTGTTACCAAAGGTTTTGAGGATTTGAACCTATAACTTGACTCTGATATAACTTGTTAGAAAGGGGTTATTGTTGCACTAAAAGACCGATCTATAAATTCCCAATATAACCACTCAAATTATAGTACATAGGAGGTGATTAGCCCTTGTCATAAATCCTAAGTGGGGTGCTAAACAAATTTCCAATAATTATTTCCTATTTAAGGTTAAAGAGATACCTTATGCGGACCTAGGTGAAGAAAGAGGTGATTCAAAAGTGTTGTTACAAGGATCAAGTTAAGTTTTTAAATTTTTCTTATTTGATTTGTCAAAGACAATTTGGGGTTCCTTTCCTTGATGACATTGATGTCTAGTAGTCAATGGTAACTCATAAAAGATCATTTTAGGTTTCTTTCCCTATTTTATACCTAATTTCCACCAGAATGAAAGAGGGTATAGAAAGATAATAGGATAACTTATGAAAATCTAATGCCCAAAATAGATAGGCAACATTTCCACTTGTCCAAAAGTGAAAAAGAGAGTAAAATAGATAACAAAGATAACTTGTCTATAAAGTTTGAGAGATGTGGGTAGATGCCCTATGTATGAAACATGTCATCAAGCAAAGAGAAAGACAACAAAATAAAAGAGACGATAAGAAAATAATATGGAAAATTTAACAAATTTACTAATCAAGTGTGTAAATAAGGAATCCAAGTGATCTTTTTAGCTAGGAATGACCTCTAACCTACTAGTTTTAGCCTAGGAGATTAAAAAAATCAAGTGTAATCAGCCCTAACCAACTAAGAAAAAGTTTTAAGCCAAAATATTTAGAAATAGAAATCAGGTGATATACCATATTGAATCAAATGATAGAGGGAAAATCAGGTGATATTTCTACTAAGTTCAAACAATAGATAAAGATGATAAGATATTCTAGAATATGACCAGGTGATAAATGATTTCTAGAAAATATAGGCAATGTTTCATAGTATTGATAGGAAAAAGTCTACATATCATATGATATTTCACAAGACAACAAGCCAAAAAAAAATCTAGAAGTGAAAAAGACCAAATTTTTGACCCAAATACCTAGTTTTATTCATTGTTTTGACAAGTTTGATAATGTTGATAATTTTAATAGTACTTAGGTCCAATTAAAGTAGAAATTTTTTATTCAAAAATATTTTTTTAGCAAAAAAAGTGACACATGAAGTAGTCCTCAAACAATCAAGAAAGGGAATAGTAGAGGTTCTTGGCAAGAATTTGGCTATAGGGATCAGTAATGGAATTGTAGGGCATGTGGATGCAGATTCTAGTAATGGTAATACAAGGAATGAAACTTTGGGTGCTTCCCAAGAGAAGGAAGAAGACAAAGTATTACTAGGGTTTGTTTCAAGAAGGCATGGAGATGTTGACTTTCTACAGTTTGATCCTCTATCCTCTATCCTTTCTCCTCAGAGGGACCCACTTGAGAAAATCAAGGGGGGGCCTTCCTCTATGGTTAGTTCGGACATCAAGGACTCACGTGATTTGGCTTGTAAGAAGAATGTGGATGGAGTTGGAAGATGGTAGTGGTCTTCTTTTTTTGGAAAAAGACTAGTGGGTAAGTCATCTTCTCCCCCTATTACATCTAAATCTTGCTAGGAAAAAGGTGAGTTACAAAATTTTGTTTTGGACCTAATTTTTGGTTTCTCTATATCATTGATGGATTTAACCCTAGTTGACAAATTTTTGGGGGGCCAACCAGATATTGAGTCCTTAAGAAATATGGTAAAAAGGAAATGGGTCCTTTGGGGTTAGGTTGACATTGCTATTATGCCTAAGGGTTTTTTTCCCTTTTTATTTACCTACAAGGAGGATTTGAATATGGGATTATGTAGGGGTCCATGGTACTTTGGAAGCAGATCCCTCGCGGTCAAAAAATGGGAACCAAATTTGGACCTATCAGGTGCTTTCTTTCTCACTACTTCTATTTGCGTTAGACTCTCAGGTCTCCCATTGGAGTTTTGGCATGAAGATATTTTTAAAGGGATTATTGGATCCTTTGGTGAACTTATTTCTATTGATAATATCATTACCACAAGATCAAGGCTTATGTCATCTAGGATCTATGTTAAGGTTTCTCAACTGAAGGAGGTGGATATTATCTCTAAAGTGAGAAAATGGAATCAAGAGATTATTTTTGAAGATCTCTCGAGTCCCTAATGCATGTTTCTTCTACAAGAAGATGGGTCACTGGGAAAAAAATTGTCCACAAAAATCACAAACAAAAAAAAAAGGTGGGGATAGTGGAAAAGAATGCTCTAAAACTGGTATGGGAACCTAAAGTAATAAAAGGGGATTCAATTTCTAAGGAGATACAACATGGGGAAAATCCTCGCAATCATGATAAGGTTGATGAGAATGGGTGGCAGTCTGAGAATGGTAGTAAGGTGATGGAAGTAGAGGAAAGTTTTCCCTCTATCCCATAGGTAAATGGGGAAATCGGGAGGACGCGGGATTAAATGGCTATTAATATGAATAAGGACAATGATCTGGGAAATGATGAAGAGGAAGGGGATTTTGAGGAAGGAGAAATCCAAGAGGAAGAGAAAGGATATCTAGATAATATTTTGAATGATTATGTGGAGGACTCCATTAATAGAGGCAACCTCCCATTATCGGAACCTCAACTTAATGAAGGAAACCAACCTGGTTCTCCAAGCATACGAGGGGAACATAAATTTGATAATGAATAATTAAAATAGAGAACTGGACAAAGGAAGAAGGTTGAAAAGGAAGCTTCCTCAATAGTCTCATCTTCAAAAGTTGCAACTAGAAGAAGGAAACTAGAGATAGTGTCATCAAAAGTTAAGTTTGATGTTGGATATCTAGGAAAAATGGGTATAAAGACTATTAAAAATAAGAGAGAAATAGAAAGCATTCAAATATAGCTAATGGAAAGCTAGCTACTATTATAGATTTTAACCCTAAAAAGTAATGAAGATCATATCTTGGAATTTAAGGGGGGTGAATAGCATCCATAAATTAGATGTAGTTAGGAATTTTTTTCAGGGTCATAAACTAGATATCATAATGATTCGGGAAATGAAAATGGAGAAAGGAAAAGTAGAAAGTTTAAAATCTTTTAGTAACTATGGTCTTTTGGCTAGTAGTTCTGAAGGGGTCTCAGGAGGCACTTTGATCATTTGGAAATTTAGTTTTCTCTGGAACTTTAATGGAAGAAAGAAAGCACTTATTGTGGTTAAGGTCTAGCATTTAATTCTAGGAACCTATTGCTATATGGTTAATAATATGCTCCTAATAATAAAAGTGTGAGGAAAAAATTATGGAACTCTTTATCTAAGATTAATAGTTTAGATTATAGTGGTAGATGGGTTATGCTAGGGGACTTTAATGTTCCTCTCTATGAACATGAAAAAAAAGGAGGTAATCCAAGTCAGCTGAAAGGAAGATTAGATCTAGTGGATTTTATTAACAGGGAAGGACTAATGGATATGGACCTCCAAGTAATAGATTTCACCTGGAGCAATAAAAGAACTAGAGATAGATGTATTAAAACCCACCTGGATAGGGTCCTAATATCCCCTGATTGGACCCAAGATTTTGAATGTTCCTTTCTTTTATCCAGAAGGTTGCTTCTAACTAATTTCTACTAATGTTTGAAGCGGATCCTCTTAAAGTAAGGAAAAAAAAATTAGGTTTGAGAAAATGTGGATCTAGCATCCTAATTTTCTTATTATTTTTAAAGGTTAGTGGAATATCAATATTGAGGGCATGACCTATTTTTGTGTAGCTAAAAAACTTAAGAATGTGAAAGACAAGGTTTAAGAGTGGAATAAGAGCTCTTTTGGAGATATTTTTTAACATAAAGCTAATTTGAAAATGAAATTAAAGAATATTCAAGACAGAATTCAGTCTAGTGGTTATTCAGTGGAGTTTTTAAAGGAAGAGAATGTAAAGCTAGTTAATTACAATAATCATGTATCAAGAGAAGAAACCTTTTGGAGGTAGAGATCTAGGTCAATATGGCTCAAGGAAGGTGATCAAAATAATAAATTTTCCATCTAACTACAATGAAGCATAGGGCTAGTCATCAAATTTCTAGACTAATTAAGGGAAGGGATAAAATTACAAATTAAAATGAAATCACTAGAGAGATGGTTTCTTTCTTCACATGTCTTCTTTATGTTGATTTGAATGTTGATGATGCTAGACAAAAGGAGCTTCTTGAAACTATTCCTCAAATTTTTACTAATGAGCAGAACAAAATGCTAATGGAAATTCCTTCTAGGGAGGTGATCTGACTACCAATCTTGCTTCTTCCCAAAGCTCTCTCAAGGTCTCCTTAGGTCATACACTTGACCGACTAGGGCTTCTATCCACCTAGGCTCCTTAGGACTCTATACAATAGATCCTAACTATTTAATTGGTACACATCAATAAGGTAGAACAACTTGCTTTCTAATCCCCATCAACACAAATAACTCCAAATACTCATTTTGACCTCCAAATGGATGGATGGTCACCTTGGAATTTTTGTGGGCTCCCTTCAATCTTCCAAACCAAAAAATACATTGAAACCCTAATCGAGTTCCTATCCACAAGTGAAAATTCATTCAAATGCTTGTAAAAGGCTACTAGAATTAGCCCTCCAAAAGCCCTAAAACAAAAATATCTCATAAACCTCCTTAACAAAGGATCAAATAAACCACCATTCTAGATACCCTTTTCAGAGATCTTAAGGATTTTAAAGGTCTAGAATTTCCAAATTGTTCGCGAGCACAATTTAGCCTAAAATTAAGGGTTTCAAGGGTTTGTATATTGTCTAATGGAAAAACTTGATTTTCACACCTTAGGGCATCCACAAAAACTTCCCACTTGGCTTTTATTTACATCATTCCTTCCTACAACACATTCCATGCTTAGGTTGAAGTATCCACACATTTAAGCACACCTATCTGCTCTGCAATAGCCCATGATGCCTAACCAAGTTGTTAGGACTTGCCTAGGGCATCACTGCAATAGTAACTCTTTAGCATCTCAAGGCCCCATATCCACTGTACAAATTGTACATGGATTTTTATTCAAAATCCCAAGAGCTTGTACTATACTTGAGGTGGGAAATTGCCCTATGACTCCAATTGTGCAAATAGTCTATCTCAGGACAAGACATTGGTGAAAACCAAAATATTTAATACAAGAACACAAAACCTCAAAAAATAACAAACTAGCTAAGCTAACATTTCCAATTCTAAAAATCCTAGGTTCAATCCATCTACATGCAAGAGTACTGAAAAACCCAAAATTGTTGTTCATATCTTGTTGTCCAGGCCATACAACGTAATAACTCACTTCCAACCCCTTGAACACATTGAGAATGGCCTTATATAGGATTTCCACCCATGCTCCTAACTATTTTAGACAATTAAAATATCTTCTTAACAAATTTTCTCGAAATAGAAGAAAATTTGTCAAAAAGTTGTCAATGACAACATTGACAACTTTGAGCAAATTTTGCAATTTTGAGCATTTGACCCTCAAACTTTCTCTAAATGATGCCAAACCATTCCAAAGGCCATAAATGGTTACAAAACACCTAATAAGGTCTTTCAAATACTTATTTGACCTTTTTAGCCTCCAAAACCCAAAAATGCTCTATATAGCCATATTGAGCAACATTTAGCAACTAAGAGCAATCTAACCTAAATACACTCACCCTAGGACTAAACTAGACCTATTATTTATCTAGTGGTGTGGCTAGCACCACTAAAAGACAAAAATTCAAAGGGAACCCTAGGTCTTCCTTAGCCATTTGGGTGCCCCTACACCATTCTCCCCCAAAGAGAAAAATCATGTCATTCTTGTGGATAGTATGTCTTTGTTGATGCCTCATTTCTTGAAGTCTTCCTCAACAATCCATGTGGCTTCTAAATATGTTCTAGTCTTCCACTTGAGAAGGTGCTCCATGTATACTTTGTTTCTAGTAGTTTTCTTGACTCTGGTGTCTAGCACCTTGTCAACTTCTAACTTGGTAGTGGAAGGAACAACTACAGGGTCCAGGTCATTCTCAATTCCCTGACTACTAGTAGCATTAGTACGAAATGCTCCTTTAAACTACACTAAATATTGCACATTGAATACTATAGATATGCCTAAATCTGATGGAAAATCAAATTTGTATGCATTTGCCCCATATTTTGCCATGATATTGCAAGATCCTACTCTCTTTATCTGCAATTTAGTAGGGAGACCCTTCTACAACCTAGACTTATTTAAATGTACCATGACATAATCCCCAATAAAGAACTGAAAATCCTTTCTCCTTTTATGCATCTTGGCTTTGAGCTTTTGGGTATTGTCTTGTATAGTCCTTTTGACTTGGTCTTGTATATCTTTCATGGTGTGGGAAAAGTCTTCAGCATGTCTACTCTTATGTTCCATTTCTCCAAGATCCCTCAACTCACACACACCTCTAGGATGCATGCCATAGACAATTTCAAAGGGGCTTTTACCTGTTATTTTGTTCCTACTATCATTATAGGCATATTCTGCTCTGGGAATGATGACATCCCAAGTTTTTCCATATTCCTTATTTAGGCATCTTAAGAGATTACCTAGTAGTCTATTGACCACCTCAATTTGACCATCAGTTTGAGGATGGTCTATGTTGGCTTTTGAATTAACAGTTGTTGGATAACCTAGTGATAAGAATACATACACCTAGGGGTAGTTATTTCTCATGTTCAATGCACCTATTCAAACACCAAGGCCAACTATAAGGCTATACTCTCCTTCTTCTTCTTCAGGCTCTACAAAACTAAGGTGGGTGGACCTTAGATTATTTATATGGTACCAGTGTTAAAGCATATAACTAAACCTATATAATAGATAAAACCCCTGAATCTTCTATATTTATGCAAACATTCATGGACATGAAATAGTTAATAGTAGGACACATGAATTTGATAAACTAAGTGAGGGAAACTTCTTTGTAACTCATAAACTGAAAGGGAAAAGATATTCAATTAAAGATTGATATTCAATAGAAAGAACATGTTGATCGTACAACTTATCAGTGCCTTATCTATTGGGCAATTCCACAACTTACAAACACACATCCCTAGAAATCATTGACACATATCATGTATCAAGACCCCATATCTATCCTATCACCTTGTGAATCAAACATCAATGTTCATGAAAACTCTCATGCTTATGCAATATCCTTCTAATGAAACCTAAAACCCTCTTAGGGTAAGTAAGCATTTACTTGGCTCTTTGTTCCAATAGAAAAACCTAACAAGACATACAACTTTAAGGGGTTGCAAATGGGTTTAGTCTCTTTGTTCCTAAACCACAAAACATTGCAGATAATAGAGAAAGGAGATGAGAATTAGAATGAAACTAAGAAATTAGTTGTTCATTATATTCATCTCTTTGAAACAATACACTTAAGATGCATGTAAATAACTTAGAAACAACTCCATATACCAGGACTATACATAAAACTTTTTTACTATTGTTCATATACAAAAAAAACTAAAAATATGGTATCACAGTCATAAAACCAGAACCAACTATGGTATCACAGCAATGAGAAGGTTTCTCCAAAATTAGAACCCCTGCAATCATAATAGAAAAGGAATATATAGACAAGAAGAGGCTCAAATCAAAATTTGATACTACCAAGTGTCCTATTGAAACTCTCTATCCAAATGCTATTGAATACATCTCCTTTCTCCTCTACCAGAAAATCAAATCTCATTACTGAATTTTGCCAAAAATGCCTGAAATATCTTCCTTAAAATTAATGAGGAAACTCCCTTCTGAAGGAAAGTCAAATATCTAACAAGACGTACATAAATTCCAATCTAATTTTGTTTGTCTTCATCTGCCGTTTAACAATGAATCTTCAACTATATTTGCTGAAAAAAATTTATCCTCTACATTTGCCTTTAAAATATTCAATTTATCCTTTATGGCTATCTGTGAAGTCTAATTTCATCCAAATCTAATCATAATTTGATCTTATCTCATCTGAAAACATCAAATATGCATAAATACTAAGGATGTCCTAGAAACACAAAACTGCCTATAGCTTCTGTCAAAGGAGACTTGCCCAAAATCTGACTACAAAAATGAAAAATTCATCTTCTCCCTCTTACAGTGGTATATCATATTGCATATTTCAAATAAAAAATGTGCCTCTAAAGTGTAGTTGAATAACCAAGCCCTAGTCATGACTTGAGCATTTAAATTGAAAATTTAAAATACTACATAGTTTAAACTATATAATAACATTAAATCAAATTCAAATTCAAACTCTTGAATTTCTAATGCATTCAATTTGAAATATTTGAACTTCTAATTTTATACTCCTTTTATTTCATTCTCCCTTTCATGTGGATAACACTTGTCAAATTTTCATTGGTCACTTGCTTGGGTGTGACTGACATTTCCCTGAGTAACATTTGAAACATTATAATGTTTTGAATTTTCACAACCTGGTGCTATGATGTTGCAAACCTATGACAATCCATATCATCATACCTTTAAATCTACCTATCTCCAACCATATGACAAGGTGGACCATCATAACATCTTAACTTCAAATTTTGGCATTCTTGATCTTATGGAAATGTCATGACATCTTACCTCCCCTCATTTCATGTTAAGATCTCTCAAAGCCATTGTGGTATTGTATGCCTCCAATTTCAATCATTTGATCACACAATGTGCGCGTAGCATCATAACTCTTATTTCTTTGCCTCACGATCATACATGAATCATAACATCAGAACTCTTCAATGTGAGCCTTACAAACTCATGATAACCTACTGAATAATGCCATGTGTCACTATCAGATCACTCCTTTGTTTGTACTAGATTAGTCAAAATTAGTTGACTACAAGTTACTTCCAGTTGGTCAGGTGGGTCCCATCCAAGAAAACCTTTCCTTCTCTCCAAGGCATTCTCATCGAGACACTTAATAATTATGTCTTTGTTGTTAAAAGGTTCTTTATAACCCCATGTTTGTTGCATGAGGGACAAAATATCTCACATATGGGGGACTGGAGTGAAGGTTGCTCCTACCCTTTTGTCGTGGACTTTGCTCCGCTCTTCTTCACATTGTGTGGAGCTATACAACATTTATTTCATATCACATATCACCCCTCATATTTTGGCACTTCTCACTTTCACTGCCCCTATTTTCTATGTCAAACAACGTTGTGATAGAGGACGTGATAGTGGCACCAGAACTTATCTACTTTACCAAGCTCTACCTTTTCTCTTTCTTTTTAACTTGCAAGTCTGTAGCTCCTCCCTTCATGATGATATACTACCTCTTGATCATGTGGTAACCTAATCAAGCTCCCACTCCCATTGTGTAGAAAAGATAATGTATGATCCACACATAGATAATCAAATCATAAAACAATAAGGCCAAAACTACCTCAAGGGTAACACAAACTACTCAAGAAGAAGAGATAATCAAAATAAAAAAGACACTCATACCAATACCAACATCACACACCAAGTCAACATCCATATAACAAGTATAAATCAAGTATAAAAAACCAAGATAAGTCAATGAAACGTATCCACCTTAAGTCAAAGGCAACATGTCGAGAACAATAATCAATAGATAACAACCATCATCAATAAAAGTAAATTACCAACAAAAAGAAAATTCAACAATAAGTACACCCCCAATAAATAGTTGACACTCATCAATAAAAGTCAATTGTCAACAACAAATGTCATCCAATCAATAAGTAACAACTCACAATAAATGCACTATCAAAATTAATATCCAACAAGTACACCACTAGAGGCAAATATTAAAAAACTATGGAGGAGACTCAGGTTACATACTAGGGAGTGTCATCACATTGTCAAACTACTTGAGTTACCCTAGACTAATTTCTTACTAGACCTCAAACCCTCAAGCATTGAGTTACCCTGGACTGGTCACTCTAGACCCCGGATCCCCAACGTGACATATGCAGAACTAGAATACCCTCTCATGAAAACAAGGAAAACTAGTCATACCTCTCACTAAGTATCATCCCATACCCATCCTTATCCTGTACAAGTGCTCAAGGCATGGCCGAGTAAAAATCTCTAACTTATCTTTTTAATGTGTGTCTAAATATTTTAAATTACTGTGTTATCACTTGTTACACAACTTACAATGAGTTACCCTGGCAACCACTTTGGGCCCCGACCCCCATTGCAAGCTACTCCCATAGACATGAATCTAGACTACCTTCCCAAAGCTCACAAACCATAATTGTCTCCCATACCACAAAAGTATTACTAACTAATTTGGTTCCTTAACAGGCAACCCAAAAATAACATTGGTTCTCAAAACCCAAGTTCTCATAAATGCTCATCAAAAGATATCTCATAAAATAAATCTTAATTTGAATTATAAAATACATCATGACATCTAGTCAAATAATCATAAAAGAAACCTCAAAAATGCCTATGGTGCATAGCCTAACTTGGTCAACTAAGCAACTTACAAATAAAACCGTCACGAAAATAAATATTAGACTACAATAAATAAAATATAAGAAAACAAATAGTTTCCAGTTATATGATTTAATTCCATCAATTTCTCTTGTTTAGTTTGGGTCATAAGAATGTGTTTATAAATAAAGTAAGAATATACATGTTAATATAAATTGTTTTTTATTAGATAAATAGGTTTTATAGGGACCCTGAAACCCAAGAGTTAAAACATTAACAAGGCTGATAATAAGCGTGAAAAGCCTAGCCAAAAAAGTTCTAGTTCAAAGGCTAAAAATAAGCACAAGGCCCAGCTGATAGACAAAAACCAAAGAAAAGACCAAGAACAGAAACAACAAGAAACAACCAGGGCAAAAGCCCTTACAAAAAGCCAAAAAAAGGCACAGATAGAAACAAAAGAATAGGTAGAGGATTAGTCCTCGTTCTTTCTCTCTAGGTCTTGCATGACCTGAGCTGCCTTATAGGCCATCTTGTTCTCCTCAGCCTCTTGCTAGTGCACCCTTTGATCCTCCTAGTCCTGACCATTGTTGATGTTGTCCTTTGCAGTGTCGACCCCCATTCTGGCTTCTTCCCTGTCTTTACCATCCTCATCTGGCTTGTTGATGTTAATATAAATTGTTATGCTAATATACTTATATTTATTTAAATGTCAAATATCTTTGCATATAAAATATCATGCAATATTATCATGTTATTAATTTAAATAATCTTAAATCATAAATGATTTAATTAATAATATAAATGTATATTATTAGACTAAATGTTAATATCAATTTTATTTCTAAAATATTAATTTGACTTCTATTTAAGTCCAATATTAATATTTAAGTCTTCTTTAATTCATAATGCAACTAGAGATAAAATTATAGATTTAATTAAATTATTTATAATTTCTCTCATAAAGTCGAATAGTTATTAACTAGGTGATTACAAAGTGAACTCCACCACAACCTCTCTTAAAATATAATAAAATTATAAATATCAATTTATTAACTTCTCTCTTGCATTAATGAATATTAAATCATTTATATACAACTAAGAGTTTAACTAGACTTAAAGAATCACTAATACTAACATTCACTTTATGAATAATATTTATGTAATTTTTTAAATTAACAAATAATTTATTTATTTTTAAGTTTAATTTTTAAAATTAATAATTAATCATAAAAAATAAAAAATAATTTATTTTTTTAATAAATAAATCAAAAAATTATATTATATTTTTATAAAACAAAAATAAACATGCAATCGCTATTTTCCATTCCTTTGATCTCTCAAATCATGCAACCATAATATACTTAGTTTTCTATCTTTTAGTATATTTGTTTTCACATGCATGCATTAGTTTAGCTACAACATGCTTTCCTCTCAATTAATCTTTTATTTTTCCAATAAATTTTATAATTCATTTATTTTAAATGTAAGAATAATATTTATCTTTATTTAGAAAATTCATGATAATCACATGATTCTAATGGAAAATTTAAATTTGAAACCACAACTGTTCAATTTGTTGTTTTCTTCCAATTTTCTATAATCAAATTTTTCCTTTATTAGAAAGGGGTTTAAAAGAATATAGTCATAATAATTTTCTAGATTTATCTACAATTTTCCCCCGTCAATTTTTCTTGATCAATAAGTTTTTCTTTTCAAAATCTACAACATAATTCTTCATCCAAAATTAATACAATAAATGAATAAGCATTCTGTAAGCACACATGAAGACACGAAGTAGATAGATCTTTCAATATAATTCTACAATAGATTTTCAAACCCTACCTCAAAACTACATCTAAAATCTAAGACAATCCATAAATGCATGTAAATCCAAACCCTCTGAAACTTATAACAATTCTTTTGTTCCAATTCTAAATTTTGCTCCCCAAAACCTATGTGTCCCTCAAATGAACTACCAACCGCCTAAATAAAGAACCATAACCCTCACTAGGGTTTATGTTCTCCAATATTTTAAAAGTCACTAACTTTATTAAAAATGTTAATATCTTAATCATTTAATCCTTTCATGCACACTTAAAGAAAATTTTGATTAAAAATATTTCTTTTCTTTTCTTTTCCTCCACTTTATTAATTAGTGCAAGCACTATTTAAAGTGTAGTTTATTACTTAAATTAATAGTAATAATTAAAACTCATTATTTAAATGAAACTCTAATTTAATTATTATTAATTAAATATTTATAATAAAATAATCTTTAATCTTTTACTATTTCAATTCTCTTTTAATGCAACTTCTTAAATTAGACTTTTAATTTAAATCTTTTAAACTGAAGAACATATTTAATTAATTTCTAATTAATTAAATATAATCATATTTTAAATTTTTTTCTTTAATCAAAAAATATTTAATAACTCTCAATATTATATGATTAACTCAAATATTATAATTAAATCATTTACCAAATAAATCACATAGTCAAATCCACATAAAAGCAATATTACCAAAACTCAAAATTAAACAACATACAAAAAGATAAACTCATGGGTTTAAAAAGGGTAAAAAGTCAGATACATGTCCCCCTTCTCAGGACAAGTAATTAGGCTATGGTTGGGATTGGACCTAGACATTATCTTCTCATTCTTACCATTGAGTTATTGTGATAGGGCACACTCATCCTGGCAATTCAAGGAAGTCGATGTTTGGTACCTGCAAATCTATATAAAAGATGAGCATGTACATGTGCATATATATCTAAGCTAAAAAGGCAATGGCGGGGAGTGGTACATCATGTAGATCTCAGCTAGTAGGTGACTATGACTCGCTCCCTCAACCATGTCAAGTATGTCAAACATAAATGTAAAATAGACATGCACACACCATACACATGCAAGTATGGGGCAAGTATAATAGTAATCCTAAATATATATAACATCATATTCTAACATGAATATCTCATCATCATGAGGACATAATAACCATCTTTCTTAGACACACCATATGACATCATCATAAAAGTAATTTCATTAGCTAACTAAGAGAAATTAAAACATCATCTTTACAAGCAAAAAAATGTTATAATCTGACATAATCAATTACTCAACATATCAAGTATTGCATTTCAATGTCAATTAAGGGCTAACCCATCTGTGGAAGCGTCATATAGAACTTGAACAACTAAGTCTACAACAATAGCAAAGGAGTAGAATAATATTGAGAAGAATTCATGAGGGAATGTTTTGGGGTAGGATATATCTTGATAATGCTAGACACCAACATGATTCATAAACTTACTAGATTAGGTAATGAAGGATGTAACCCAGTTAATGAGAAGAATATGAAGAAGCTAGTGGAAACCAATATGAAGACTAAATTTGATGGTAGGAACATGAGAATTGATTTGATAACCGAAACTAGTGTAAGGATAATTAGTAAAGTCATTGGATATAAAATGAACTACTATTCAATAGTAAACTTTGTGCGTGTTGGATTCATCCATGTAGCCTATCTAGTGGCTATCAAGAAGGAAAAGATAAACATGTGTGAAATTGTGAAATAATAGTTACTAGACAACATTGAGAGGTTAAAAAAGACTAAGAATGCATTATTTAGATTTGATTCTTTCTTGACATGCTTATTCTTTCAAAGAGTTAGAAACTTTCTTGGTATGCCTGACAGAGAATGGGATAGTGATAGATGTAAAATGAGCATGATAACTCATTACTACAGGAAATAGTCTGAAGAGAAAATGATAAATGACATACTAAAATGATGACGAGCTTTTGATCTATGATGAAATAGAGTCATTATTCCACCTACCTTGGTTGAGAAATACAAAAAATGACATTTGCTTTATGGTAGAAATGGAATCAAGAGTGAAGTTCATTGACCGCATGGGTTATGAATTTAGTGAAGAATTAACTTAAGGCTATGTGAAGATAACTATGGAATTAGATAGAGATATGGAATGTCCTAGATGGGGAACTTATGAGGAAAAAGTACAGGATGTTCACAACAAACTTCATAGTAAGGATATAAAGAAGAAGCTTGATAAGAAAATTGATGCAATCTTAAAATAATCTAGATTGACAAGAGAATAATATAGAGAATCAATGAATATAGCCATGGAAATGAAGGCTAGTGGTCAGACAGAAGTTTAGATAGCTAAATCATTAGCAATTGAAGGAGTCATAGTAGCAGGTTCATCAGTTAATGCACCCTATGTCATAGTATCATAGGTATAACCCATTATTGTACAATCATCTCAAAAGAATAAAACTAAAGAGGAGATTAGGATAGCAAGAGTACAAACTATAACCCCTCCCAGCACTAGAAGGTCTACTAGACTAACTGAAATAAATCAAGACCCAACTAATTCACCAAAAAAGAAGAGAACTAAATAGATGTCTAGTGGACCTGGAAAAAGAAGAAAGAATCTACAAACAGTTGAATCAGATGAATCAGAATAAGAAGAATCAGAGGAAACAGGGGACAAACATGTTGAAAAGGTTTTAAAAAATCAAAGAAGACTTTGGGTAAGAAACCATGGAAACCTAAAGTTAAAAATTTGAATGTGTAAATCATTGATAATAACAATTTTGTACAGTTAAACAAGTACTACAATTTATATAGTAATATGGATAGATTACAACTAGACAATGCTGTAGTTAGGCACATGATTCTAGAAAAAAAAAGATTTGAATATATACATAAAGATATTCCACAATACTTGTATAATAGACTAGTTAATAGAAAGAGGAGAGTAGCAGATGAGGATAGAGGAATAAGATATAATCATATCAAAAAATTCAGTGATGTAAATACTAATGATGACATAGAGAAAATAATGAAGGGTATTGAACCTTATTTAAGAAATAAAAGGAGTGAAATTTTGTTGATGGGTGGTAACTATGAAGAGGTAAACAAAAATATTGAATTAGAAATTGTAAACTTTGTGACCTCTATATCTATTATCCCATAGCCAAGCAAAAATCTAGGGAGAGCAACCCCTGTGATAGAAAGGGAAGTATCAATAGAGTCCATAATAGCAGAAAAGACTACGAGGTCTATAAAAATAGCCACATCAGAGGTAGAGAAAGAAAAATATACCTTGATGATAGAGTTAACTTTGCAAATAATTATTGGTACTAATACAATGCAAGTGGACAGTACAAAGATAACAGTTGATGAAAATGATGATCCTTTCAGAGACTATTAAGAAGTTCTTGTTAAAAATTTAGTCAACTACACTAGCTTTAAGAATGAAGAAGAAGAAGAAAAGAAAAATAAATCAAAGGAAGAGGAGAAAAAGAGAAAAGAAGAGGAAGATAAGAAGAAGAAAGAAGTAGAAGATAAGAAGAAGAAAGAAGTAGAAGATAAGAAGAGAAAGAAGGGAGAAAAAGAAAGATGAGAAGATGAGAAGAGGAAGAAACTTGAAGAGGATGAGCAAAGAGAGAGAGAGAGAGAGAGAGAGAGAGAGAGAGAGAGAGAGAGAGAGAGAGAGAGAGAGAGAGAGAGAGAGAGAGAGGAAAATAGAAGGGAAGAAGAAAACAAAGGGAGGAATAGAAGAAGAAGGAGGAAGAGGAGAAAAGGAGAAAGAAGAAGAAGAAAAAAAAAAAGAGAAGAAAGGAAAGATGTCTTTAGTAACAACTCTAGAGAACTTATCTGATGATGATGATGATGATCAACAAAGTTTGATATCATCTTTAAGTAAGTTATTTGAAAGAAATAAAAAGGTGAAGATTTTAGAAAGAACCTCAAGCAAGATATTAGATAAATTACAAGAAGTTATATCTGTTAGAATAATAGATACCAATCTATAGTAGATAGAAGTCAAGCTGATAAATACATTTGATAATGAACTTAATCAGTTAGTAGAGGTAGTAGCCAATCAAGCACAGATGAAACATGATGCACAATTATTTGGCACTGTGTGTACTAACGTGAGAAATGACTTGCAATCACTTGATGCTTGCATCAAGGAGCTAAGAAGATGTCTAGAGGAAGGAAGGAAATTGTATGGAAAATGTACTTTGTCTTGCAATTACATTAAGGATAGAAATGATGAGTTTAATATTTGGACAACTAGACTGTAGCAATCAAACACAAACATTGAAGATCTTGAAGTAGAAATTGCATAAGTACATGATGATATCAAAATCATTGAACTGAAAAAAGAGAGAGTGATAAAGAGATTCTCTTTGCTAGAAGACCATATGACACTAAAGATTAGTAATGTACATAAACAACTTGAGGAATGTCTTGCAACCAAGACATCATATGAGAAATTTTTATATATAGACTTGAATGTAGTAGAGGTAGCATCCTATGGCCTATGTGCATTGCTCAACATATCAAAGGTAGTAAAGGACACTTGGCAGAAAGAATTTGAGAGCTTGAGGAAAATATTTGCAAATTGCATATCTAGAGTCTCAAATTTGGTATGAAGCAAAGGTAATACAATTTTGACTTGTACATAAGTTTTGGCACCTTTTTCATTGATGTCAAAGGGAGAGAGAAAGATAAGGAAAATTGTGTAAAAGTTGTATAGATATGTATGATTGTATGAAAGGGGGATTAGTCAAATGGGGAGTTATATAATGTAACACAGAGATATGAGCAAATATGGTTAAAATGTAATGATCCACAAGTTTTGAACTTTGAAAAAAAAATTAAGGCCAAATTTTGCAAATGTTTGATGTTGTAAGTTTTTGGGACTTAGCCAATTTTCCCACATGTTGTCATTAATAACAAAGGGGGAGACTATTGGAAATTTGGCTAAGGTAGACATTAAATGTTGTCATTAGTGGCAACATATCTTCAGTATGAAGAAGGATAATCTTGAAGATTAAGTTAGAAAATTGCCTAAGTAATGTACAAATTATTTGGTAGAACAGATGGAGTTTTGGTTGGCAAGCTTCACAGAAGTCATATTGGCATGTGCACACTGAAAGAAAAGTAGTATAAACTATGATGATGGCATATGCTAGAGTGCAGGTCAGTACAAATAGTACAAACAAAGTTATGAGCAGATTATTAGTTACAACAATATATAAGCAAAACAAAGCATAATAGAGAAATGGGTATTTTGGTTTAAAGGAAAGCTTGGGAATGCAAACTTTTTAGAATTAATAATTTTTTTGAATATATTGCATGTTTGGGAAGTGGGTTCATCTTGCATAATTTTTGTATTTTTATATAACAACTCCTAATAGGGTTGAAGCTTCTAATACGACCTAGTCATCTAATAAGGACCAAGACACTATACAAATGTAATAGACTCCTAACAGGGTCAATATCTGTAACCAGATACTTTTGATTACTGGATCATCTTTTTGGTACCATCTGCACTGAAGTTTTCCCTTGGCCAAGGTTTCCCTAGTTAACAAAATATATTGTTATGGGTTCTCTTATTGCATGGGTATGTTTATTGTTCAACATAATTAGTTTACTTTCATATGAAAGCTATAAGGTTAGTAATAATATTCCAATTTTGGGCTTAAGTTTATAAAATATTGATTCACCCCTCCCCAACACACCCCCACCCCCCTCTCACAATATTTCCTATTTCTAACAACCCCCATCATGGTTTTGATCCAAGTTGGGTTTCTACATAACCAAAATATCTTAGTTAAATGTGTGAATGATTTTATGCGGTGGATATCTTGTCTGATTCTTTAAGTTGATTACCAATTAGAGGTTTAAAAGGTGAAAATTTTGTTTATTTGGTTGATTATAGATTCACCCCCCACTTAGTAATCTAATCGATGACCAATACTATCTCATATTAGGTGCTCTTTAAGGGTTCTTAAGTCATAATAGATCATCCTAAGGAAGTTTATATCATAATAGGTCTTATTATGTCAAAAAAAGGAACCTAATATGTCATAATGTGCAATACTAAGTGGCCTAATGTCAAAATAGGTCTCATTATGCCATAATAGGGCCTATAAAGGGGTCCTAATGGTTTGCGCTCCATAATAAGGAATCTTGTATGATTTTTAATTGTAATAGGTCACTCTAAGAGGTTTTATGTACTCATAGGGAATCTTGTGTTAGATAACTGAGTGGAGAGGGAGGGGGGTGGAGGTGTGTTGAATTAGTTATGTTTGGTTATCCTACAGTCCATTCAAATAATTGAAGTACCAAACAAACTTCATAATCATCATCATAAATCACTCAATGAACACATTTAACTCATTCAATCACTTTAATCCAAAATATTTATTCATTGTTCTCATTATAACCAACTAAAAGTAATAAAACTTAGTTATTATCAACCATAAACCTAGTTATTACTATGTTGTATTAAAATGAAAATAACATGAAAATTAACTTGCAACATATCAATATCAACACATTTGACACCAAGATTTTTAATGTGGAAACCGTGTTAAGGGAAAAAAACACCTAAGACCAACAACCCAAAAAAATCACTCATTTAAAGTGAGCTCTGTTAGGATCCAACCTTGTTAAATGTTACAAAAACATTATAATGTGACCTTGTTAGACAATTTTAACCAAAATGTCATCTAGACCTTATCACTCCTTGATCCTATCTAAAGAGTGGCATTCTCTAAAGGGACATTACCATATAGGATCTTATAGACTTATTAGGTCCACTCAGCTTATGAGATTTTTTGCTACAATATCTATAAAGTAATAGTATAATTTGATCTATTTAGGTATAACAATACATTTCTTGTTTAGATCTTTTTTTTGCTTGATCTCTTTTCTAAACCCTATTGATGCAATACAAATCTGGATGTACCCCAAAATGAGGTGATCCAGAATCCAACAAACAAACACAATGGAAAATGAACAAGAGGAATGAGATTAAGGTCCAGAGAGACAATAATTCATATATTTGAATCAAGAAGTTTACATCCAACATGCCCGACTGTATGGCCTTCCAGGTTACGACCATTACAAAGAAGAATACATCTTTCAAAGAAGAAAAAATCTTTAGACTCAAATGTGAAATTATAACGCCAAGGTACTCCATGCTAAAACTCCTCGTCCAACAATTATAAGACTCTACCCAAGACCCCTTTAAATATTTGCACAACCAAAAGTCAACCTATTACAAATATCAACTAGATAAACCCTTACATTAAATACATAGCTAAGCCACAAGTCGACTCATAACAAATATTAAATACCTGTCACAAAATTAAATGCAAAGGTTGGCTCCAACTAGAAACTACAAATAGACAATCAGTCAATGAAGGACCAAAGAAAATACCAACACTCAAAAACCAAAAGAACTCAACAACACTTAGTAATCAAAGGAACTCAGAAACACTTGACAACCAAAGGAACTCAACAACACTTGGCAACCATTCTGACTTGGAAACTAAAGGATAACCCAGTAGTAAATGAAAAGTTGGCACTAACAAGGAACTCGACATCATCCAAGAACCCAACACCAACAAGGAACTTGACATCAACAAGGAACTCAGCACCAACTATAACTTGGTCAAAATTATCAATTTGGCAAACACATGAACTAGCTCAAGTGTTCCACTTAGCCATCATAGCCACTTGGTAGCTACTATAACTCAATAAGAAATGTTACGTAGCAACCACTAACTAAAAATAGAAGGAAAGTTAAGAAACCAAGGATGCCCCTACATCATTCTACCAAGATAAATATAAAAGAGTTTAGATGATTCTACATCAAACTCCCTTGGAAAATAGAAAAATGTTTCCCACATTTTGATCCTAAAAGAAAGCTCTGCACTCAGCTTCATCTTCACAAAAGGCTTCCAATCCATTAAAGAAAAGAGATCAAATCTAAAAATCAATCATCTATGCTTTATCCATCCAAAAATTAAAATCTTATCCAACCAATCAACATACTCACTCACCAATAATCTCTACAACTTATCATCACAAACATCTATAATAACATCCTTATATATGAAAACTAGATCAGCAACAATATCCAAATCACAAACTCGATCAGCAACAACATATGAACTCAAATCCATAACAACAACAACATATAAATCCATAACACATAAATCTTCCATGAAATCAATAGTAAATGAATCCATATCAGGAACATGTAACAATAACCCCACATCCTCCATACTCATAACAATATATATACTCATTCTTCCAACAACATGTAGATCAACAACATCACCAAAATCCACATCAATAGCAACATTCATATCCTTCAGCTTCTCAACAAGAGATAATTTTAGATCCATATTAGCAACAACAACATCATGTAAATCCACCTCAATAACATCTCAAAAACCCTTAACCACATCATGAACAGGTAAATCCATCTTTGTATCATGACCAACATTCAGATCAATAACATCCATAACGGAAGGAACATGTAACTCTAGATCAACATATAAATCCTCAAGCACATCTATATCAACATTAACATCATCCTGAATAATAGCAACATCTAATTCCTTACCAACAAAAGTGAAACCCTCCTCTTCAGCAATCTCATCATGCACAACAAGATGCCCTGCAATTTTCATGTTAGGTCTATCCATCTGCTCATGAAAACCAAAAGTTACTTCATCAACTTCAACAAAATCATAATGCATTTCCATTATCTGTCTTCTTCTCTTCATAACCTCTTTAGCCATCCAAACAACCTTCTTTCTAATCTTCAAATGCCAACTCAAATCAGACTCTTCTAGATCATCAATACTTTCATGTAATTCATCCCAAAAAGAATCATATACACTACTCTCAACATTAACAAGATGTCTTCCTTCATCTTGTGCTAACTCAATAGCTTCTATTTCAGCTGTAATTTTCCTCAACATGTTGAATAACTCTAGATCAACATCTCTCCTTCCATGAACCATCTTTCATATAACAAGGAACACAATCAAATGGCAAGCCCTCTCCAAGTCCAAGCCAAATCTGTGGATTTTCTACCCTACACCATATTTACCAACAAGCTAGGACTTCCAAAATTGAACTCTTCCCAGATAAAATTCACCAAACCAAGGTCCTAGTACAAATTGCCTCACACTTTGACGATCTACTTGCACACTCAGGAACATTGAGCTCTGATACCATATGATCTAGTACAAATCTAGATGTACACCAAAATGAGGTGATCCAAAATCTATCAAACAAACATAATAGAAAATGAATAAGAGGAACAAGATTCAAATCTAGAGAGATAATAATTCATATATTCTAATCAATAAGTTTACATCCAACATGCCCAGTTGTATGGTCTTCTCGGTTACAACCATTATAAAGGAGAATACATCTTTCAAAGAAGAAAAAATCTCCAAATTCAAATGCTAAATTATAACTCCAAGCTACTCCACACTAAGACTCCTCATCCAAAAATCATACCTAAGACTCTACCCAAGACCCCTTTAAATACTTGCACATCCACGAGTCAACCTATTACAAATACCAACTAAATAAAACCTTACATTAAATGCATAGCTAAGCTACAAGTTCTGAGAGGAATGATTGTGAACCATAAAAATCGCACTCTGACTATCTGAAAATAAAACATAATCATCTTGTTGCCAATGTAAATTGTTGAATAAGCATTGCAACCAAATCATCTCTCTAGCCCCTTCGGAAAGAGCCAAGTATTCGGCTTCAGCAGAAGAAAGTGCAACACAATGTTGCAGTCTTGAGGCCCAACTAATGGCAGCCCCGGAAAATGTGAAAGCATAACCAGTAGTAGACCTGCACTTTTCTCGATCTTCGGCAAGATCTGAGTCACTAAATCCTTGCAGCTGAGTATGATTTCTACCAAAACACAATGCATAATCAGAAGTACCCTTGAGATACCACAATATCCATTTCACTGCTTCCCAATGAGGTTTCTCGGGATTGCTCATGTATCTACTAACTACTCCCACCGCATGAGCAATGTCGAGATGTGTAGAAACCATAGTGTACATTAAGCTACCAACCGCTGATTTATAAGGAACATTAATCATAAAATCCTTCTCATCTTGTGTTTTGGGACACAATTCAGAACTAAGGCAGAAATGAGGAGCAAGAGGAATAGGAACGTGTTTAGCTTCAGCCATGCCAAACCGTTCTACAACTTTTTCAATGTATGATTTTTGTGACAAAGTCAACATCTTTTTCTGTCTATCTCTTGTAATAGTCATCCCAAGAATCTTTTTGGCTGCCCCTAAATCTTTCATGGCAAATCGAGAAGCTAACTCTTTCTTATCTTTATTTTTTAAGTTTTCACTTTTCTATCTCTTTTTTTATCTCTTTTCAAAGTTTTGCTTAAATTTTTATGGTATTCCTTTCATTGTCTATCTCTTATCATAATATAAGGCAATTTTTTCGCTACAAGGAGGAACTAAGCCGAAGTAAGAATCGTAAAAAAAAAACCTATTAAAACAATAACGAGAATACCAGCTAAAATACTTATCAACCAAAGAGGGATCCTTCCGCCCATTTTTATTATTTCCTTTCACATTTTAAAAAAGTATTCATGAGGCATAAATAATAATACATAGAAATACAACTCTAACTTAGAAACCAAAGAATAACTTGGCAACAACTGCAAAGTTGACACCAACAAGGAGCTCGACATCATCCAAGAACTTGACAGTAATAAGGAACTCGGCATCAACAAGGAACTTGACACCAATTGTAACTCGATTAGAACTATTGATTTAACAAATGCATGAACTTAGTCAAGTCTTCCACTTAGCTACCATAGCCACTCAGTAGCTACTATAACTCAGTAAGTAATGTTACTCGGCAACCACTGACTGAAAATAGTAGGAAAGTTAAGAAACCAAGGATGCCCCTGCATCACCAATCCTCTTATTTCCATTCTCTCAACTGGTTGAATCACTCATATTTCTTCTTTTCAACTCCACTTGGTTCACCTAGCTCAACCCTCTTCTTTTAGCTTCAACAACTTCTCACAATCACCACCTTAACAATAACAATCAACATCAACCAACAACCAAAAATTGTATTGGACATATCCTTAAATATTCATCTTTGTCCTTCCAGATTCTTCCAATTATTGACTTTTTATCGCAATCATCAATCTCAAATTCATTGTACTTAGCCACATAGAAAATAAAACTTTCATAGAACTTTGTGCCCATCCTTATCATTAGTTAATCTCCATCATCAGATCCTTATTGAATTTTTATAGTTGTTGATCTTGTAATAACTTTGACTTGTTCCTTTGAACATCTTGAACATTTTATATTTGTATCAAAATTCAACCTTAGATTCTATTTCTTGTCAACTTGTCCTTCTAGCTATTACTCATTGAATATAACTTTTCACTCAAGTAATATAGCACTTGGTTAATACTAGAATCACTTGCGTAATATTGAATTTCCAACTTAACTTTTCCAACTACTTGGTGAACACTATATTCACTCGATGAATATTGTCTTCCTTCTTTAACCTTGTAATTCAGTTAAGCTTAAGTAGCTCAATGTATTACAATATTAGATGATTGTAAAACAATCAAACCAACATGATATTATAATTCTCCAACTCATTCAAGTTCCCATCGTATACCATACTTATCAACTTTGTCTTCAACATACTTTTTTCAAATCCTCTTTATTATTCAACTTGATATATCACTTTACTAAATCAGCTATGTCTAGCCAACTAAGACTTGAGATCAATAACAACATAACAAATGATAAGACTCTTTTACATACATTTATAGCATTATCAATTACATTATTAGTTGGGCTAACAATCTCCCCCTTTGGCATTGATGGCGACACATAACATATGATTCTACATTACAAAAATATTACATAAGGTAATCAAATGTGTACATTGTAAACAATACAACTTTTTTAGTTCTTTATCTTCCCTAAAAAGATTCTCTATAACTCAGTATGTATCCTCAATAGGTACAATCTTCATTAATATTTTTCCCTATAGGATATGATCTCTATCTTAATTTAACTTCATCCTCCTTTACAATTTCTCTCCCATTTATAGATTACTAATACTCTCCTCCTTTGTGTGCTTGTAATATTCTCCCCCTTTGATATGCTTCTCCTTCTTTGGTATACTTCTCTTTTTTTGCTTATACTAACAAATTTCTCCCCCCTTTTAACAACAATGCTTAAGTTCACTATAAATTTCAATGTGAAACTTATAAAACCTTGTAATTGTCCTTGTGTTGTACATGTACAAATTTCACCAATTTCATTACAATCATCTTCACAACTTCAGGAAACTCCTAAAGAGTGAACTCTTGCATCAACTTCACAAATATTTTACAATTTATCTACAAATTGATGCAACATGCATCTTTGCCTAATCAATTGTAGATAGGGGCAGGACCCCCAGTTTACCTCTTAGATACTCAAAAGTATCCTTAGGAAATAAATTAGCAAATATTTATGCAATTTTATCTTTATACTTTAATTATTCAAGCCTAAATTATTTTTCTTGTACCTTCTTCCTCAAATAATGATACTTGAATAATGTGTTCTTTGTTTTTACATGCATCACCATATTTTTTGAAATATTTATTGCACTGCTATTACCATGATAAATAGTAATAGCCTTGGTTATCTCTTCTTGCATACCTTCCAATAGTTTCTTAATCCATATTATATTTGAAGAATTAATTATAGTAGTAGCATATTCAACTTCAGCAATAGATTGTGAAATACATCTTTATTTCTTGCTTGCTCCACCACTTGTGCTTTTTCTATCATCCACCTTACTAGCCCAATCAACATCTGTGTATACTTTAAACTCATTGTCTTGTTTATACCATAAGACATAATCTTTAGTTCATTTTAGATATATGAATATCCACTTTATAGTAGTCATGTGTGTCTCTTTGGATTAGATGAAAACTTTGCAACTATACTAATAACATGTGCAATATATGGCCTACAATCCACAACATATTATAACTTACCAATCATAGATTTGTATTGTGTCTCATTTACCTCTCCAACATCTTCTTTTGATAATTTCACTCTAGTCACCATAGGTGTACCGACTGGCTTAGACTCATCCGTCCCAAAAAAATCAAGATTTCTTTCGCATACTTAGACTAAGTCACTTATAATCATTTCCTTATTTGATGAACTTGTAATCCAATGAGAATTTTGATCTCACCTAACATTGATATTTCAAATTTTGTACTCATTTGATTCACAAATGTCTTACATAATATGCCCTTTCCTCCAAATAGAATGACATCTACAAATATTTCATAAATCAATACCATATCATTAGATTCACATTTTAAATATAGATTGTTGTTCTTAGTTGTTATAGAAAATCCAATCTTAATCAAATAAGAATATAAACTTTTATACCATTCTCTCGGTGCTCATTTCAATCCATATAATACCTTGTTCAGTTTACAAACCATGTTCCTTTGATCAGGTTCAATGAAATCTTAAGGTTGTTAAACATATACTTCATTTTCAAATATTCCACTTTCAAATGTAGATTTGGCATCCATTTGATAAAATTTGAACTTCATGTAGGTAGCATAAGCCAACAATGTTCTTACTCCTTCCAGTCATTCCATGGGTGCAAATGTCTCTCCATAATCTATTCCTTCTTCTTGTGCAAAACCTTTGCAAACCAATCTATCCCTGTTTCTAACCACTTCTCCATTTTCATTCATCTTGTTCCTAAAAATCCATTTTGCCCCTATCACATTCTTATCAAAAAATCTTGATACTAATTTCCAAGTATTTTTCTTCTCAATCTTCTCAATCTCTTCACTCGTAGCATTTATCCAATCCTCAATATATAAAGAAACCTTATCTATTATTGGTTCAAAATAAGTAATGAAACAAGCATTATCTATTAACTTGCTTTGTGTTTGTACTCCAACACTTTTGTCAGCAATACTTTAAAAGAGGAATGATTAATTCTTACATATTTTTCCTATACAGGTTTAGTTCTCTGATTTTTAGTGATTTCTCCACTCGGTAGGGTTTTAGCTTCTTACTTAGGGTATATTGTTTGATGTTCAAGTAAAATATTCTATAACTTGGGTGATATTGTCTTGTGGTGCTTGGTGGATCTCTATTGTAACTCAGGTAGTGTATTAGGTGCCTCTTTATACACATACATAAACTTGTTGTAATCTCCAGGTTCCTTCTTTCTTTCCACATCATTCTTCTTTGCAAAATCATCTAATCTTATATTTGCAATTTCAATCATCTTATTAGTAGCCTTTCTCAAACACTTATAAGCTTTTCTCTTAAATGAATAACCAAGGAATGTACCTTAATCTCCTTTAAAATAAAAAATTTCATTCATTAAATGGTGATCTGACTAGCTCGAGCCTATCAAATAATGGGGAGCTCAAGGGCTAAACAAAAGATGAGAAGAAATAATACGAGGGTAGGTTCAAGCAGGAGAACTCAAGACAAAATATGAGCAATAAAGAATATGAAGGTTGCATCATTGTGAATATAACACCTTCTTCCAAAGATTTTGAAATAACTTACATTTAGTGTATGATCATACCAAAGTTCATAGGGTGTCTCATTTGTTCCTATCTTCAATTGAACTTGGTTGAGATTATAAACAATAGTATTTTTTGCTTCTCTCCAGAATATCTGAGCAACCTCTTTTTCAATCATCAATTTTCTTGCACAATCTACAATTGTCTTGTTTATTTTCTCAACAATTCATTTTATTGTGGTGTCCTTAGTGTAGATAATTGTCTCATAATACCATCCTCAACACAAAAGTTAGTGAATTCAACAAACTTGAACTCACCACCTCTATCATATCTTAAGCATTTCAAAGATTTGACAGATTCTTTTTCAAATCTAGCTTTATACCATTTGAATATATCAAAAGCAAAAGCATGTGATTTCACCTTCATGAACATAACAATCATCAATCTAGAATAATCATCAATAAACAATATAAAATATTTGAAACAAAGTTGGGGAATTTGTTTTTAATTATTGAAAGATGTAAATAGAGTTTTGGGGAATTTGTTTTTAATTATTGGAGAGATTGGAAATGGGTGAATCTTGTGAATATTAATCAAGATCTTTGGCTTATTCAAAATTCTCTCAACTTTATCTATATTAATACAAATTCTAATGATTCTCTTGTTTGGGGACTTTGTCCTAGTGGTAAATACAAAGTTGATTCGATCTTCATGGCCAAAGATGTTGAAAGACCTCCTCTTTGGGTGAGAATATGCATGACAGATCTTGTTCCCAAAATTGAAATATTAATTTGGATTTCTATTTAGAAAAAATTCTTACTATTTGTAATTTGAATAAGAGGGGTTTTCACTTTGTCAATATGTGTACTCTTTGTAAGAGAGATAATGAAAAATCAATCATCTCTTTATCCATTGTATCTATAGCCAAGAGGTATGGAAAATTGTTCTAGATTATTAGTCACTCTCCTAGGTCCATGCAGAGAACCTGGATGATTTCTTTAAAAGTCAGAAATGTCCAATCAAAGGCCCGAAAGTGAAAAATCTTTGGAATTTCTATCTTCCCCATTTTTGTTGGGGCATCTGGAAAGAGAGAAATAGTTAGATATTCAGGTAAAAAGATACTCCTTCATGGATGGTTAGTATTAAGATTATTAGGGTAGTTAAGGAGAACTTTATTTTCCATACTGGTGGAAATGGGGACTTTAATTTCTTTGGACTAACAATAAAATAGCTTGCACAAGTGCTAATTATTATTAAATGTATCTAAACATCACTACTATTGAAGTCCCCCTTTCCACCAATATGGGAAATAAAGTTCTCCAGAGGTCAATGCTTTTTATAAGTTCACATTTAATTATTCGATGATGGGAGAGGCATACCAATGATTTAAGATTATCAACAAAATAGAAAAGGAACCCCTCTAGGAATTTTGTGCTATCACAAACAAACAACTAATTTTTTTTAAGAATCTCAATTTTTTTCTACTCCTTATGAAGACATATATTCTAGACACATCAAGAATCATCAAAGTAGTATGTGTACCATGTAGTTGTTGGTCAAAATTTGAGGTCTAGTAAACATTATTACTTTTAAAAAAAATATTTCCTCCAACTTTTAAAACTAGAGAAATGCTTCTAAAATGGGCACAAGCAAAAAAATATTGATGGATTAAAGAAGAATATTTCAATCAAACGAATGCAAAAAAATAATAGGGATTGAAGTTCAAATTATCCCTAACAAAATTCACCAAAAAGCCATGCCAAATAACATGGCTCACAAATGAAGGAGCTCCTCAAAAAAATTTAAAAAGTTGATATTCCACATAGTTATAGGGAAACAAATAGGGTGGCAGACTAGATTATCAAGGTGGGTGTCAGCTTAGGTAAGTAGATGACATGTGAGGATAACATAAGCATCCGATCAGAGCTCACATAGTTAATTAATTTTGATGTCACTAATGCATTTGTGGGAAGGATTTTTTTATTGTTTTATTTTAATTTGAAAGTTCTATGGTAATTTTGAGGGGAAATATCAAATTTTGAGGTGGTACCTTTACATGAATTCTATCTTAATTTTGAAACAAATTTTTGGTCTCGCTGAGGGATTTTTATGGTCTAAAAATATTATTTCTTTTTTTGAATGACATTTCCTATGGTTTTTTTAGTCATCTATTCAATAACAATTTGAACTAGTTATTTATGATGGGGGGTGATATGAAGAAATAGGAGTTGTCGAGCTGCAACTTTTGGAAGAAAAAGAAATCAAGGTACCTTGAGAAACTCCATGGATATAAGCCACATGTTATAGAGGAGTTATTTAGGAGCTAGGTTGGCAATAAAATTTGTTTGTATAGGGATACTATTACAATCAATGAGGATTTTTTAGCTGGTATAGTAGGGTTTCTTAATACTAGTATAAAATTTAACAAGGAAAGTAAGATTTCAAATATTTTGGTAAAGAAATTTCCTAAGACACCAGAGGAGGAGAAGAATTAGTTAAAGTGGGGGTTTTCTTGACCTAGAGTAGATTAAGGACTTATGGCAAGAAGTTTTATCCTATGTTTGGGAGTACATTATTTTGGATGGTTAATCTAAAAGGGTGCATAATTATCATTTTGTCTTTCTTAACCATTGTTTGATATAAGAAAGAGATATCTTTTTGCTACTATCGTAAGAATTCCCTTTTACAAGAGCTTTAGGCTCACCACAGAAGAGAAGGTTGGCATGTTCATCATGAAGGTGTAATTTTGTTAATTGCATAATATTGTAGGTATAGAGCTCTGGAGGTGTTGGTGTCTTCAATAAAGAATAAATTAAAATCCCTTAAAGATTCAATGGAGAAGAGCTATGCTAAGAATGGAAAGGTGGGCTCTGGAGATGGAAAAAAGGAATGGAAGCTCGAGGCCTGGAGATGGAGTCTGATAAGGAGTCCAAAACTAAGGATGAGTAGGTGAAGGCCTTTAAGAAAAGGATAAATTTGGTTACTGGCATGGGAAAGAAGAAGGTCAAGAAACGAGAAAAAGAAATTGATTCAAAGAATTACTCAAAAGCTAGGGAAGATAAAGAGAAGGATCATAATGGCATCCAGGGTCAAGAAACTAATAATGGGGGGTGTACCTCTAATAATGAGGGCTATTCTAGTAGCCAAGGTGATACTTTTGCTAAATTTATGAAAAAAAATTGGTGAGGCTTCAAAGGTGATATATGATAGAAAGGATGATATTGCTAAAACTCATAAAACTGAGAAAAAGAAAAGGAAAGGGAATGAGGGAAAAAAACCACAAGGAGCCTAAAAGCCATTGTAAAAATGTTAAGTGTCCAACTAAAAATATTAGCAAAATAGAGGAGGAAGAGACCACATAAAATAAAGGGGACCATATGAAGGAGATTGTTATGGGGAAGGATTCAAGGAAGAACAAAGCCCTGCATGATGACAAGGTAAAAGAGTCACAGGGGACTCTGGTTGGCCAATTTGAAAAACATATGAAAAACCCACCAAATGAGAACTAAATTGTTGGCGAGTTAGATGAAGGTGTGCATGTGGTTGAGGAAAAGGTTTGTTTTCATTACCAGATGGCACAACAATGGAAAAAATTAATATAGAGCATGACCTAGAGCAAGGAAAATATGTAATTAATGAACTTGGTGAAATGGTTGCGGAGGGACATGAGGGAAACCTCAAATTTCTTTATAAAACTAAAATGTGGGCTGATATTTCTCTCATGGTTGATACCTAGATGTATAATTAGGTGAACTCTTTTAAAAGAATTATCAAGGATCTGTAGGCAAGTCTAAACAAGGAGAAAAATAAAAGGATGGAGTTGGAGGCACACTAGGAAAAATACTAGATTATAAGGCTAGACTTTGACAACTTGTTAAAAATAGTGAGAAAAATATGATTATGGCAACCTCCAATCTTTGTCCTATTGATGCTAGTCTGGGAAATAGAAGTGTAGAGGAAATTGTGTCCCCTATTATTGTCTCTTTAAGTGGAGGACCAAGAAAGTGTACCAGGCTGAGTACAAAGAAGGCAATTGAGGTGGCTATGAGCTTGACTATGAAGGAATAAATTGAAGAAGTGACCAGCCTTGGGAAGTGTAATTGCTAAATATGGGCCTCTGATTCAACCACACACTTCAATATAGTCTCTATTTGTCACATTCACCTAAGAATGAACATGAGATTATTCATCTTGAATGGCTAAACAAGGTGATTTGTTGCCTTCTATCTAGATGGGGTTTTTAATGTGCTCTCAGAATTGAGAGTTCAGTAATCATAGACCAATTCTAGATTGAAGGATTTGAATACATACAATGTAAGATTAAGCTAGAATGATTGCAATTAAGCTATGAATACATATAGTGTAAAATTAAGCTAATCCTTGGAATGAGAGGCATAATTGTTGAAATTACAATAGGAAAGGTAAACTTCTGAGAGAGGGGGGTTGTATCAGTAGTTTAAACTTTAACTCGTAAAACATTCACCACACATCCATCTCATACATTCAATGAGTAAACTGAAATGCCATGTAAAGCATATACATCTAAATCATGTAAACAAGTAAGCATTCACACATATATGACACCAGATATGATTACCCAGAAACCCTCCAATGAGAAGGTAAAAATGGGGCAGGGATGATACCCACAAATCTTCATTGCTGCAGTAATAAAGTGTATCTAATGAAGGTTACAATGTTTTTCATGAAACATGATCTACCCTATGAAAGGTTTGCCCTGTTAAAGGCTTACAAAAACTATTAGATCTCACCCTACTAAAGGATTTCAACATCCTATTAGAAGTGTGCCTTGTTAAAGGACTTTAACTCACAATTAAGTAAGCACATTGCTAGAGGATTTCAATACAGCTTGTTAGGACTACTCTGTTAAGAGATTTAACTAATTCACCTATTAGAATGACTCAACATTGATCCTGCGATTAAAACTCTATTTCTTGATGAAAAATCACCTCTAAATTGATGTATTCTTGATCCTTCTTGATTAGATGTCTCTCTGTTGTATACTATTCCCTTCCTCTATTCTCCTTTAACTAATTATGCAATGCAATTTCACTTCACAATTCCTTAGCCACCATGAATTCTTTGTTTGTGCATGCAAAACTTCTATCTTCACTCCGTCCACACACATATAAAGTTTAGGGTTTGTCCTCCTTAAGAAGACTTAGGTGACTTAGGGTTAGGTATGAATCAACAGTTGTGATTCATCCATTTTGATGCTTAAACCTTCCCTTAACCTGATTGGATGCATGTAATTCATAGGGATTTCAACTTAAGATTCATCCTTATCACAAAATATCATAATTCAATCTTTAAATCAGCTCAAAAATGGTTCGACATATGAAGTCTATGATGCTCAAAATATACTAATTTTTATATTGTGACTCAACATTTAAATGACTCGACTTCTAAATCACTCGGCATACACTGTCTACTTGGCACTTGAGTGACTTAGCACATGAGTGACTCGATACTCACTGTGGACTTGACATACACTATCTTATACATGTTGTGCTCAGAATGTACTACTTATTCAGCATGAACTAAGTAAATGACTTAAGTGTATAGACACTCATTTGTCAAAACCAATCTAAGATCAACAATCTCCCCCTTTGACATGAGTGTCAAAAACTCTTTGTCATGCATTAATATCCTTAATATTACGAGCATAACATATCTCTTATTCGACTTCTATAAAAAAATTCAAAATATCAAAATTTTGCAACAACTTATACCTCAAAATTGATATCTCCCCATGAGTTGATAGGTATGGTTCTATACTAAAAAATTATGTAATCCTGTTGAGTAGATATGCTTCAATTGATACTCTTCATTACATGTTGTCTGTGTTGTTCTTTGCTTGCTTTGTTTCTCTCCTTTTTACTATCTCCCCCTTTTTCTTAAGCTCACTTTCTCTTTTTATCTCGCCCCTTTTGACACTTATGTCAATGGGTTATACATTGATTGTGTGTTTGTCCAAGAAATATTTATGGACCTCTAGTAGAATCTTGAGAGCTGCATCCCAATTTTCACATGCTACATCCAAAGACTTAATTTGGATGGCCAGCTCAATAGCAAGGTGGACTAGGTTGTCTAATGTAGAAAGATTGGGGTCTTTCTTCATAAGAGTTTCTGTGTAGCCTAACTCCTTGCGCAAAATCTCCATGTGAGGAATCAGAGTGTTTTGTGTGTTGATCAATTTGGCTCTTATGTTGGCTTCTTCTACAGATAATGTTGCTAACTGTCTCTGTGTATGCAATAAAGCTCTTAAATGTTTTTCACTTTGAGCTGGAGTCATGGGCAATTTAGCTTCTGATGACTGCATGTTACTCTCCAAGCTTAGGATGTGATTCATTATCTCTTGTGTGAAGAGTGTGGGGTTGCACAATTTTGTGTACAGTGAGAAAATTTCTCAAGTACCTTCTTCACACTTTCTATCTTAGTTGCCAATGCAACTTGTGTAAGTGTTATGCCACCTAATATTTTCTCATTAGCTTTGCTTTGAAATTTCTTTTTGGACTATTCTAATAATTTTGCATTTGTATCAAGGTCAAGATCACTTACCTTTTCCACTATATTTGTTAATTGTTCAATGAGTGGCTTTGTCTCATCTGGAGTAGGCAGACTGAATGCATCTAGAAAGAGGTCCATGATATCCAACAATGCTTGCTTCTTCCTATGCTCCCTTCTAAGTAGTTCTTGATGCTTCTTTCTAGCTAGGGCTTCTTGTAGTATACCCATCTGCTCAATTGTCATTGTGTCATAATCATACTTTGGTAACACAATCTGTTCATCTAGGCTTACACCTCCATATTATATTACCTCTTCTACCTTTGATGTACTTGGACTCAGTACTAAAATTTGCAATGGTGTTGCATCTATGCTCGGCTTCTGAAGAGTGTGATTGGAAGGAGTGCTAGATTCTGGTAAAGTTACCAGAATAGTTGCTTGCTCCTTCAGCTTGGGTGTGAGCTCGATCTCTTTAGGCTTGTCCTTAGCTTCCAAAATTCCTTGAATTGCACCTTGTACTTGTGTTGGAGGTGCAGATGAAACTATCTGACTTGTTTGACTTTGTGTATCAGTAGTGGCTTGAATTTCCACTTTATTTGCTTCAACTGTATCAACCTTTTTTGAGGTAATGTATGGTATTTTGTCTAAAGGTTGTACATTAGTGACTTGAGGGGTGATGGTAGGTGGTTCTTGTGTATTTACCTCTTCCCTTGTAGTGTCAGTCACTATTTTTTGTATTTCATTTACACTCACTAATACATGATTATCACACAATTTTTCCTGTAGTGTAGATTGATCAAGTATCTTTTTCAAATCTTCCTTTGTTAGGGGGTTGATGTTCTAAGTAGTGAGATCAAAAACACTCTTTACTATTACTGTTTTAGTATTTACACTTGTTGTTTGTTGAGAGCTGACATCTGGCAGTTGTGTATCTTGTACACTTTGTTCTTTTTGTTGCTCCATTTCATTTGTTGCCTTGTCATCTATATTCATTTATGTTTCTCCCTTAGTTGTCCCTTCATTATTGTCATCTTATTCACCATCTTTAACCTCAATAGACTCGTGTTCACCTGCTTTCACTATAGCTAATCCATATTGGACCTTGCACATTTGTGTGGACTTCTTCACAACATCTTCAATGTTTTTTTGCAATAGGCTGAAGGCTCTATATTTTGGAACAAATCTAACTACATATTTCTTCATAGCCTTAGCAATTTGTGCCTTACTGAATTTAGGCATAACTTATGCAAGTGATGTCTCCCTTATTTTCCTTTCTAAGTTCAAACAATAATGTCATTTTTGCTCAACTCTTTCATATAAACTTTTAGGCATTGAGATGGCAATTTCTAGTGGGGCTTTCTTAAAATTTTCCATCATGGCATATATTTCCTCCACTTGATTCTTCTCAAAATTTTCAAAGTTATCAAAATCAATATGAGAAAATCTTGACAATTCTGCATTATTACTAATATTCTCACATAGGCTGTCTAAATCTGAAGCTGGATTGTGACTCATCACTTGGAATTGGCTATTGTCATCTGATTTCATTCTTTCCTCATCAGATTCAGTTGAGAAATATATTTTCTCCTTGGTCTTTTCTTTTCTTCTTCTTCCTACTCTGTAGGTTGAATCTTTTATTTTACCTTTTGTGCAGTGACACATGCACTGGCCCTTGTGGTAGGGGTTGTAGGTTTGGGCTAGCTTGGTTTAGCAGTCTTCTTGGTTATTATCAATGGTTGAGCCTTAGCCTTTCTCTTCTTTTGATCAATAGGAGTAGGTGCTTCCTCGACTTCTTCTCCCTCGACACCTTCTATAATTTCTATCTCTTCCTCTTGTTGATCTTCTCCCATTCCCTATGTTAATGCAAGTGGTGCTTGGGTCTGGGTGTCTTCTTCCTCTTCATCCTCTTCCTGCTCGGCACCTTCACCAAATTTTGCTTTCAACTTCTTCACCAACTTTTCCTTCCTCTTTATGATAAGGGCAACCTTTAGTTCCATAGTGATCTTAGATTTGGCCATTTAATAATTACCAAATGCTTTGGCATCTTTTTCTATATCTTTAACAAGTAATGTAGTTATTGCTACAAAGGCCTCATCTACATGTATTTCATATCCTAATGGCCTTAGCCACCTTACCCTTGGAGTTTCTACTTGAACAAAAGTATAATCAACATCAACTAGGAAACAAACATCAACATAATGCTTTTCCAATAATGACACTATAATCCTCAATCTTTTCTTCATAGATTGCTTAAAGTCCTCAAAGTAACTGGTTATTACAGATTCAAAATTTTCACCCAATTGTTCAATGAACTCACCTATTTGTACCGCCACTGACTTGTTTTTTTTCCATGCCATAGTGCCAAATATGGGAAATGTGTTTTGAACATAAAAGAAAATACATATCAAGATAGAACCAAATTTGTACAGAGCACTCTTTATTTTTCTTACTGCTCCTAGGTTTTCAATCAATTGTTGTAGTAGTAGCTTAGCAAGATCATATGTATGATCCCTCTTGACATTCTTGTAACCCACATCTACTGCAATACAGGGCACACTATTCAATCTGCTTGATTGGTAAAACTTGTGTGCAATTACCCTTACTACAAACTCTATCAATGGATTTGCGATGCTGTCAATAGTCATTCCTCTCTTATTCCACATAGCTCCTATGTTCTTCTCAATAACCTCCTTTGAATTGCTCCTTGAAGTCTTAGATCAATCTAGGGTTGAATACCTTGTTACCCTAAGGATTATTCTTTTGGTGATTTTAATTGGCCCATTGTCTAACCAAAGTGGACTATCATGAATTTTGCTCAATACAATCCTAATCCATTTGGTTTTGGAAACTTTTAGGAAATCTAGGGCATGAGTTAACCCTTTCTTCTCTACAATTTTGAATTATTCCCTTAATACACCATTTTCACATAGCCTATCATATGCTTGTCTAATCTCCATGTCTCCAATACTCCCAATCTTACAGTTGTAACATTTTCTAACATCTTGAACCATTAAATCTTTCAATGGTATCATGGATAATGCACTAGAGGGGTCTTGTTTATATGCAATATCAAGTATGGCTTTAAAAATTGGTTGTTTGACCTCATTACTAACTAGGTGAACATTCAAAACCTCCTTACCCTCTACACCCTTTGAACTAGATGCCATTATGCGAAACTAGGGTTTATGAAAATAGAAACAATGTAACTCAACACATGATAAATACCTTTCAAGATCTGATGAAATGGTTTCAAATTATTGTTCAAATCTTCTGCAAATGCTTGTGATGAGGTTCCTGATCGCCTTTAGCTCTCCTTGCTCTTTCTCAATTTTGAAATGATATAAAATGATCTAAAAATCTATCAAATAACCTTTTGAAACACTACAATTAATGTTGAGTGCTTACACAGCTGTGAGCTCAACGTCAACCAATTTCAAGCTTACTCGGCATCCACTAGTCTTTTCAATCATTCGGCAATCATTACGAACTTGGCATCAACTAGCTAGTCTGTCAGCTCAACATCCTCTAGCATTTCACTTGACAATCATAGGGAACTTTTCATGCTTGGTAATAACATGAAAAACTTAAAAAAAATTCTTTGATTCCTAATAACATCTTGCATCTTTATTCATGCTTATGTAGACTTTTCAGTACTAAATTCTTTTGGAATTGATGTATGACATAACTTATGAATATCAATCCCACATACCTCTTGATTGCTTAGTTTGATGAGGTGTGATCACTTGACCCATTGGGTGAAGTGATCCCTTCTCCACTTGATGTGCATCAATCCTCCTTTTTCTTCCATGGCTTGTTCATTTTATTTTTGACATTTTCAATATTTGCCTTGCCTTTTCCTTTAATATTATTGAAATCACAACTTGGTTCCTTTGACTTTGTTGGATAATAACGACTGATGTGACCAACCTTCAAACACCTAAAACATGTGGTTTGACTCAACCACCTTTTGTAGTCACTTCTAAAGTGTGTCCTAATACAATTCTTAGGAACATGTCCATACTCTTGACGATAACAATAGTTATATCTTGTATTATAATCCTAGTTGTAAGAGTTGCCATTGTTCTTTACATTTTCTTATCTATCTGATGAACTCATGGGTTTGGGTTTGCACTTAAAAGCTCTATGCCCATACTTTTGATAATTATAACAATATCCTTCAAATCTTTGTGTGTGCATGGTCATAGTTATGCATTCATATGCCTAATGACCTTGTTTGTTGCACTTATGGTAGTGAGCCATGCTCTTATGCTTGACATTATGATTTACATCTTGCTCCTACACATATTAGCAGTAGCAATATGTCCTTTCTTACTACAATTATGACAAGAAAGTTTAGAGTTCTTACCTTTGTTGCTTCTTTCTTCAGCACTTTTGGATGATTCTCCTTCTTTAGTGCTTGTGTATCCCAATCCAAATGTATCATTACTGGATCTAGGTGATCTCAATAATTTCTCAAAGTAATTGATGGCTTCACTTGGTTTATTAAAACTTTCAACAAATTCCTTTTCCCTTTTTAGGTCATTTTTCAATTGCTCATTCTGCAACTTCAATGTTGTTATCTTAATGTCCTTGAAATTCAATTCATAGTTGGCATTCATCATTTGACTTAGAGTGTCCAATTGTATGTTGGAAATCTTGGCTAGCTCTGATGATTTCTCTTCTAGTCTATTGGTTAAAACTCTTTTATCTTCTTCAATTGTGGCTTTGTCTTCCATAGTTTTCTTTTTCTATTCAATCACCTCACATAGTAGTATGGCTTGTGATTCTTGCTCTAACTTGAGATTTATGATTTCCTCAGCTTGGGCTCTATTCTTTTCCATTAGATCTACAACTACTACATCAAATTCATTGGAGTCTCCATTACAAAATAGCTTAGTAGTGTCCTTTTCTTTGTATTGTGTATCATTCTCCTCAATGGCAATTTCCTTCCTTATCTTCAAAAAATTCTTTATGTCTTCTCTTGCTTCATTTAGTTGATGTAGAATGAGTTGTATTTTAATTCTCTAATTCTCAATGATCTTTCCCAACTTGTAGACTTCCATTTCCAAGATCTTTCCTCAAAGCTGCAAAGCTTCTCTTTTAGAGAACAAGGCTACGATACCAATTGTTGGAATTACAATAGGAAAGGTAAACTTCTGAGGGGGTGGGGGGTGAATCAGTAGTTTAAATTTTAACTCATAAAACATTCACCACACATCCATCTCATATATTCAATAAGAAAACTAAAAATATCATGTAAAGAATATACATCTAAATCATGTAAACAAGTAAGAATTCACACATATATGACACCAGATATGATTACCCAGAAACTCTCCAATGAGAAGGTAAAACTGGGGTGGCGATGACACCCACAAATCTTCACTACTACAGTAATAAAGTGTATCCAATGAAGGTTACAATGTTTTATCATGAAACATGATCTACCCTGTGAAAGGTCTACCCTATTAAAGGCTTACAAAGACTATTAGGTCTCACCCTACTAAAGCATTTCAACACCTTGTTAGAAGTGTGCCTTGTTAAAGGACTTTAACTCATAATTAAGTAAGCACCTTGTTAAAGGATTTCAATACAACTATTAGGACTACTCTGTTAAGAGATTTAATTGATTCACCTATTAGAATGACTCAAAATTGATCCTGTAGTTAGCACTCTGTTGCTTGATGACAGATCACCTCTAAACTAATGTATTCTTGATCCTTCTTGATCAGATGTGTCTCTACTGTATACTATTTCCTTCCTCTGCTCTCCTTTAACTGATTATGTAATGCAATTTCACTTCACGATTCCTTAGCCACCATGAATGCTCTATTTGCACATGCAAAACTTCTCTCTTCACTCCTTCCACACACATATGAAGTTTAGGGTTTGTCCTCCTTAAGAAGACTTACGTGACTTAAGGTTAGGTATGAATCAACAGCTTTGATTCACCCATTTTTCCACTTAAACCTTCCCTTTACCTGATTGGATGCATGTAATTTATAGGGATTTCAACTTAAGATTCATCCTTATCACAAAATATTGTAATTCAATCTTTAAGTCGACTCAAAAATGGTTTGCATAGTAGTTTGTGTCATTACAAACAACTATGTCAAAATTGGGTTACTTGATATCTGAAGTCTCTGATGCTCGACATATACTAATTTCTATACTATGACTTGGCATTTGAATGACTCGGCTTCTGAATCACTCAGCATACACTGTACGCTCGGCACATGAGTGACTCATCACTTACTATGGACTCTACATGCACTATCTTATACATGTTGGGCTTGACATGTACTACTTATTTAGCATGAACTAAGTAAATGACTTAAGTGTATAGACACTCACTTGTCAAAACCAATCTGAGATCAACAATAAGGTCTCTTTTATGGAATCCCAGAGCTAATCGACGGGTGAGATTGAATCAGATGAATGGTTCATATTAGAGGAGAGTTGAGTTTAATTGGAAAATTTCCATAATTGAAGGAGTTAACTAATTGCTTTTGGAGTGAATGATGCAATTAACTATCTTATTTCCTTTGCTAATTTCAATTGATTCATAATTTAGAATTTAGAATTGGAGAAAACATTTTAAGATAATATTTGATTTAATAAATCAAATATTACCTCATAATTGAATAATTAAATTTAATAATTAGGATGAGAGTATTTAATTCCTCATGTCAAGTGTATTAGCTAAAGGGGCTAAATTTATTTAATTAAAGTGCTAGGACTTATAATTAAATTAATTCAATTAGAGGGTTTGTTTAGCCAATTTACATTGATGTTTAGGAATTAAATAAGATATGTGATTATTGCAATTTTAGGATTTCTTTGCAATTTGATACTCAGGTAAAGTAGAGACAAGTGGTTAGAAATGCCTAGTAAAGTAGGTTTTTATTGATCAAGAAATTGATGTTGTTAGACTAATGCACCAAAATTGGTTCAGAATGGAAAGGTGTCAAGTTTAGGTTATTACATTTTCCCCTCTTCGAATTGATGTGCAAGTAGCACACTGATTCAAAGACTAATCAAAAGTCAGAAGCATAGAACGAGAACTGAGATTGGTTCTGAGATTGAGGCTCAACCCTTAGAGTCCATCTTAGAATGCCTAGATACCTATCCATTAAGAAGATGATAAGATCAATTATAATAAATAGGATTGTCCCTAGAATGAGGATTAATCCTCGGGAGTATGAATAGAAAATCCAGATACCTATTCATTAAAAGGTGACTGAGATAAAGCTTAGGATTATCTCTTGAATGAAGCTTAATCCTCCAAAGTCCATATATAACACCTAGATAACGGTCTATAAAAGAGATGATGAAACCTATCATAAGTCATAGGATTGTTCCCAGAACAAGGCTTAACCGTTAGGAGTCCAAGTAGAATGCCCATATACCTGTCCATCAAGCTATGATAAGGATTGTCATAAGTTTGATCAACTCATTAATAAATGAGATAGATGGAATATGATGCCATATATAGGGAACAATGATGAGGACATTGAGTTCAGAACATATTTGAAGCAAGATTTGATTCATCCAATGATGTAATCATATTGCCCCCTTGGGAGCAAAATCGAAAGATGACAGATCATAACAGTGATGTAAAGTAGTAGATTTGAAGACAGAGATGTGATCAGAGATTCAAAAGAATGTAGAACATATTAGAAGAGCATGTGAAGATTTTGAGTTAATTCAGAGTGATTTTGAGGTTCATTTGACCAAGTTTGACCTTGATTAACCAGAGTTGAATTTTGATGAAAAAGTTGAAAATGTTGATAAGATTCTAGTATAAATATTGCATCAAAAAGATGGACTACACGAACATTCAATCACATTGGTCCCAAAATTTTGGAATCCATTTTTTAGCTATTTAGGAGTGTTAGGGTTTGATTTCAATCCCAAAAATAAGTTCAAAGCAATCAAATTTGTCAAGGGAGTGATTTTTATGTCAATCAAAGCATTTTTCAAAATTAGGTCAAACCCTATATTAGGCCCCAAAAGGCCATTTTCAATTGGTTTGCACTTTTGTCTTTTGTGAGAAAGATCTTTGAGGTATCATGGTGGTCCTCATTCAATAGCATAGATTTGAGCGCTCTCAATGTCATAAGCTATTGACAGACAATGGAGAGCCAGTAAGTGATTGAAAAACCACTTTGTTGATTCAAATTTAACGTTTATTGATGAAAAATTTCTCATTTTTTAGGTATTTTAGGAATGAGTCCATTGGGTTCTTATCTATCAAGCTAATTTTATCATTCCAAAGTCAATTTTGTGTATCTTTTGTCTATCGAGTGTCTTAAAATAGGGAATTATAGTACATATGTAGATGAGTGTTTTGACATTTTCAATGTTTGAGATAACATTTTGATTGATTGAGTATTGATTACGCTTTGTTTTTTGACTAGTTGTAGGTTGATTTCCCATATGACTCATTCTAATCTCACTACCCATCCATCAAAGGTTTAGTGAGATAGTTAGGTGTTGCCAAGGTAGCACGGTTGGATGCATTGGGATTAGCACACCTCCATAGGGTACCCAATATTCAGGTGAATCATGGATTATTGACAGCATTGGTAGAGCATTTCCACTTGGAGATGAACACATTATAACTTTTATAGGATGAGATGACTATCACGCCAGAGGATATCTACAAGATTCTTTGGATCCCATTTCATAGCCCTCGACTAGTGTATGATACTTAGCCAAGACTGGGGATATTAGCATTATGGGAGATCTTCTAGGATGACACCATTTTTGGCAGAGCTTTCCCATGGGATGAGTTGATTCATCGACATGGCTCAAGGCACAAATTGGTAATGATACTAACATTATTCATTGGGTATTTCTTGATGCTAGATAGGGGTTATAGAGACTGCTTGGTCAGCTAATATAATTTGGATGGAGTTAGTGCATGTTGATGCATATATTTAATGAGATGAATGAGATCGCCTATAAAGAGGCGAAGATTATGGTAGTAGGGATCTTTGTTCTTCAGGTGTAGGCATGGGAGCACTTGTCTATCATGCGATTGATCTGTGAGGATCTTTGATAGCCTTAGGAGCCTTACCTTTGTAGATACCAAGGAGACATGAAACAACCTGCACTGGGTAAGATAGATCATTGGAGGGCCCAAATCGATAATCTGATATATGTTAGATGGAGGCCATGGAGAGAGATGAAGGCATGGGATGATGCCTGAGCATAGCTTGGGACATGTTTTCATCACGACCATTGATTGGACGATCTATCCAGACTATCAAGAGATTCTCTTTGACTTGGGTGTGGCAAAAGTACAAGAGGTCACAAGACATATCTTAGGAGTACTATGCATACACCCACTTCACCGAGGAGGTGAAGAAGGATTGGTTATCAAGATTGGACCCAAAGTTGTCTATGATAGATGTTTAAGGACTCTTGATAGTCAAGTGAGACTACTTACCAGTGGTGGCAGATGGAGGGATGACATCACAATTCCATGAGTATTTCGCTAGTCATATGCTCCCACAGTTTACAGATCTGGTGGCACTAGTACCACCAATAGATGGACAATAGCCACAGGTACCTCCTTAGTAGCAGGCACAACAATAGGTACTACGATAGAGAGTGACTTAGATTCCTATTCCTCCTCAACAAATGAGGATAGATTTGAGCGCAGGTACCAACAGGTAAGGATTGTGACAACCTCAAGGAGAGATGGGTACCTTGGGTTCAATTGGTGGAGAATCTTAGAGGCCTGCAGTGGATCCAGTGCAACAAGGGAAGTAGGACAAGTAGGGTGAGCATATGAGTGGGGGAGATGAGAAAATGCAGGAACAACCTCCATAGGGTCCTATAGTGGGAGATATGTTATCATAGATACACGATGTTCTTTGTTAGTCTAAGGAGAGAGTATAAATTGCTTAGTAGTAGCTAGGAGAGCTATAGATCTAGGTGGCGATACAAGATGCACGATTATCATCGCGAGACTATGAGATCCAAGAGTTGAGAGAGCAGCTTGAGCATCAATAAGATGAGGCTCACCACTAGACTACCTAGACAACATATTACTTTGCATTGTACGTTGGGGTTGTTCCTGATGTGGTAGAGAAAGTGCCCCAATTTTATGAGTATGCACATGCATCTCAAGGTGTGACCCCTCGTACAAGAGAAAATACACCTACTCCTCCTCCTTTTGGTGATGAGGGGGGAGGACATGGTTAGCTTACTCTTTTCTCACTAGATTTTGATGTATGTCATGCATTTTAGATGTATTAACATCTTATTTTGTATCATTTTGAGACATTGTTACTCATAGTGCTCGAGTAGCATACATTTTATATCACCCCCCATTTTTTGACTTCAAGATATATATATAAAAGAGAGCTCATTTTGATATTTGTGCATGTGCCATGCTTTTTGTTTATGATGTTCATACATGAGACGTATCCTAGATGGATTTCGATCATTCAAATGTTATGATATATGGATGTAGAGCGTATATGATATAAGATGTATATGCATATGTATATGTATGTAAATGTGATTGATTAGACATAAATATATTATGTTTATGAGATGAGATGTAGATGCCATGATTCTATTATGTAAAAGGGTAAATGGATGTTATGATAATGCAAAATGAATATGTACTAAGATCTGATGTAGGTTTCACTTTTATTGTTCATGATAGGTGCTCCATCAAATTCTTGAAGATTGACTGTGGGATCAAATGCTTGTGCAATTGAGATGAAAACATGATACACATAAGAAACCTTCTACCTCTCAAGTTGATGAATGCAATCAAATGAGTTATTGAGATAATGCCAAAATGTACGTCTAAAATGAAATGCAACCCTATGCTAGATGTAATCCCTAGGACTTGGTTATTGAACCTGTAAGATATAGTTTGCATCACAGAGCATTTTGTAAAGGCCACCATATTGTAAAACCCTCACTGACATTACAATCACGAGAATATGAATATGACACGAGTCATAGATTTGTCAAAATGAGATGTAAGCACTAAGGTACAAGAAGCTAGAATGACCAGAACATCTTTTCTTATTAATTTAGCAAGTGAACATAAGCATTAGAGCATAAACACTAGGATGACCGGAATGTTTATTGTGTACAAGCATACCAAACATGCGAGAGATCCTTTTCATGCTAAGTAATCAGTAAGCATTCCATCTGCAACGACCCTTACAATCTCATAGAGTTGTTCTTGCTCTAGATTTTGATACTAATTTGGATTTCAACTCATAGATCATGCTTTATATGATTCATTATATGAATCAAAGTCAAATGTCCTAAATCCTATATTTGAAATCTTTCATCAATCTTAACATTAGCACTTTCAATCATCTTCCTCAATCTCCTATTATAACATCTATATGCTTTTCTCTTTGTTAATATCGAAGGAATTTACTTGCATCACTTCTAGGATCAAACTTTCCTATATCATCATCTCTTCTAATATAATACTTGCTACCAATTTTTTTGAAATATATTAGTGATGGTACATGATCAAACCAAAGTTCATATGAAGTTTTACCTATACCATGCCTCATATGTACTCTTTTTAATGTATAAGCTACTATGGTAAATGATTCTCTCTAATGAACATGAGGTACCTTATTCTCAAGCATCATAGTCCTTGTAGTATCAAGTATTGTTCTATTTCTTCTTTTTGCTACCCTATTCTATTGTGGAGTTCAGGAGAAGATGTATATGTAAAAATTCCATGCTTTTCACAATATCCATTGAATATATCTGATATAAATTCTCCACCTATATCATACCTTGTATATTTTATCTTCAAACTTGATTGATTCTCTACTTTTGCTTTATAAATGTTGAACTTATCAAAGGCTTAGATTTTTTTGGAAATAATAGGTGTTGAGAGTGGGGCTAGGAGCAGGAGGTGGGGGGGGGGGGGGGGCGGGGGTGGTTGGGAGGTTGAATAAGTACGGTAATAATTCACCTATCCTAACTTGAAACCTTAAACTTTCTTAACAATAAACCATATATTAGAACTGTAAAGTAAAATGCAATGACATAAATAACACACTGATTTTTGGTCTCACAAAAACCCTTGGTCAGAGGAAATAACTACAACGAGGATGCAACCCACAACTTTTCACTACATTAAAAAATATTGCCCTGTTAGGAGCTAAAATTGTCACTTTCTAAGTGACTCACCTTGTTAGGAGTGACTAATACTTTGTTAGAAGTATTTAAAGTCCACATATGAGATCATACCATAGTACCCCAACAGTTACATGAAACTGCAACATAGTTTATAAATGAAGTTAAAACATGTGGGCTTGATGAAATCATGCATATAAGATTGAAATTGTTGAAATGTCATTGTTTACAACATTGATTCCAAAATACCTATTCTTCCGATATATGTCGTAGCAAGAATTAAAAAATACATATTTAATTTTCTTCTAGACAATTCATTAAAACTCTTCAATCTTCATTCAATTATATTAAAAATAAATAAATTATTATTTCTAAAAATAGTACTTTTCAATTTCCACATTTTTCCATCATCCAAGAATATGTAACACAACACATGTAACCAAAACTTTATTGATACAAATGGGAGTGTATATAGACAAAAATGGAGCGTATGCAATTCTCCCCTACAATTAGCTTTGTTTAGCTTTGTTAGTTCCTATCATGGCAAGAATACTTATGCAGACATGTTAGTGTTAATATGACATTAACTTGACCAATCAAATCAAAGAATTTAAAAGTTTATATGCAACTTACAATGTGTATATCTATTTTTTATTTTTCCTTATTTTATAAATGACATTTTGTACTCATTCTATTGGTTCATACTATTTTGGATAGGGAGAAAAATCAAATTTTCTTAACAAAAATTCACATATTTATTATAACAACAATGATGTCATGCATTAATGATAGTTTTGTCTTTTTCACAATTGTGACAAATTGGTTAGAGTTTCCAAAAAGTAATTATTTTATCTTCCACCTCACTACCTAAGACATAAATGCATGTCTAATCAACAATAATAACTAAATCATTTTTCTTACAAAGATTGTACATATATCAATCTATTATTTTTAACATCTTGTAAGTTTAAGTTTATTTAAAATCTTACTTAAAAACTAATTATCATATCATTTAAAAATACATTTATTTAATTTTTTCTTCACAATAATTTAAAATTATTTTATTCTAATTTTAAAATTAATTTTTTATTCTAAATTATTATTAAATTAACAAATAACAAAAAAATATTTTTAAGAAAATAATTATTTGATAAATTTTTACAAATTTTTTAAATAAATTTTGTAACATAAAAATTTAAATTTAGTTTTCAATGTTTTATATTTTATATTTGAAATATATTTATTAGTTTACATTATCCCTTACTTTTGTCAATCGTAAAATGCTAACTTTTTTCACACTATGTTTAACTAGCTATTTTTTCCAATCTTGTTTTAAATCTTTTTTACATTTTAAAATTTGTAAAACTAATATTGTTCTTCAAACTTACTAACTCTTTTGTTGGTTTGGATCAAGTAGTCAACAAATTATTTTTTAAAATTTAATATTTGAATTTATATTGGAAAAGGTAGAAACCAATACTTCATTGATTTAACTCAATTTTATAATTGTTATTTAAATATTTCTTAAAATAACATAATGCTTTTTTTTGTTTAAAGTTCTCTTTCAACTATCTCTATTTAGTATCCTTATAATAACATGTCATTCTTTTTTTCAAAAATCTCTTCATATCCTTCGTATCCTTCATTTTTATCTATAAATCTCTATTATCATTATCTCTCTTTTCAATCAGTTTTCATATATATAAATCTCTATTTTCCTTCTTTTCTAACTATTATGATGAATATCTCTTTTAACTCTCTCTTCATATATTTTACTCTCTAATTTCCTTCTTTCCTAACTAATGGCAGGAATAAATCTCTATTTTCCTTTTTTTTCTAACTATTATGACGAATATATCTCTTTTAACTCTCTCTTCATATATTTTACTCTCTAATTTCCTTCTTTCCTAACTAATGGTAGGAATAAATCTCTATTTTCCTTCTTTTCTAACTATTATGACTTATTAGCCAATAGGCTTTCTTTGTGAGATTATTCGTAATAAAAAATTGTCTCACACCCTTAAACCACTACTAATTCTGATTATTATGACTTATTAGCCAATAGGCTTTCTTTGTGAGATTATTCGTAATCAAAAATTGTCTCACACCATTAAACTACTACTAATTCTGATTATCTCATGTCGTTAAATCGTTGCTAATTCTGATTATCACACACCATTAAACCGCTGCTAATAAATGATTTAGTATCAGAAAATGGTTTTTGTATACTGATGAATGATTTGATTTCATTTTGGATTCCCTAGTCAGATGACCCATTGTACTTCATTGGCTGTGTAGTACTATTGCACCTCACAATAATCTGGAGAATGTGAATTAAGTGGGTGGAAAACTTTGGATGGGTATAGGTCAAATTGTGGTGTTTACAAAATTTTCTTTCAAATTGTTAGCATATTACTTTTGTGCCCTGTAATAGAGGAATGAGAATAGATATACAAAGACTAGCAATTTTCAAAATAATTTCTTGAATTGGTTTGCACAATTGTTCTTGTGCATATTTTTTTTCAGCAGAATACATAAGATAAGTAGATTTTTTATTTTTATGTATCAATTGATTGCTTTTCAATAGATATACAGAGACTAGCAATGTTCAAAATATTATCTTGAATTGGTTTGCACAATTATTCTGTGCCATTTATATAGGAGGGAAAATAAGAAAGCAATAATGACTTTCTTATGTTAATTATTTTAGTTTTTCAAATTAAGTATAAGTAAAATAAAGGAATCTTTCTTTATATTTTTACGATAGCAAATTCATGCTCTCCAAAAAAAATAGTATGTTTATTAATTTAATTATTTCATAAGACAATTTAAAATCACATTGTAATCTATAGATGATTTTATTACCACTATTAAACTATTTTCTAATATCACATGTTTGTATTAAATTGCCTTATCAAATAATTAAATTAATAAACATATATATATATATATATATATATATATATATATATATATATATATATATATATATATATATATATATATATATATATATATTTAAAGAATATAAATTTGTTATAGTAAAAATATAAAGAAAGTTTCCTTTATTTTACTTATAGTTAGTTTGAAAAACTAAAATAATTAACATGAAAAAGTCATTATCGCTTTCGTATTTTCCCTCCTATATATAAATGGAGGTGGAAGTTTATTCTTTCTTTCCTATTTTAGCTCCTATTAAAATGGAGATGATAGGCATTGAAAAAATATAGAAGTGAAGGTATGTTTATTTTAATGTATTTTAATGTACAAAATAATATTTATTTAAGATTTTAAAAATAGAAATTTTCACCCTCCAATCATGGAATTTAAATTTAAGGAGTATTGTGTTGTATGTTTTTTTTTGAAATGGACAATTCAAGAAGTAAATGTTCTCATCAATTTAATTTGTGTGGGTTAACTTTCATTAAAAAATCCTAGCGAAAATAATATACAATTACAAGAAAAATAACTACCATTTAAGAATATAAATTTTGTTACTGGTTGTCTTCTTTGAATTTAACATTTTATTTTATTTTTTTGGTGTTGATTGATAACCAACAACCTATCCAGGTAATAAATATCTAAAGTAGTGTCTATCAATCGGAAGGGGTATCCTCAAACTGAAATCCAAAATCTTGCAAATTGTGCTTCTTTGAGTTTTAAACTTTTTGAACAATTGAAAGTGACAAGTGTTTGTGCATGTGATGTTAAAGATTTTGAGATCACCAAAGGGGAAGAAACTTTGGATAAACTTGATACATCTCAACTATTTTAGCTATTGCAGTTACCTAAGGGAGATTCATGTTGGTGAGTATTATAGAGAAGGAATTGCAGCATCAATTTGTTGTACATTTCAAGACTATCTTAATCATCAATTGAACATGATTCACTTGTGTGGCACTCAACTATTGTTTATCAGTCTACCCTCTTTGAGAACTCTTGAAAAATAGAGGTTTTTGAAACTTTTCCTACTCTTATAATGAGCAAATCAGTCTTATGTTTTGAAAAAATCAAACCTATCTATGCATCACAATAAAATGCAAAAAAACTATGGCATGATTTTAATATAGTTGTAACATTGCAAACGATATTTAGACAAGAAGGTGATGATCCAATTCAAGTACAAATCTTCCAAGCACTACAAAACAAGCATAATGCAAAACCAATGCTACATGATTGAGAATTGTTAATGACTCACACAAACAACAACCTCACACCAAATGAATATATTGATTTTGACAAAGCATGACAAAGCAACACTAATTCTTTGCTAGAAATGTAAAAGTATCACCACAACAACAAAATGTTAAAAGAACTAAATGTCCCAATTGCACTTTGTATTGCGATAAATTCACATCATAGGTTTGAGTAATCTGTTGATGATGACCGACTACCCAGAGAGGTTTTATTATGTAAACTTCAATGTGTTATGCTTACAACAAACCTTTGGATCACAACTAGTCTTGTTAATGTATCTCTTGGGGAGGTAAAAGATATAGTGTATCCAATAGGCTCTAAACCTCATTTGTTGCCTTCATATGTTAAAGTAGAGTTCAATAGCTAGACTGGTCCACCTTGGGATCTTAGAAACCCAAAAACCATTCCAATCCAACCCATATCTTGAGAAAATCATGCACAACTATTGCTCACCACAGTCTGGTCTATCACTGTACACAAATCACAAGGCCTTACCCTAGATAGAGCTACAATTTATATATGCAAAATTGAAAGACAAGGCCTCTCCTTCACAAGAATCTCCAAAGTCAAATCCATCCAAGGACTTAATATAGAGTCTTCCTTCTATTTTGAACACTTTTGTAAGATGCAAAAAAACCCATACAATATTATTAGAAAGAAAGAAGAAGCGGATTTGCACTAGATCTCGCATAGCAACCACATTTATGAAGCCACTTCTACAAAAAAGATAATGTTCGACATTCTAATACTATTCCCATTTCATTTATTAATTTCTTTTTTTGCTTTCTAAGTAAGCCATTACTCTTTTTGGTAGATTGACATTTGTTGAATTCAAAAAAGTGTTCACAAAAAAAAAAAAAAAAAAAAAAAAAAACAGATAAACTCAAGTATGTCCAGTGACCTTTTTGATGCTTTTAAAATTGACACCTAGTTCTAAACTTTACACCATTTACTCATATGCACTTCCTCTTATCAATTAATATCATTTCCTTTTACTTGCAAATTTTTCTTGTTGACCATGACTAGGACATAAATTATGTTTTTATTTATACACAATAGAATATATTTCAAAAATTGTACTGTTCAAACCAACTTTTCAATTGGAATGTCGTATATTAAGTAAAGTTTTAAGTTGTACGAATCTTTGAATCTCCAAAAAGGATATTAGTGTGTCTATGACTCAATTCTATGTAACAAATAAATTATATGTTATCAATTTTAAATCTTTCCTTTAATTTTACATCTCTTTTATTTTGATTCTAGAGAAAACCTATTAGCATACCCCTATTAGCATACGCCTTGCACCTCTTTCTAATTTTAACTCTCTTCGGAACTTTGAGGTAATGCGTCTCTTTTACCTAGGCAAATGGCAAGACATCCACAGTACGTTTCACTGCTTTTGAAAATTAGAAAAAAATAAACATTTAATTAAAAGTCTTTAAAAGTAGTACCTTCACGATGCCTTGCAAAGAGGGCAAACAAATTTCCGGCTGAATTTCTTTACAGAGGTCGATTGATAGAAGAGAGAAAGACAAAAGGAAGCAGGATTCAGATAATCTCGAGAGACTTTGCATTTGACAGATATGTCGGTACGCTCGCTTGCGTTCGAATAACTTTACTGATCCAACTGTTTTTGGATTTCATCTTACTAAGGATTTTTGTCTTTGATTTCAATGGATTGTTGGAAAGGATGAAGTTATCTTGTATTGTATCATTCAGGAATTTTGGCTGCCCTTTGTAGACTTTTATGGAGCTATTGATTTGTTTACGTTTAGGGTTTTTTAATTTTGTTTCATAATTTTAGAATTTTCTAGTTAAAAATGGGATAGATGTAGTCGATTGATGTCAACTTGCAAGCGATTTAGTTGTTTTATTTGAATTGCAGATTGAAAAGAATTAAATACTGTCAACTTTATCTATTGTATTGGATGGTAATGGGCTTGTAGGGATATTAATACGCCGAACAGGGATTCAGGAGTTTTGGTGGTATTTGTTATATACGTTGGGTAGGGGTTTTGGTGTTGAGGTTAAGAATCTTCTGGGGTTTTGAAGTTATGAATGTTTGAATATCTATTTCATTTTTCGTCTTTAAAGTTGCTTGGATTCGTTGAGAATTTGCCCACTTATTATGATGCTGCAGATATTTGAATACAATGGAAGTGCTTTGGTCGCTATGGTCGGGAAAGATTGTTTTGCCATTGCCAGTGATCGTCGTCTAGGTGTTCAATTGCAAACTATAGCGACTGATTTTCAGCGCATTTTTAAGATTCATGATACTCTTTATGTTGGTCTCTCTGGGTTGGCCACAGATGCACAGACATTGTAAGGTTATTTTCAAGTTTATTATCAACTTTTAATATTTGCTATGTAAAGATGTACACTCAACTCTGATCAATTGAAAGTAAATACGAGATACAATCTTTTGAAGAAGTACAGTAACTCTTAATTTCGATATTCAATATTCGTGCATGATTCTGTAAACTTCTATATCATATAGAAAATCATTGTTGTTGGTTCGTCACCACTCGAGAGCTCCTTTATGGCATTAGCAATGAATTATAAATGGATTATGTGACTTTCTCTTGAATTTTTTTTTGCAAAGGCACCAGAGACTTGCTTTTCGGCATAAGCTTTATCAGCTTCGAGAGGAGAGAAATATGCAACCGCAGACATTTGCAAATCTTGTTTCTGCAGTGCTATATGAAAAGAGGTATGTGGGAACTGGGTTCTCTAAGTATCTTGATTTTCATTTAATTGATTCCTAGGACTTAATCATCCGTATCCACTGCCATCGTCATTGGGAAGTCGTTCAGAATTTTCTATTTTACAAGGAAACAGAAACACAATCAGAAACAGAATGGAAAATGGAAACTGGAAAAGTCCAATTTTTGAGGATCCCCTTTAAATGAAATTCTACAGAATGTAAGTGCAAAATAAAGCAATAACAACATTTTGTTAAAAATAGGCTAGATTTTCAACTCTTGGGCAGAAACGGATAAAAAAACACTCCAGAAACAGGGTTTCTTCATGTTTTTCTTGCAGCTTAGAGAATTTAACCTCATTTCTGGGGCCTTCCACATTTATCGCTGTAACCTATTCCTGTTTTATATGAAAGATAAAATAATTTACAGTGTCTACAAATTCTGAGACTTATATTGAGACAGTGCTCGTGATTGAAACTGTCTTCCCAAATGAAAATGGAAAAGGGAGGACCCTGGCTGCAAGGAAGATGTAAGGAGTAAGAAGCATTATATATTTATAAACTTCTGAGTGAACTGCAGTACATTACTGAACTCAATGAAGGATTCTTTGTTGTCCCGCAGGGCTACTGCTTTATTTTCTTCTACCTAACGACTACTGTGCGATTTCAAAACTCAAATATCAAATGCCAGTTGTTTTTTCATAGTATGGTGTGCTGGTTTTTTGGATACCTGATAGGATTCAATGCGATAATGGATGTTTCTGTGTTGCCCTAATAGGATCACTGATCACTCTTGAAGTGGCCATTCTAAATTCTGACATTTGACTTGTACTTCCTGTCAGGACTTTTTCATTCCTTACATGATTTTGAAGAGTCGTTATCCTTGTTTAATATCCCCTTTTGGGACCAACTTATACTTTCCCCTAATTCACAAATCCAAAACAAACAGGGCACAAAATATAGTTAGATACATAACCCTAACCTAAAATAAGTAAGCCTGTCTTGGAACCTGCAACCAAATTAGATTATAATATTATAATCATAATACATGTAATACGTCCATTTTCAGGTTTAAGTGTCTTATTCCCTTTCTGAATCTCTATTCACAAGAAAATCTAGCAATCAAACAACAGAAAATATAACAAATATATGAATATTTATACAGGGAAGCAATTAATAACCTTCAGCCTGACCCTCATAAACTTTGAACACACAACTGGAAATCCCTGACAAACTGTGAATACACAACTGGAAATAGTTTTAATGACAGCAGGGAGGTGCAATATAACCACAGGAGATGACTCTCGTAGGTGTGGTGTAATAAAGAGATGCAAATAGTAGCTATCTCATTAAACATAGCAAATCCCTTAATAAAAAAGCAAACACACTAATGCAAACCCTTCATAATAACATTGGTTAATAAAATTAGTGAGGGGCATAATTAGAAGCTGTTTTACAAAGAGGTGAGAATATTGAACAATGTGATGAGAAGGGACGCATGGAAGGCACATGTCTGTTCTGACCCGAGGAGGATATAAATTGCATAAGAACTGACTCCATGACAACAATTATGGGCAACAGAAGTCAGTATATGTTTAGATAGGACTCAGGAGGATCAATCCACCAGCAGAAGTAATCTTATAGCAGAGATAATCGATCATCATCAGCAGAACGGAACACAAAAACAAGTCTTGTTGTTCAGCAAAGGATGCAGCAGAAGTATATATAAGCAGCAGAGATCTTCATCAAACAGCAATATTATCTACAACAGACCAAGTTGCAGTAATACGTTAAGACACTGTGATACGAAGGAATAATAATGCATATTTGATTAGATGTTAATTTCAATGTGTCTTGCAGACTTTATAACAGACATATGCAATATAAACATATATCTCTGGCAATGTTACACACCTACAATAATCCACCGTTTTATGGAAGGAAAGGAAGTGCAAAGAGGAGAAATGATGAGCCTCACTATGTACACCACCTTATGAGATTGGTTAAGGACTTTATAAGACCAAGGGGATGGAGATGACGCTCTTGGGTTTAGGGTCAGGTTAAGGGCACCCTATGGCACCCTATTGCAATCTTCCCTCCAATTCTATATGGGTTGGTTATTGAGGTAACTAGGGGATCCTCAATCATTAGTAAGAATGATAGCATGGTCAAGGGGAACGATGTACATGCTTTGCTATGTAGATTATGATTGTATGAGGTTAAGGCAGACAATATTTCTGCAATTGTACCTAGGGCTAGGGATAAGTAGGGCACCTCCTCATGTTCTTATCTCAATGAGATACCCAAACATAAGAGGAGAGAAGGATAGTGTGATGGAGGGGAATGATTTACAGGCTCTGCTAGGTACGCCACCTCGTGAATATAGTTACAACCACATGAGGCCAAGTTGGATAGAGTTTCTGCTATACATGGGATAATTAGGGCACCTCATTATGTCTTGACTATTTTGACCCTCATTATGGTTAAGCCCATAAGAATTATATGCTATAATTATGTCTTGCTCAACCCAAAAATGGATGTGTATGATGTGAATTTTATTTCACTACAGCATACAAAATCAAATACTTAGCATTGCAAGATGAAGCACCAAATTTCCAACTCTCTTTCTTGAATAAGCATGGATTGTGTGATCAAATGAGACAACCTCAAGGTTCCTTCTTATTGTGGACTTTAACTTGGTTATAATGATGTGATATGTTGGTAATCGAAAGGGACTTAGCCTATTCATTCGATGAAGATCAACTTGATTTGTACTTCTTCAATCTCTTTCAACCAAACAACTTGCAAAGGATAAGGGTTTAGGGAATCAAACTCTAAGAATGTAAGACAATGTTGGTGATGGGGTGAGCCTCTAGCCAATTCTCACTTCATCGTGTCAACTAGTCATAGGAGGGTGCTAGCTTCTCAGGATGTGGGAATGATGTTCACATTGTCAATATTCAGCCATATACCAATAGAAGTTAAACACTTGCAGTTTAGGCCTAGTCTTACCTTACATTATTAGTTACAATCAACAAGTACCAAAAGGTATGGTTACTAGCTCCACCATTAATCAACGTTCAACAATATCTTCCATCCATCTACCTCTACTTAACTTAAAATGAAATCTAATATAAATGATGAATTGAAGAAACTACGCAACACTTAAAGTAACACAACTAATCCACCATGAAGACCATTAATGAATCAGCAATTACTTTGATAGAATCATGGAAATAATTTCAGCAAAGCTCCTCCTACTTTTCTCTCTAATCTCATCTCCTTTGTAATGAATGTCCTAATCTCATCCCATACAAATGAGAGGTGTTCAGTTATAATGAAGTGCCAAGATCAATTCAAGATCCAGGGCCAAGATTGCCACACTATCATTTAATTATATGAAGGAACCACCCTGTGTACAATTCTTTTGAGAGTCAACGAGAAAATTGTACACTCGGCATAATATGATTGAGTGTGCTTGAACACATTTAACTAGAAGTTTCTGATTATTGGGCACCACCTCAGCATCCTTATTTTGAAGGCTTGATCAATTCTTCGGTGATGAGATAATATCTCTTGATATTCAACTTTATCAAGCCTTCGATTATGATGGCACATCCCAAATCGCTGCTCTAATTTTCTCCATCTTTATTCTTGGAAATTTCCTCATTGCCACGATTTGAACTTTGTTGTTCTTGCAAACTTGAAACTTAAACTTCTTGAAGTGATGAACTCTTCATGCACTTGGATCCTTCAAAAGGAAGTTGGATTTTCTGAGGAAATTCAAGTTGATGATGATTATTATTTTTCTGTCACTTGTATCCTTGCTTTCTTGGACTCCATCTTGATCTTGCCTCGAATTTTCATTTTCAACTTTGAGTTTCTTCTTTCTTGTCCTTGAGCACCTTCTCGCTTGAAGTTTTGAACTTGATTTTGTAGCATCCATTTGTTTTTTGAACATCTCCTTGCTTCATATTTACCTTGCAAAAACAAAGAAGAAATTGCATTAAGCTCATGAAACGATGAGAATAAACGAAATGAAGAAAATCTGGAAGCTTGCGTGAAATGAAATTGCATCTATTTGCTTCAAATTAATCATCTCTTCTACCAAAACAAGGAGGTATAATGCATTCTGATCATGGATTTTCTCTAGTTCAAGACCAATTTTTTTTGTTCTTTTCTGCAAATCCTAAGTTCTAATTTTGATATAGAAAAGCCTCAATTCCTGATTTGAAAAGAATTTTCTTCAAAATCTTGGGATTTAAAGGAGTTTGATTCTTGTATCATTGTCCAGATTTCACCACCTTTTAGTTTATCCCCAAAAATTATTTTGTAAGTCCCAAATTGCTGTCAAAGGAGAGATCGTTGCCCTTTGGAGGAGATAAATCTGCCTCTTGTAAGCCAATTTGCTGCTAAAGAAGAGATAAATTTTGTTCGCAATTGATGAGAAGATGAATCTCCTCCATTTCCCTTATATAGGCGCTTCAGGAAAAGATGAAGAGGCATGTCTATTTGGGCCGACCTGCTTCCACTCTGGTCATAAAAATCATTTTAGTTTAAACAATTAATCTCCCATAAGGCCAAGTTGATAAAAAGGCATGTTTATAGACCATTATGCAATCCCTTTTAATCCCTAGCGATTTCACCTTGATCCTTGAGTAAATCTCAGCGGATTGGTGGTTTCTTAGATTTAAAATCTCAACTGGGGGCAAATTCTGCCCCTTAGTTGGGATTCAATCAGTATTACTAGTCAGACTCAAATTGACATTACCTTTATTCCTTGCTTATGATCAAAATTAATTGATTTGCAATCTGTACTTGAGCATTTAGAAGCCCCTTTTTTAATCTGATTTTGTTCTTATATGCGTTGAAATTTCCACAAATATATTTGCCATTTCGCTTTGGATTTTTATTTTCTCCAAGTTTGGGTGATTGGGGTGGAAATCAGACACAGGTTGGGATTTTTGCCTGGATATTAGGGCGGAATTCTGACCTTTCTTGAGATTAGGAATCCCAAGAGGCGGTTGGATTATGACCCCCTCTTAGGATTTTCCTTTCACATTTTCCATTTCACAAATCCATCATGATCTGCTCTAGTCTCCCAGCAATCTGATTTTTACGAAGCTTAGATCTGATTTATGTTGTTGAAGTTGAAAATCTTGATTGTTGGGGCCTTAAACTTGTTTTTCAACTCCAACACCTCACCATCCAGGCAAAGAAATTGACTATTCATCCTTACTTCCTATGAAAGTCTCCATTTTAGAGGAGTGGGATTTGCACCCAAGTTAGGATTTTGGTTGACTCCATCACAAAAATCTCCGGTATGTTGGGATTAAGATTCCCAAGAGGAGGGTGGATTCTACCCCTCCCTTGAGATTAAACATTTGTCTTTTGGATTATATGTTTGCAATTTGTCCTCCAACTCCTACACTTCATCCTTCATGGATTCAACTTTATTTCCAAATGTTAATGAAATAATGCAGGGCGGAAATTTAGTGGGTGTTGGGTTTAGGATTCCCAAGAGTAAGGCGGTTTTCACCCTTCCCTTGGGACTGCGTTTGACTTAGCAAATTCTCCTGTCAGGATATTTCAGATAGGTTTCAACTTCATAGGAATCATAATAAAGATTCCAGATTTTGGGAGTTTCTAAGAAATTCCAGTCTTAATTTTTTTCAGGATTTAACACACCTTCAACAATGTTACCTTCCACAATCTTCTGTGACTTTTCGAAGGTGTAATTGAAATTGGAACAAGTATTTTTTGAAAGGTTCTAACTCATTTCATCACAAATCCCTTGTTTTCAATTCCATATCCTTGATTAGTTTAGCCCAACTCTTGGTCACACCCTCACACCCTGGACAAACTCAACTACTTAGTAGGCCAAAGTTGCCCAAACTCATCTCTTCAACTTGGAGACCTGGAAATTGCCACCAAGACCATCTACAACCAATAAGAGCACTACTTCCACTGCTAAAGCAAAAAGAGGGTGGTCTCCATTTGCAATGTGGCAATGATGTGTAAATCTCACAACAGGTGTATTACATACATTATGATTATATTATTATTATCTAATTGATTGCAGGTTCCAAGACAAGCTTATTTCATCTTATTTTTAGGTTAGAGTTATATCTCTAACTATAATTTGTTTATTGTCTCATTTGGATTTGTGAATTTAGGGCAAACTGTAAGGAAAACTAGGAAAAGGACATTACACATGGTGAAGTGGGAAACTTGATGAAGAGGTGCGACTCTCCCTCACATGCAAGGTATAAACGGGAGAATATTTCATTTGAGGAGTACATCCAAGGGAGATAAATTTGGGAATAATATATTACTCTCAAGGAAAAATCGAAACATAGTAACTCAATTAATGAAAGGTGGTGATCCTTTATTCCTTATACCAATAAAGCACAAAGGATAATTCATTCCAAGCCTGGAAGGGTGACTTATCAATCATCACTCATGGCTCCGTTGAAACAAATCCTTCATTCATCCATCAATCGTTAATCCCTCAAGAAATCAAGCAATCAATCAATCAGCAAGATCAAGCAAAAGATCATCAAATCACGTCAATCACAACTTCATCTTGGGACTACAAAAACAAATACTTCAGCAATTAAGCACCTCTCTATCAAATCAGCATTCATTCAATCATCACTCAAAATGTATCAGACCAGAGTTTATTACATCATCAGACATGAATAATCTAATCAACAATCACTTAAATCATCACTCAGTAATACCTCAAATGATACAATCAAGGAATTGGATTAGATACAGCAGGCGTTATGTGTTTTAGCAATTATTAAGATATGTATGATGAAGATGCTGTCTAACTTATAATATCTTATCAATTTGGTATAGTTAATGATGTGAAATACTAACCAACTTAGATTCTTTATCTGTTTATCAAATTTTCTTATTCTCCTACAAAAAAATCATGTATATGTTAGCAAGGAAATACAAGGGGGGAGGGCAGATACGGGTTCCCCTTTTATATAGACCACCCCATGTTGGATGGACGTGTTCTTGCCACTCATGGGCCAAGGGGCATTGTATCACGCCATTGGGCTTAGTTGTGGCGAAAGTTCCAGAGCAGCCTATTGTTCTTTCCTTTCCAATGTCTACAATGGTTGCTTGTAGAAGTGAACTAAAGGTTGGAATTCATCGTATATGGCTTAATAAGGAGACATGAGTAGTGAGGGCAGAGATGGGTTCCCTTTGTAAGTAGACCACACCATGTTGGGTGGACGTGTTCTTGCCACTTGTGCGCCTAGGAGTGTTGTATCATGCCCTTGGGATTAGTTGCGGCAAATGTTCTAGGGCACCCTATCATGCTCTCCTATTCAAACCCTACCATGGTTGGTTATTGTAAATAAAACTATAAATTATTTCCACATATGAAATGTTAGTAATTTAGTTGTTTATTTACTTTAAGTTTCAACAGCTATCATATGTTTAATTATAGAGAACATTTTGTATACAATGTTTGTTGTGAAATTGTTACTTTGGGTAAAAATCAGTAGGGGATACCATTACACTTTTAACATGATAGTTTTTTTTATATTGCATGGGATGATATTGCAGTTACATCCAATCATTTCTCACCTAACAGAGAACTACTACGTACACTTGTGTGCCTATGCACCCAATTATGTGTGCATGGAAATATAGGTTTTGGTACTCTGGATCTTAATACCAAAGCTAAATTTATGTTGTTGACATGGTTATCGGAAAATGTTATAGGATATTTTATGAATATGGGCTATGTATCTTATGTGAAAAAGTGGCTTAAATGCCGTGCCATATTGCTTTTTTATATTTGCCCATAACAGATTGGTTGAGATTGTATTGCAAGTGAATTAAAATATTTCCAGTGAGTTACTCATTTTGGAAAGCTAATTCTGGTTGCTTTTCTTAGGTTTGGTCCATACTTTTGTCAACCAGTGATTGCTGGATTAGGGGATGACAACAAACCATTTATCTGCACAATGGATTCTATTGGAGCCAAGTACGTATTCTTTTTCTTGTATAAAGTTCATTTAACTATTATGGAAGCTGTATTTTGCACCTTATTCATGCATAATAAAATTAACTTTTGAATAATGTTATATTTTAAAAGGTTGCACGAGCAAGATCATATGTTGGAATGTAATATATTATATTATTGCTCTGCATGCACAAGTGTTAATGGTGACCTCCTAACATCCAGCTTTCACTGTCACCAAATAGAGAACTTGTAACATTTTGGGGTCAGGACATACTTTATGAAAAATAAACCCAGTGTTGCTATGTTTGGGGACATGGTGGGGATCAAAGCTCAATTTTTGATGCAGCGAAGGCTTATTAGGTCAAGATTGATTGGATTTCTTTGTACAGTATTTTTTAGAGTTGGTATTTTTATCACTTGAAAGAGATATATAAGAAATCTGAGATAGAAAAATATTTTTTTACCTAGGTCAAGGCTCATTTGACTAAAATTCAATGGGGCAGTATTCCTTGTATTTTCTGGAAGTGTAGTTTGATTTGTTCTTTCTTTTTATAGAGGATGTCCTGAAAGAGGCATGTATAGAAAGCGAGCTAAATACTTACTATAACATTGAACCATGTTATAGTCATTCATTAGTAAAAATATGTTTTTTACTAGGTCAAGGCTCATTTGATTAAATTGAATGGGGCAGTATAACTTTAATTTTCTGGAAGTGTGGTTTGATTTGTTCTTTCTGCTTATAGGGGATGTCCTTAAAGAGGCGTGTATAGAAAGCTGAGCTAAATACTTACTATAACATTGAATCATGTTATAGTCATTCATTAGATCCTTTAAAAATATGATCTTCTTTGTTGATTAATCCCACTTCAAAGTTTTCATCCAAGCCAGAGCAATAAACATGGATATTTGTATATGAAGCGGACATGAAAAGGATATTAGTGATTATTTGTTGAAATTAAGTAAAGATGCCATGAGTTTACAAGTAAGATTCACCAAAGCTTCTTATAGTTAACACCTCTTGGTATGCAATATAGTAATATACCATTATTTTTAACCATTGATCCTGAGAATTGTTTTAACCATCCTTAAAATTCCTTCCCCCCTTATTGTTGACAATGCACTCTACTTAGTTGTCAGAGACCAGGCCCAGATGCTGAGAATCAGAAGAGGATTCACCACATACTATTTCAGAAGCAGTCATCAAATTCCCCTAATAAAATCACAGAAGCTTCGAACTCTACCAAACAGAGCCAAATGCACACCCATATAAGCAGAAAGCCCAAAGATATGCCATCTTTCCTTGCAATGCCTAGACATAAACCTACAAGTGGCAATTTTTAGCAAATACTTCCATCCCCTTGTGCACGATCAAAGACTATATAATCCTCACCATATGGACAACCTTAATTGTACATTATTATTGCCCTTATTTCCATTTAAAACATTTAAAGAGTGCGGTCTGCTTTGATGATTGAATACACCTAAGATGAATCAATATGTAAAGACTGTTTGATTCTTGTGAAGTTTAAGCCCTGCAACAATGCAACTTTTGCATATATATACAAATTTTAACTTCCACTCTGATATTTCTTCTAAATATAGCTTTGAGTTGCCGACTAGGTCAATAGTCTTTGTTGAATGCATTGACAACAATCTAAGACTCCTTTAGTTCCTCTTTTCTAAAACCTGCTGTATGTAGTTCTAATGCCTAATAATTCCCATCCCAAGAATTGCGAGCCTTCTAACATGAAATCACACCAGGAGTTTCTTAAAACATACTCCCCACACACTGGACTAGGATGATGCAGCGTTAAGGCTAATCAATAGAAAATCATCAATAAATGTTTTCTTTCATATAGGTTCATTATGAGGACTTTGGAACTATGGACGCACACCACCTTCACACAATGCATGATAAGACTTTGAAGTGCAATTTTCATACTCAAAGATTTAAAAACATTCCCGCACCTTATTCCAACTCTTACAAATCATGATACAAACACTAAGGTCAGAGAGTCTAAACATTTCTACAAACACTTACAGAAATTGACTGAAATTTATGCTTGCTGGTCCAACAAAATAGTCACAAACAGTCATTAATAACTTTTACTAAATTCAACATAAAGCCAATCACTTCAGTGGGATTTTAGATAATCTAATTGCAGACATCATTTTCAATTTTCTGGAAGATCCAACAGTTAAATTGAAAGTTATGGCCATTCTACAAAAACTGGAAATGATTACGGACTGCAACTAGGACAGTAGTCTCTCTTTTTGTTCACACAAGGTTCAAAAAGGCAATATTATATTGCTGTCTTCACTTATTTGGGACCCCAATACCATGAAAAACGTTCCACAATTACATGCACAAGATGACCACTGCAAGAAGTTAAATTTTGGAAGACTTTTGTCCTCACTGCTTTTGTTACCATAATCACAAGATTATGACAGCCATCATCAATGGAACAAAGGACTGGTTTTTTAGACTTATCCACGTAAAACATTGATGATTTATTTTTCCTGGATTCTATTTAAATCTGATTCAACACTTCAACTCGTCCAACAAACCCACCATACCTACATGCAAATAAAAAACTCTCTTCTCTTGACTGATACATAGAGATATTAGTCACTTAAATCAATAAAATCCTTATGAGACCTCCATTTCTTTTGCACTTCTGAGACAAGAAATTATACATGAAAACATATATCTTATCCAAAAATTAGCTCAATCTACCACAGGAATAAAGAGTTCTACATTTTTTTGGATCTCAGGTTACCCTAGGTAAATTGTTTTGACCTTTTTTCACAAAAACAATGATATCTCCATCAAAACTCAATGGAATATCATGAAACCAGTTGCATATGAAAGTAGATTCAAAGATCTTTTAATCCCAATCACCGAGAAATGATGCTAATGAAGGAGATTGTTCAAAAATGAGTTAGAACAGACTGCAAAATACTCAGAAAAATAGGAAAACAAAGAAAAATTGCATTGAAACTCCAACTCCAAAAAGTCCGTACAAATGAAGTCCAAAAGGCTTATTTAAGTCCATAATGATTTTCGTAACAGATCCATGTTCATGAGGGGACTGTTTCACTTCTTTTTTGATATTTTCCCCTCTTTTGGCAAAAATGTTGATTTTTACAACTTTGCCAATTTGAGCAACTTTTGCATTTTAAAGCTTAAGACTCGCAATTTTGCAAAATGATTGGAAATGGTTTAAAATGATTTAAAATGGTCCAAAATGATCTTACAAACCTTTATTTAACTAAAACTATGCAAGATTCCTCCAAAAATCACTTTTTGCCTATATGAGGCTAATCAGCATGTATAGTGCCATGCACCATAGGACTCCCTTCAGATGTGTTATAGGGGCCCACCATCTTAATTCCTCTTACTTATTTCTCATCTGCTATCTCTTGAATGGGTGATAAGTGATATTTACTGCATTATCAAATCCCATTCAAATCTTTCATTCCTATTGTAAACACACCAATCAAAGAGGATAAAATTTATCCATCATGAAGTTGTTTACTTTTGGTTATAGTCCACTTCAGAGTTATCTGAGTACAAGTACAACTACTCCAAATACCTCTTCCCATCCTATTATTGGTACTGGTTGGAGGAAAATATTCACAAGCAACTGCTCTTGTTGACAATCACAGATCCATTAGGTTCCACCCCCATGATCATACCACTTGACTGTTGAATTAGGACTCAAAAATAGAGATAAAATAAGAAAATTTCATTAATGTCCATGAATAACCAAAAAAGATAACAGGGACTGAAAGGTTTGGCAAGTATGATAACAAAAGACTAGGGGAATAAGGGGCCTTGGATGGAATGCATAAAACGAATAAGCAAGAAAAGCCAGAAATTAGGAAAACCCAAAAAGAGGAACATCCAAACTAGCATAAATAGAGGGGTGTCATAGGGAATGGGAGAATCTGCAAATCAGCAGAAACAGATGAAGGCTGCCTAGGCGGGGAACAAAATCTTCTAGTGTCAGTGTTGAGGGATGTGAATAGAGGAGCTAACAATATCATCATCAATTACTATAGGAGTACCAATGCAGAGTCTGAAAATGCTTGTTGGGGAAAGCTCAGGGCTAAGGGAGCCAGGTTCAACAATCCTAGGAGTTACTAGATTCTGCATAAAACCCATCTTAACATTCAAACTGAACAAGTGTTGGGAGTAGTAGAAGACTTGCAATGTGAGCTTGCTGCTAAGATCTGTGAAAGGAGGATGTGAGAGGGTCCAGCACGTCGAGCAATAATGGGAGATAGAGCCATGACCACTAGAGTGAGAACCAGGGTGCTGAGGAGCCTTAGCTGTAATGGACTGCAAGGATGACTACCTGCACATAAATTAATAGGATCCAGAGGGTGCTGAATGCTTTTTGATGAGGTGAAAGTAGGTATAATCAGTTGGTCAGGCATCTTTGGTTAGTGTAGTGGAAGACCTGGTTAGAGAATCACAAAATCTTTGTATCAACAATGTACCTACCATGGATTCCAGAGGAGGATGAGATCTACACGAGGAGACAATCAACCCTGGGTGCTAGGAGTGATTCCTCATAGGTCATCTCAGCTAGTTGTGGAAACATCTTGTTGCTACCAAGAATCTCTTGTAAAAAAAATTTGTGCAGGTTATTCAACAGAAGACATTTCCAACTATTTTTTGTTAAATTGTACTATGCTTGACTTAGAATACAAGGCTAGTAGTTTCTTTCTTCAATATAGTTTTTTTGATATTTCCTATTTAATGAGTTCGATTGGATTTCTTTGGACTTAATGGGCTATGCCCTTTTGGACGCACTCTTGCAGGCTGTTACCTTGTCCAATGCCTAGAATTTTGAACCATAAAATAGTTAATTGGAAAGAAACATCCTTGTGGATTTCTACAGTGGGTTTTATACACCAAATTGGTGTTTTGCTTGTCCTGCTAAGTAACAAGGAACGCTTGTCTTTTACCATTTACTTGAGTCTTGTAAACTTCTTTTGGCTATCAACTGGGATGTGGTATAAATTAATAGTTTGGATTTGAGAAAGGTATAGGGAGTAATAAAAGGTTTTGGTATTAGAAAAGAATCCTAAATGGTGTTTATATTGTGGCTTCAATATCTTCATCTTATAGCTTTGGGTTGATGACATAATTCTTATTAAATCACAATAAATTCGCGTGTGCCATCTTTTATGCTCAAGGTAATATTGTTTTTAATTTTAATTAGACTTTATCTGTGAACTTGACATGTCATTTTCAAAACCTCTATCATTTACCCTGAGCAGTATTATCACCAATTTTAATTTTCAAAATGGATGATATTATCTGACTATTTTTGCTTCTCTTTCTTTAGTGATTTTACTATGGCTAGCTTGTTTTGATTAACATGCATTTGGGGAGGGAAGTATTGCATTCTCAAGTAACCAAGTTGGAAATGACCTGTGTGTCTTACAATTATTTTATGATAAAGTATGTTGGTTTCAATATTTGTTGCTACATATTTTATGCATTTTTGAATTTTTCTGATCTTATTGATGATATTGTTTACAGGGAACTAGCAAAGGATTTTGTTGTTGCTGGTACTGCTGCAGAGTCACTCTATGGTGCATGCGAGTCTATGTACAAGCCTGACATGGTTTGTATTTTAATAAAAATACTTAGTTGAAATATATGCCAAAAGATTGAGCTTTTCCCAAGATTATTGAGACTTTATGTTTAATATTAGGAACCGGAGGAGTTATTTGAGACAGTTTCACAGGCTTTATTGTCATCGGTGGACCGTGATTGTTTAAGTGGCTGGGGAGGTCATGTTTACATTGTGTAAGTATTAAGTATTGGGTTGTTTTCTATGATGCAAATCTTTCAAGTTGTTAACTTGGCATGTCAAAGTTTCATTTGTAGTTCTTATACATCTCCTATAACTATTTTCAAGTACAGTATATATTTGCACCTCTCACCTGTTCCTCCACTGTTGCACCCCTACTGCATCCAAACTTTGGTCTGCTATGATTCTCAGCCACTTTTTGAATAGGCCCCTTATGACATCGGGGAGTGCACTGAGCCATTCTAGTTGATTGCACAGTCACAGTGATGAACAGGACAAGAACAATTTAGGAGGAGATGGCTTGCAGTTTCCTCATCTTTCAAACACAATGAGGAACAAAATGGATGTGCTATATCAATCGACTTGAGATAGCTGTCTGTCATATTTTTTTGTGTAATGGTGTCCATGTGAAGGTGCCTTACTTGATATTTATTCCAGCATAGAGCTGAAGGTCATAATTATTAATCAGTCAATATCCTCAGCCAGCGTCTTACATGCAGCCAAAACAACTGCATTCTACATTGCTTCTGTCAACGAGAGAGCAAGGGTCTTTTTTTTCATGCTCACCCAAGAATGTTACCTTGGTTCCAAGACTAAAGATACGTTCTGTTGATGACTTTTTGCCATCAACTGATCAAACATAATGTAAGTCTGCATAGCCAACTAGTTGAAAATCATCAAGAAACACCATATCATATTCCAAAATCTAGCGTGCTTCGCAATGCTAGGAAATCTCTCAAGAATATTAGATTATTTTTGGTATCTCATTATATTGAGCTAGTTCTAGTTAATTCTCATTTAGTCTTTCTTTTTTTCCTCCCTTAGTTAAGTTTATTTTTAGAATACACTTGTAATTAGTGTCTGTAAATTCTATTCAAAAGTTCATTGTTAATGCAATAATCAATTCGTTTATTCTGAACATTCAGTCTAACAATTTCATGGTATGGGAGCGGGTGCCTGATAATGCCAAAAACAAGGTCCGCTGGCAAAGGTGGCAGTATCCAGCGCTGGGAAAAAACATAAAATCTTGGTTCAAAGTTCAGGTTGTGGAAAAAATTATAGGGTAGCCGTTTCAAAATTTTTCCTCACGTTTAAGAACACAAAGTACCGAAAAAAACTAAATTCTAAAAAATTTCAGATCCAAAGGGGCTACAATTTTTTGATTAAAATGTTTGCACATCTTTTGAAACCCCATCGACTTGCTTTGGTACAATGAAATTGTTAAGAGACTGAATGAACGGATTAAATGGATGGATTATTGCATTAACAACTAATTCTTAAATCGAGTTACAAATGCTAATTATAGCGTAGTATAAAAATAGACTTAATTGAGAAAAAAGAAAAAAGAAAGATTAAATGGCCATTAACTAGAACTAGCTAAATATAGTGAGAGACTAAAACTAATCTAATACCCTCCCTTAATGGTCATTCTATGAACTACACTACAAAAGACAATACACAACTTGTAGTCGCAAAAACTTCAGAATATTCTGCTGACATATTTTTAGATTGCACTATGATTAGCGTTTGTGAACATATTTAAGAGTTCATTGCTAATGCAATAATCAATTCGTTTATTCTGTTCATTCAATCTTTAACAATTTCAAAGAAAGTGTACACCCAATGTTGACTATTGGATTATAATGTCGCCAATTTTTATGGTGACATTAATTTAATTAACTTTTATTAAGTTGTCATAAATAAAGCAAATGATCAAATAATGACATAGTATTAATTAATTTAATAAAATAATATATTACTATAAGGTCATTATTAAACATATTTTATTATTTCAAAGTTGGCCCAACTAGTAGATGCTTCCTTGAGGTCCTTGTAAAGGGGATCTAGGTGGTGTTTTGCATATACTTGAAATTTTTTAGAGACAAAAATCTTCATGAGTTTGATAGGAGAGCTGGACAATAACTTGGTCCCTTGTGATACTTCTAGAGAAAGTAAGAAATTTCAAAAGTTTTCTGGTTATGTTGTATTAATGCAATGTAACACCAATGCTAGGGTATGTTGGGACGAGTTTTTGGGATGGGGCGAAAATGGGCCTCAGTTTTGGGAAGGCGAGGGGACGACCAAGGGGTGGCACCAAGGTGAGGACGGGGCAGGGAGGGACGTTGTACAGTATACATATAGAACTTGAATTGCTTGTTATGAAATGATGTTTCAGTAGAACATACCAAATTAAAATACTTGAGCATAGCAAAATTGCAATATGAACTAGAACCATTGAACATAGTAACATAGTACATACCCAATAGTAACATTAAAAAAATCGAAATTCAACTAGAAATTCAAGTACCCATCCCAATAGTGGCATGGTTGCGAAATGACGGAGGTGGGGGTACTTGGCTACTCAAGTACCCGGTGCAGGGACGTCTTGGGGACATGTACTTCAAGGTTTGGGAAAGGGTTGCAAGTCCTTGTGTTACATTGTATTAATGAGTCACATAATTGCTTCAAAACCTTTTAGTGCACAAGTCTAGTTTTGTTGCTAGAGGTGTGTCTCAAAAAGAAGGCATAGATTATGAGGAAACCTTTGCACTTGTATTTCGCTATTCTTCTATTAGAACGACAATAGCTATTGTAGCAGTGACAGGCTAGAAACTTCATCAAATGGATGTTAAAACAATGTTTATAAATGAAGTTTACATTGAGCAACTTGAAGGATTTGTAATTCATGATAAAGAGTCACACTATCAAGCTGAAAAAGGCCTTATATGGTCTCAAGCAACTCCCTCGAGCTTGGTATGAAATAACTGATAAGTATTTTCTAAGTTTGGGTTTTGAACAGAATGATTCTAATCCGAATGTACGTTCAAATAATTGGCAACAAAATGCTGACACTTGTGCTCCATTTTGATAATTTATTTCTTATTGGTGATGATGATCCAATTGTTAAGTGTAAGAGTGAACTTACTTCATAATTGAAATGGATGATCTTAGATTGCATAACAATTTTCTAGAATTCAATTGTCTAAGAATTTTTAACATCAACGTTTTGGATCGCAGAGAGTGATCCATCATCAGGGTTAAGAGAAAAGGAAAACAAGTTGCAGACTAGAGCCCACTGAGGAAATAAAAGAAGTGGGTGAGAAAGGGAGAATGGAAAATGAGAGATAAAAAACAAGTTACCTGGACTGACAAAGATAAAGAGAGTGAATGCAAAAAAAATAAAATAAAAAAAAACATAGAAAGGGAAGAACAACAAAGCTAGTAAAAAAACTTGAAAACCAAAAATCGAGAACAAAAAACGAGAAGAAAAAGAAAACTATATAACAGAATAAATATGAAGGAATATATTATATTCATTTTAGGTATAAAAAGCATACAAATAAAAATCTTTATAAAAAATGATACAAATATATATATATATATATATATATATATATATATATATATATATATATATATATATATATATATATATATATATAAAGTAAGAAATCAACCAATAAAACAAAAAAAACAAAAAAAGGAAAATAAAAGGCAAACTATACAATATAATATATACTAAATATAATATAAAAGATGTGTATATATTATATTTATTATATGTATTATTAACATATAAAAAAAAACAAGAGAGAGATTAGAGAGAGGTTAATTAAAAAGAGAGGTTAATTAACCTTGCCAAAAAACACAAAAAGAATAAGTTAATTAACCTTTTAAAAATACGTAAAGGAAAGAGGTTATTTGTCTTGAGCTATGATAGTCAGAGAAAAAATCAAATAAAATGCTTAGTCGGTATTTGGTATCATGGAATGTAATACTTGCAACACATACAAAATGTGGAGGGGTAAAGAAAGCAGAGTAAATGTTTTGCATAATGGCTGACCAAGACATCAATTTGTTTGACCAAATGCCTTGAGGCCTATATTCCATAACCTCTTTGCAACGTCATGTGAGTATGGAACATACGAGAATTATTTGATCAAAATCCTTGATGGAGGATCTCGCCTCAAAGAAAGATTGTGAAAGCTCTATGGTTTGTGCGCATTGCGGTGCAATATATAGCTTAAAGTTTGAATGCCATCACCAGGGCTTCGACCAACCTATATGTTAAAGATGCAAATATTGGAGAGCATAACGAAATTACTTAGTGGAGTGCATAGAGATGAAAAATTGTTAATGATAACCCCAAATTAAATGACGAGATAAGGAATTGCTTGCAGTATTTGTGTAAGGTGAATTTTGAAGGAGCATGATATGTGCTATCTGTTTGACAAAATGTCACAACAAATATATTATATCCTATAATGTTTATACCATTATTTTAATCTTGCAACAACCCAATTTAAAAATGTCAACTTGTGTTTGGGTATTGCCATTGCAGACATTGCAAAAGCATCCATCATTGAGTGATATGAATTGCGCCAACTTGTGAAGCCATTATAAAGATGTATACCCATATGAATCATTGATAGCGTTTCTAGATTGGTCTCAAAACATCTTACTATAATGGAGTTTAGTTATGATATAAAGGGGCATGCTACTGAGTTGCGAGAATTTGGGCGTGAAAGATCTCTTGACAATGACTTCAAATATCTCAATGTGCTTCAAATACAAATTTTGTGGGTCATTGCTAAAGTTGGATTCTACCAACTGAGCTCCACTAAAGAGTGATAGTATTCTTCATTCATTGCCTTGTCCTCTTACTCACGGGCTTCTCCATATTGAGTTGTGTAGGAAAATATGTGGATTGGATAGCCCACTACCATAATATCCAGCTCACCAATGTTATTGGAAAAATGGTGTTTCGTTTGCCAACTTAGTATATACGCAAGGTTCTTCCTTAGCAAGCTACTTGGGAGCCATAAGTTGATGGGCACCAAATGAGAGTATTGATAGCATATGAACTGTTTGACTGAGAAACTTAAGTAGTAATATGGCAGCGCACAATAATTGCCTTACAAAATGTGTCAAAGTGTTGTTATACGGTATGATCGCTTGCTATACAGAGGTCACATTTTATGAAATGTTTTAGAAACTCTTAAATATGTAGTGCAATTGAAGATATGCATTCAAAATGTGGAATCATCAACAAAGCAAATTGAAGAGTTTTAGTTAGATGTTTCGGTTGGTGGACAAACGTGCAAAATGTGAAGCTATAATACGAGGCACATGAATTGTTTTACATAATGCCTCAGAGGACATTGGTGAACTGTTTAACCAAATACCTCCAAGGTATTGCCTCCAATCCATGTTGTGCATAGTATGAAAGAAACAACGTTGCAACTGAATCATTTTTCCAAAATACCCTAAGGAGATATCAACATACTTAGCATGATTATGGAATACATGGACGAAATCAAGGTGACAAAGCTTTTATTGAAATTCCAAGCACACACTTCCATAATCTACAGATTTGTTTGATGAAAATTCTATAGGCATATGGAATCATTAGAAATACATTCACCTTATTGTCAAGCTACCATAATGATGGAGACACTAGAATGGTTATCTCATGAGATGTAACTATTCCATAGATCGTGGAAGCATCATGGTTATTACTTGCTCCAGTATAATTCTTGTGAAGAATCAATACATTATGTATGTAAAGATCTTATGTTATAAGCACAAGGCTTGATAATTGTTTGACAAAATGCCTGATAGAGTGTTGTCAAAGAGCAAAGCATATTTGTTAAATAACCCTATTCAAAATAACTTTAGTGATCGTTGAATGCAATCATTGGCGGGTGGGCTGACATGTATGTGACATACAAAATTCCAGAGATGCCGCCACCTCAAAGAAGAGAAAGAAATTGGTTTCTTTTTGATAAAATTTGACATGGTTTCCATAGTATTATATTCATCTGTAGATGCACTGGAGTGAAAGTTGAACAAGCCGTAGATAGATAGGCCAATGAGAGGAACACATGAAGTGTTTGTGAATATTCCTGATATCAAGTTCGATGCCATATGATGAAAATGTTTGATCTCAAAAGCTTTTTCTTTACAAGAGTGGCTCATGATTGTAATTTGGGGAATTTTTAAGGGAAGCATGACTATATGGTTGACAACTCTAATAAAATTTATGGATGATCTTGATATTTTATTATACATCTTCACTTCCTGGAATTTTAGAATGCAAAATGTCAACTCAGAAACCACAACAAGAATGGCTCTCATAGACATGCATATACAAAACATATGGAAGAATCAACTTGGCACATGCTACTTGACCAAGCACTTCAATTACATGTTGCCTCAGGGAGGGCACCCACATGAATATACATGCTAAATGTGGGCTCACAAAAACAATACACCAAAATGATTTAGTAGTGCCTTGAAAAGAATGACATTTGAGGGAACACAATAAAATGAATTTAAAATTTGTCAAAATAATTTCAAAGAATCTCTTGAAACCTTTGAATTAATGCAATCCATTAAGAAGATATTTGTCAATTAGAATAATTAAAAATGTCTCCTTGAGGAATCTAACAATTCGAGCATGGAATCGATGATTGAAGGATATGCATAAATTGGTCTATTGAACAATTGATACACACAAATTGCAAACGTTGAAGGGATATCTAATGGGGGTGATCGCAAATGTGAGAAATCACTTCTTGTTTGGGAGTGTATCAAGGTCATTGGTGATTAGGTTAGGTTGAGCTTTTAGAAATACGTAACTTTCATGAGATGTGTATAGCCCATCTCTGTGAAGGGTTGACCTATTTTTGCTATTGCTGTGAGGCGTAGTGGATATGATAAATCGTATGCAGATAAATATGTGTAGTCACATTTACAAATAAATGAGCCAAATTCAACAAAGAAACATGGGGGATACGTTGGACCATGCTTGAAAGTATTGGATATGATAGGGCTGAAAATATATGCTTTAAGCCGCATAAAGATATTGACTAATTCAGTTGAAGTTCCTTCAAAGAATATTTAAGCATGTTCAATTCAAATGACTACCTCTCAATTTGAAAGATCGAGATATCAAACTATGTACTAGAGTGGATAGATGATGAAAGTTCAGATGAAGAAATGATTTAACATAACTTGAGTTTTGTTTTTCATCAAAGTCAGAAGTACAAAATTGTTATGCTTGAAAGTGGTGACTTTGGTCACTTTTAGTCAAGGTTAAAAAGTCGACCATTTTTGCACAAAATCTTGAGGTTAATTAACCTTCTCAAAACATGTAAAACTGAGTTAGTTATTAACCCTAGGAATGAGGGTAGTTATTTTTTGTAATCCTATAAATACAAGGCATTGTTATTGTAAATGTGGGGAACATTTTGAATGGGAAACTCTGTAGAATTTGGTAGAGAATTTATGTTCATATTTTGTACTTGAATGTTATTGAACTCACGTTTTCAAAAGAATAACCAATAATGCATTTGATTCGTATGTCTTAGATGTGTTTTGCAGCTATTGTTATCAATCTCTCGTATGTTAAATTAATAATTCCTTAAAGAACACTTTTGATATACTTGAAGGATGAAATACAATCATAACCTGGTATCTTGGTGTGGATATGTTTAAGTAGCATGTTTCTTTGTAGGTTATAATGTGTTTTCTTCTTTCGTCACTGTTGCATATAAAACTCACATTGTGTCAAACCCCTTTGTGATATGTTATCCTTTGGGAATCTCTTATAGTATTCGTATGTATATTGTTGGGTTTCCTTTTGTTTATCTTGCCTTAGTTATATGCTTTATCCTTTTGTACTTTTAGGTGAAAAGTACACAAAAATCCCAAATAACCCTATCATATAAGATAGCTACCCCTTTCAAACAGAGAGGAAGGTTACAATCAAAAGTGACCTGATTGCAACCTATCCAACTGTTGGCACAGTTGTTACTGTTCAGAGGGCAGATAAGGTGAGCTTAAGAGACAATTTTACAATGACACATCTATATAAATGTATGTATGTTTGTATGTATGTATATACTTAATACAGATAAGAAATATATATAAAAAGGAAAAAGGACAAGTACAAGAAAGCTAAATAAGATATAAATAAAACATGTGCAAACAATATATAATAAATATAGGTACAATTAACTAAATATAAGATATAAAATAAAGAAATAAAGAAATAATCAATATATACATGCCAATATATATAGGTAAGTAAATAAGTATATATACAAATGCATGTATATATATATATATATATATATGTAAACAAATGATATATGTGAGTGTGTGTGTGTGTGTGTATATAAAAAAAAACGACAAATACATGAATGTTAGATAAGATACAAAAAAAACAAATGCAAACAATATATAAATAAATAAATCTAATGGGTACAATGTATATAATATTTATATAATAAATTAATAAATAAATATATATGTATGTATATATGTATATATAAAAGTAAATAAGCATATATATGAATGTGTGTCTCACACACATAAATAAAAATAAAAACACATCTACAACCACAGGCACACGTCCATAATTGTGAGTGTGTATGTGAAAAAACAAGCCAAAAGAAAGAGCTCGGAAGAGAACACAAAACCACTAAACAAAAACAAACAACTTATGTCATTTGTTTAGCCAAAAAGGACCTGATTAAGTAGAAAAACCGAAAAGAGAAAGAACCTTAGAGTGAGATATGATATTATTTCCTATGGCTTGAGGTAAAAACTGAAAAGAGAAAGAACCTGTGAGTGAGATATGGTATTATATCCTATGGCTTGAGGTATGGCAAGATCCAAATGTTATTATTTTAAGTCAAGGTAAGTATGCTATAGATATATTGAAAAGATTTGGTATGTTGGATTGTAAATCCGTGATCACTCCTATAGAAGCAAATCAAAAAAACATTACACGATGCAGCTGTTTCAGATTTGGTTGATCCTACCAAGTATAGACAACTAATCGGTTCTTTAATGTATTTAGTTAACATAAGGCCTTATGTTATTTTGTAAATACATTGAGTCAATTTATGTGTGAGCAAAGGCACATTCAACTTGTTGCAGCTAAACATATTCTGAGATGTGTTCGTGGTCCAGTGGGATATGGATTAGAATCTTCATCAAGTGTTGGACTAACTGTAAAATGCTTATTTGATTTAGATTTGGCAGGTTGTGTGCCTGACAGATAGGTACTGCAGGTGGTTGTTTCAGCTTGGGTTCAACTATGATTTCTTCGTGCAATAGGAAGCAGACTTGTGTGTTTCAAAGTACTGCTGAAGCAGAGAATGTTGCAGCATGCATGGCTGCAAAAGAAGCTGCGTGGCTTCACAAGTTACTTGGTGGTTTATTTGGTCAACTTACTGATTCTACTATGATTATGTGGGATAGTCAGAGTTGTGTAAAGCTTTTAGTCAATCCTGTTTTTTATGACAGATCTAAACATGTAGGAATTAAATATCATTATCTTAAGGATATGGTTCGAAGGAAGGCTATTGAGCTGTATATTTCTACTGAAGAGGAAACTGCAGACATTCTCACCAAGGCTCTTCCTAGGGTGAAGTTTTGCTACTTCCAGGATAAGCTTGGCATTGTGGAGAATGATGTTCTTATAAAGAAAGAATCTCAGGTCCAGTGATACATTTCATAATGAGTTCTTCTTTGTGAGAGAAGTTTGAGGCGAGATCCATTGTTCCATCCTTTCTGAGTAGGCATAATGGAAGCACATTCTTCTCTCGGAGTAGTCTGAAGTTTAAGCCCTCGTTCCATCTGCTGCAATTAGGCATGGTGGATACACCCTCTGCGATTAGGCATGGTGGAAGTAGTGCAAGCCCTCATTTTCACCCTCTGGCATGTAGGCATGGTGAATCTACCCTTTGCAAGTAGGCATGGTGGAATTCACGTGTGTGGCTACTTATTTTATCACCATTTCTCACCCTCTAGGAGTAGCTATGGTGAATATTTTTTTTATGAGATAAAATTTGTTTATTGTTACGATGAGATAACAATTAGTTTATTGTTATGATGAGATAACAATTAGTTTATTGTTATGATGAGATAACAATTGCTTACTATTATGCTGAGATATCATTTCTAGTAAGTCTATGATGTGATTTGTATTGACATTGTTGATTGTAGTCACGTGCTCCTGCCATAAGAAGGTACTCTTGAAGATCTCTCTCTTGCTAATAGGGAGTGTTGACTTCTGGTGTAGCTATGGGACAGATCTTATCATCCCTCAGTTCTGAAATTTTTGCGTCTTCCTGTTCAATTGGTTCTATTCTGTTGCTGTTTGATCCTATATCATTGTCTGCGTCATTCCAATGCTTACTGTCCAATAAGCTGAGTTGGCATTCTTCCTCAGAGACTTTGTGGACTTCTTGACACCATTATCTTGTATTGTGGCATGTCTATGATATTTCTCTTCTTGTTGACGATGGCTTTATATATATTCGGTTTGCATATTTATTTGTCTATTGTGGCAGCCAGCTCGTTATTGATCTAGTCAGCTGGGCCTCCATATTTCCTTTAACGCTAAATAACATTATAATGAAAGACCATGTACGATCGTGGAAGTCAAACAGTCTCTTGTGGGAGTTTCAGTTCTGACGATATCTTTCCCGTCTAAATGTTTTGAATATATATATATATATATATATATAAAATTCTGTTCAACATTAGTTGTTGATGTTATGTCTGAAGAAGTGTGTGGTTATCAGTGATAACAAGCTATAGTTTCTTGATAATCATTATGGTCGCAGCATTCTTTGTTATCATGCTGTAATGGGTTTTGATTGCGGTAAGTCCGATTATTTTTAGTGATATTCTGCATAAGTATAACATTGTTTTTCACTTTGTTATAAGTATGTTGAAGTAATATGTTATCATAAAAACTGAGTATTGAGAAGCTGATACATTGTATTTGATTGTTTTGAGAATTTTAATGGAAGGATCGATTTTGGTGGGCTGGGTTGTTTCCCTCGCCGAGGAGGGTTTTTTCCAGGATATCTGAATTGTGTTGTATGTTTATATTGCATTTATATTTCTGTATCTTCTTCTGGTTGGAAAAACAATAACAGAAAATACCTTGTAAAGAGTCTAAATTGCCCCCCTAAATATGCTCCATCACTTGAGCAACCCATCCACCTTTTCCTAGATGCTCTCCTTATGTTGCAACAACTGCTTGGAGTTGGGTAAAAATTTAAAACTGATTTTTCAGAATAAAAATCCCTTTAACTGCTTCAAATGGTTTCATAAAGATCTACAACTGTTATCCAATACATTTATTGATCTTTGAAGACACTTCACACATATGAGTCTTAAAACCTAATCTCTTCACTGCATTTTAGAGTGGTACGTTGTGTTTTTCTCATGGCATTCTTAGTTTAGTCACTGTCATTTCTTACCCTGTGTTTCGGACTTAGCTCCTTGCCTGGCAAAGAAGTCTACACACAAGCTTTATGAAGTTTACTATTTTACAATGATTATGACCCTTGACATGGTTTTCACTGAAGTCTATACTAATTCAACATCATCATGACACACCTGAAGCCTATTGCAGGCCTTCATGACATACAAACCTTTACAATTCTCATTGAATGTTTTCTATTTATTTACCATAACACTGTCTCTCTACACCCATACATAACTATCATCTGAGATTCTGCGTTTATTTTTCTTACAATGATTGTATGAGTGCCAAACTTCGGCCTTTTGTGGGGGCATCATGGATGAGATACAGATGCCTTGCACCTTGTATGTTGCAGCAATGGTGCTTTGTTCCAGTTTGTCTTTGACTGTCATGTACTGGATACTCATTATCTTTGCATGTTCTATCTGCTGCCCACTTTTAAACTATGATATCCCTATCCAACATAAGATTTAATAATAAATGATAAGATAATTAAAATAGAAAAATAAATAAATAATTGTAACCACAAACTATCATTAAGAATATAAGTGATGCTTTAACCATATGAGGAAGCACGGTAAATATACAATATATAATAATTAGTGCTATCAATGATAAATGCAGCTCGGTTCAATATAAAAGACTAAATGAGGGGTTGTCAATTGACAATAATCAAGAATGACAATAAATACAATTAAGTTATGTAAATTGCTAAATGAGCAGTCTTGACAAGCATTTATGGAGGAAAAAGAATATAGAAAATGACGCTGAACATGTACTCAAAAAAGGAATGATCTTCTTATCTAACTAAAATTAATACCACCAATAATAACATAGTGATCAAATTATAGACTAGCATATTAGCTGTAATCACAATTATAAAGATAGCATCCCAATTATATAAGTAGGATACGATTAACATTAATATTAATATAGTAGTTAAGGGAAGAGTTGAATTCATTATTAGAGTTACTAAAGTCAAGAGGTGCGATCTGTTTGAAGAGTTGTAAGTCTCAATGTTAAAAAACATGTATGCAAAGCTATGCTCCACGGGGACGCGTCCCCTGCCTCTGTACCCTAGTACCCGTACCGGGTACGAAACGGGGACGCGGGTACGGATTTTGGCCGTACCCTGTGACGTCCCTTTTTTGAAGAATTCAGAAACGTCCCCGAAACGGCCAATTTTTTTGGGCAGGAAACTTGGGGACGGCCAGCAGTATCGGGGACAGTTTTGCCGTCCCCTATCCGTCCCCGAAACTGCTGACCGTCCCCTTTTTTCCAGTCAATCTGGTAAAGGCAAACCATCCCCAAAAAAACATTTTTTCCTAATTTTTGTTGTTCGTGTGGCCTCTAGTCATCTTAAAGACATAATAACAATATGCAACCCATATTTGGTCCATTAAAACACTAACTCTTCTACTCATTTTTCGATTTAACATACTTGCTAAGAGGAAGGAAAAAAACATAAGAGCAGTAGCAGCAATGAGCAAAGATTGTGTTTAGTGAGGCAAGACTGCGTTCGGTATTTACTATTTACCAACTATTTTAGTTGGACTTCTCTTTATTTCATTCTGATTTCAGCATGATACTTGAAGCCTTTAGGCATTTTAATTTTTGCTATATATGTATGTGATATTGTTATAATGGAAGCACTTAGTATTTGCCATTTGATAATATTCCATGTATTTATCTTCTAAAATGTCTATGGTGAATGGTTTATCAATGTTATGATATACATATTTGAATTTTGTCTCTATATTAAAAAAAATCCCCTATGTTTTTAATCGCCGTCCCCTGATGTCCCGTCCCCTAAATTTTGGCTTCGACCCGTACCCGTACCGGAAACACGTCCCCGTCCCCTAAAACGTCCCCGTCCCGGAAACTCCGTGGAACATAGATGCAAAGTGATTCGATCAACTCGGGAAGTCATATAAAAATCATTATGCTTAGCAATCGAATGCATGGGGGGGGTGGGGGAGAATAGAATCTAAGAAATGAAAGACAACTACCTTATATGACATATAAAATATCATTCATAGATATCAAGCGGGCAATCTGAATGTAAAGGATGAAAATAACAGAGAGCATTACAAGCAATAATCTGATGAAACATTACAGTCAGCACTGATTTTAGATGTAAGCAGTGTATAAATGAATGGGAAACATTGATTAAAGAATGGTGTTTTTATAAATGGGGACCTTAATAATAAATCAGAATGTCACAACGATCCATATAAAATAATAGGTATTATATATAGTATGAATTTATGTCTTCATTAAGCTCAAGTCTCAGATATGCCAATAACCAAGTAGCATATATTGTTTTGATTTGAATAATGAAAATAAATAAGAAATTAGCAACAATCATATAAACTAAGTTATTCATATGTGATATAATTAATTATACACTAATATTTAATTATATATTTTTATTTCAAAATAGAGTATAAACTAAGTACATATCAAAAAAGGATCATCTCAGATTGAGAGAGTTTATACCATATTACCATCAGCCTGTGGGTACCACCAATCTACCAGACTACGCAAAGAATTACATAACATCAATACAGTTTATAAACAAGACAATCAAACTTAATACCAAGCTCCTGTAATATTATTGCTAACTTCAGCCTTGTCTGTTTCAAAGGCTCCAATAAGAGGTTCCACAAGAAGGCCTGATGTGACAGGGCTCCCAGGAGGGAGTGTTCTTGGCTCTGTCATCTTCAATCTTCTTGTTTTCCTGTTGATCGTCAATGCCTTTATCTTTGACGAATTGTTTGAGAGAGGCAAGTTCTTCTGGATTCAGCATCTCATTGTAAGTGTCGAAGTAGAAGGCAGATTGGACATCCTGTTTGTAGGTCAGCATTGCACCTTCACGGATGAGGACCATAAATCTGTCTTTAGGTATGTCAAGCACAAGAGAAACTTGTGACATTATGTAAAAATGGGTGAGTTTAATGTTAAATTCAGTAAGACTCCTGCATCGTTGAAAGAAATTGTCATTTCTCCTCTTCTAAAGATACCATAAGATCTCATTAGAAAGAGAAAACCGAAATTTGTTTTGTTTTCGGTAAAAAGTATCCACAAGACCAGTAAGGGCATCATGCTAAGAAATGTCAGGTTTGGAATTCCAAACAACAAGTTGACCCCAAAAAATAGACCAACCCGAAGTTTGTTTTTCTTTCAGTCAAAAATATCCACAAGACCAGTAAGGGCATCACGCTAAGAAACGCCAGGTTTGGAATTCCAAACAACAAGTTGACCCCAAAAAATAAACCATGTCATTTAAGCACAAGAGCAATAAAAAAAAGATGCTGAAAAGAATCACTACAACTACACCGAAAAAGAAACAGGTTCAATACCAATAGAGGAGAGAATGGAGCCTATAACAAGTTTTTAAGGAGCATCCATCTGAAGCTAAGTCACAAGATTCGCTGAATTTCATCCATGAAGTTTGAATTTTAGCGAATTTCTACCCTTTCCGAACTTCTTCCAAATTTTATGATATTTAATACAATATTATTATTTATAATAAGATTATTTTATTTTAAAATGATATTAAGTTATTTATTTTAATTATTTAGTAATGTCAAACTATTTTAACAATTTTGTGGATATATTACTTGTATTTAAAAATAGATAAATATGTCAATTTTTTTTCGAAATTTTACCCTCGCTGAATTTCATTCAAATTATGATCGACAAACTCGAATTTGAATTCGAACCTTGTTCCTAGATCTGAGGCATATTTTTTTAGGTTCAACATGTGAATGCCAGTAATAACAAAAGTAAAAAAAGCCATCTAGAGTTTGGCCAATCCAGATTCTAGTTTTGATTTGATCTTGTTAAGAATAGTATCGTTTTTCTTCAGAATGTTATAAATCATTTTAGTAGAAATTGATTGGAAGAGTTAACCAATCTTCCACTTGAGCTGTTGCAAAAAAGTATTACAGTTCTAAATTTGTCATGTCCCCTCTCTAGCTTTCTCTAGCAGTGACATGAGAGTTAGCCTATTATGGAGTCTCGTAGGTTGGCAGTGGTGATTAGGGACTCAGTCAGGGTTTTCAGTGTTTGGACTTGGTATTTCAGGCAGTAGTAGAGCAATTGAGAGCAGTTCCTTGATTTTAGGACGTAGTTCCTTGATTTTAGGAGGAGATTCCTACCTTTTAGGAGGTTGTGACGTTTTCTAGAGTTGAGGTTCTATGGGATCACCCCTGATCTCAATTTCAGGATATTTGGGTGTGTTCCCTATTTTTTAGGAGTATCCCTAGATTTGAGGGTGAGACTGCTAGTTGGCCTAGGTTGTCCAACATCAGTCACAAGCAGGTGACAAACTCAGTTTCATGTTTTGGAGGTGTTTGGGTTGTTCCCTGGCTACTTGGGAAATATTTTAATATATTTAAATTCTCTTAGGTTAGTATTTTAATAATTTAAATAAGGCCAAGTGTTTAGCCATTTTGGAGTAATAAGGAGTTTTCTAGCTCCATTTGGTTCAATTTGCCGATGTGTGATAGTTCGTTGGAAAGAGCTCAATCTTTACTATTTGATTATCACTTGCCAGGACTTATTTGATGCTTAGAGCTATTTGTCATTAATAAAGTAATGATTTCTCTCTATTTGGACGCCTTTATTGGAGAAATAATGTTATATTATAAAGTTCAAATGAAATCCACTTTAGGGTTCTTTTAGGGTTCGATTTGCCTTGGAGAGGGGATATGAGGAGATGGTAACCTAAAGGTGAGTATCTTATATCATTTTGTCAACCCATTTTGGACGCTGTTGCTGTGGAAGAGCATTCCTCACCTAGGACACAAACCCTAGTGTTGAGAGCAGATTTGTTGGGACGTAGCCCTCAACAAGATCAGATTTGATGTTTTTATGCATATAGTTTGATCAAGGTAGAGGATCGATTTCTAGTATTGCAGTCACACTTTGTAGGCAGTGGAATTTTAGGGAAGGTGGTCACTTTGGTTCAGCATGGCGTTTCTTTATAGCAGCTTACGTGAGGAATTCTGGGGTGTTTATTTGCAGCAAGTTGGAGTTGTTTTATTGCGGCAGCTTGGGTTTTATCATTTGAATTTGTTTGACTTTAGTTGGTTCCCATCGTCAACTGGCGTCAACCTAGTTTGAAGTACGTCTGTATTGGTACTATTCTGAAATAAATCAGACTCCATTGGTACGGTTTTAAAATCATTTTCAGATTAGTATGTATTGCTGCATATGATTTCTATCACGTCTATTTTATCAGTTACTATTATTTATTCATTGTAATACCTATATTCTGAAAAATACAAAAAGAACAACATTTTTCTGCAACTTCTGTCTAGCTCTATAAGATCAAAGAAAAATCTACAGGGAAATATAATTTATATAGTTAAACATTATAGCAGCAGCAGAGCAAATATCCATTTGGGATATTTCAAAATCTTCCCAGGGAACCAATGACCACCAACTTTTCAGATTAAAGTATATGTCTTTTCTATGATGGAGGAACTTTTTCTTGATTTCATTCCAAGAATCAAACTGGTTATCAATAAGGATGTCTCTAACAAGGGCAATACCCAGTTCAACCCATTTTTTTGTAGAACAGGATTGTGCAAGGGCAAGAGGTTTATCATTAAGGGACACACCCTACCAAAGGGAACAGTCAAGGACAGAAAAGGTAGGGGGTCCTCCAATAGCATTTTTGGAGCAAATGAACTTCCTCACCTGAGACAAGGCTTTCCAAATAGAAAGAAACACCTTAGATCCAAACACTTTTAAATCACCAAGAACAATATCATAAATTGGGTTATCGTTTCATTTCCTGCCTTCACAAATAACAGCTCTCATAATATCATTTTTGATAAGGATTTTTCTAGGGCTCATCACTACTCAAAGCATTGAAGATCCACTTGGATGCCAAAGCTATACCATGGGGCTTAAGATCTTTTAGACCAAGACCGCCATCTTGGTTTGGGATGCAACACCAATCCCATCTGACAGTCTTTTTTTGCCTCCCAAACCATCGGGCTACAGAAAATCACTAAGAATTCTGTTTAGACGATTAAATTGATAATTAAAAAAGAGCCAAGCAGGGTAGTATAGAGTGTGAGAGGAGAGCACCTGTTGAACAACCTGAAATCTTCCAGCCGGAGATAAGAAGTGGGTTTGCAATTTCAAATGCTTGTTATTAATTTTTGCTAATAACCATTGCCACATTTCTTTAGTGGAGGGATGAACAAAAAATCGGATACCCAGATATCCGATGATGTAATTAGGTCGAGCCCAGGGCCAGCCCTTGTCTTTAATCCAATCTGGGCCCACATTAGAGCCCACATTACACCAGCCAAGAATAGTGGATTTGTGAGGGGCAATTTTTCCTCCTGATGCCGTGTAGAAGAATTGCAATCTGTTCTGAGTATTATCAAAGTTCCTCTCGTAGAGTTCAACAAATAGAGTGGTGCAGCAAATTGCATTTTAATTAGATCCTCTTGATTAGGCAAAGTAAGACCCTTTAGTGGTGGGCCAAGGTCCGAGGCTCTTAGAATATAGTGTAGAGCATCTGCAGTAATTGCAAATAAAGCAGGGGCAATAGGGCATCCCTGCCTTATTGATTGTTGGAGCATGATTGAATCAGACAATTCACCATTGACTTCAATGACTGTGGAGGAGTCCTTAAAAAGGATTGAGATCCATTTACTCAAGTACTAAGGGAATCCAAAAGCTTTCATCATACCTATGACCAAAGGCCATTCAATGCTGTCATAGGCTTTTTCAAAATCCAGTAAAATAAATCATAGATTCTCCAAGATGTATCTCTCTGATAAATCCAGTTTGTGTAACAACAACAATTTATTAAGATAGGTGTTAATTTCCTTGCCAAAACTTTAGCAATGATTTTGTCTGATAGGTTTAGAAGGGTAATAGGACTCCAATTTTTAACCAGTCTCTTACAACTCCTCTCTTAATGTTCTCCCCCAAAGATTCTCTATCAAAGACATCATCATATAGTTCCAACAAATCCTGTCCAATCCAATCCAGGTTCTGCTTATAGCATTCAACTGGGATTCCATCTAGTCCTGGTGATTCCCCTTCACATCCTTGATGGCATCTTCAATTTCTTTTATGGTTAAATTTGAATCAAGGGCTTTGGCATCATCCATTGAGATCTTCTTGGGAATGAGTTGCAGGTGTTTATTGAGAACATCTCTGTTTAGAGTGTGATCTTCTGGGGAGATCCTCATAAAAGTTGAAGAAAGCGTTCATAATGCCCTCTTGGGTAGAAGATATTCCACTATAGTCCTGAATTTCATCAATCCTTTCTCTCTTCTGTTTGGCTCTGATTAGGTTGAAGGAATATTTAGAGCCCCCATCACCTTCATTAGGGCAGTTCATTTTTTCTCTAATTTTTTTGTCCTTAAATTTTGTATATTTGAGATTTCCTGAGATCTGCTTTAGTCTTGATCAACATTTCTTCCAAATTCTTGTCTGATCCTTTAGTTTGAAGAAGCTTTTCAATATCATTCAAAATGGACTGAAGGGTGTATTTTTCTTTAGCTCTATGAATAGTATTTTTTTACCCACTATTTGGAACATGCTGTGTGAGACCTCAATGAGGTGGTCCCATTTTTCTCTAGGTCTGCATTTATGATTACAGAATTTGGATAGGGTAGTAGCACACCTAATGGACTCCAAGGTGTTAGAGTCACTAAGAAGAGAAACATTAAGCTTAAATGTGTTCTTATTTCTACCTCTGGTCAAAGGGGGGTCCCAATCTACAAAAATTAAAAATGCAGAGATAGGAGAATGATCAGAAATACTAGCAGGGGAGGACCTTAATGGCGAAGGAGGGAAGGCAAAAGTAGAGGCATCCGCATACATCCCATCTAATCTGTGGTTTTCTCTGTGTTTCCTAGCTTGATTGTTACACCAGGTGAACCAAATATCCTTGGTCTCATCTTTCTTGCATTCCAAAGGTTCAAAGAGATAATATTTTCTTTAAAACTTGGACCAAAAGAAGTATTCATTACCCTTCCAAGAATGAGTATAACCACTACATTTGTCTTTTTTGTGTTCCACCACGTTGAAATCACTAATAATTAGCCATTGGGCTGGGGGAAGATTACCATATAGTATAGAGCCAATCTCATAATCTGGCCCTATCTCTATAAACATTTGGGGCATATATGTTGCATACTCCAACCAGCCTGTTTTTGATATTGAGAGTTACCATAGATATCTTTGATAGAGTCACCTTTAGGCATCCAAGGGTATGCCCTATACATGTCTTCGCCCACATTCCGAAGTCCGTTTTGAGGCTCTCTCCTGTGTGCTATGATTTTTAAGGAAGACAACAAATAAGCCTTTTTGGATCATATGACTGAATCTAACATGAATGCCAAGTTTTCTGCCCCATACATTATTCATCCAGTCATCAAGGAACTTCCTAGCAAGAAGAAACTTATTATCCATACGCTCAAAGAAAATGGCAATGTTTTTTACTATAGATTGCTCGTTTCTAATGGTCCTTACCATATTATCGTTGGGAGAAAGCAACAATGTCTTAACATAGGGAGGAGGAGCCTTCCCTCTTTTCCTCCTCCAGAGTCTAAAGCTTGGAACTTGCACTCATTTCCCACTCCACAGTCATTGGTTCCACACTTGGAGTTCTGTAGATTCTACCATTAAAGATTGCAGTGGAAGGGCAAACAGGAATAGAGTTCTCTGCAAGAACTGTTTTGTAAGATGGTTTCTCTCCAGAAGCGTGTCCTCCTTCGACAGATTGTTTCATAGACACAGAATTAACATTAGGGCCAGATTTTTCCATAATCTCCAGTTTATATCCATCCTCATTAATTGCCATAAAGATCATACTCAAGCGGAATCCAAAAGGGTCGAACCCAGAGTGGCATTAAATACAACGATTTACTGCACACACATCCAAAACCAGAAGCAAATTGGGTCGACAAGATGATAGCAAAGGCAAACAAAGCAAAACTACACAGAAAAATGAAATAAAAGACCACCAAGCAGCATAAAGGACACAGAGTCTGGGTAAGCACCAGCAAGGATTGGATGAGGGTTCTGAGGAAGCAATGTGGCGTCCTCAAATTCTCCCACTTGCAGAGTGCTCACCAAAAACCCTCGTGGATTTGATCTAATATTATTATTATTTTGAAATGAACCCATTTTATATATTTGGAAACAAGCCAATGATTGAAATATGAATATATATTCAAGATACATAAATTAAATATTTATAATTGTATACGGAAATTATTCCAATTCTGTTACTATTTGATTTATAGAAGGGAAGTCTGATGTTATCAAGAAGGGGCTTGTATAAATCCAAGCAAATAGAGATCTTATCCCAAGAGAGGGTGGGGTCAGCATTCCTAAGCCTTCGATATAGACTTGGACCTGTAAAGTTCAGGGAATCCCTTGGTGGTGTCCAGGCAACTTGGATAACACCCACTCCTTCCTTTGTTGAGCTGAAATAGTAATAAGGCTGGATATGAACTTAAATCTAATGAGATAAATGACTATCCTATCATAAACATTACAATCCAAATCCTAATTGAGAAATTTAGAATAAATTAACATTGGTCCCAATGGGTACATTACATAAACTGCCATAATGATGGTCTTTTAGCTTTTCTTTTATGAAAAACCTGCAACTCGTCAAATTCACACCATTGTCTCCTCCATTCATGTTCATCTGCCTCTCAATTATGTAGGGATTGACATAGGTTTGGTGAATGTCGTGTATAGTGATCTCTGAGGAGTCAACAGGTGCCACTGTTATGAATAAAATGAGAGTAACACAACATTTTTGCCTTTTGGTTTGTTCTCATCTTCATATATTGTGATCCTTCCCAACTAAAAATTATGTTGCTTCATTTTACTTTCATTATGACTGTCATCAGATAGTTATTTCTTCAATGGCATTTCACTTGTATTATCATGAATTAGTGTTTGAATAGACAGTCTTAAAGACCATTGAAAAATATTCATAGGGCTGTTGAAACATTTTATAGGGCGAAATGTTGTCTTTTTTCTCCTTATTTTTTTCTCTAGTGTTTTGTATTTTTAGTGTGTTTAGCAAATTTTCTTGTCAAACTCTTACCAAAATCTTGGCTAGTTTGACTTGTCAGTCAACTCACAAGTAACTTCAGATGTAAAATACTTGACTTGTGAGTACGTGCTGAGTTTGTCAACTATGGTAGAAATGAGAGGTGGACAAATTAACGACATGAGCATTTTGAAGTTATCCTTTGAAGTTTAAGATAAATTTTTCATCATGAACTGTCCCTAAATTTATTAATTTTAGATAAAATGGTATGCAATATACATTTGAGGCCGAAATACCTCATTTATTTCCTGCATTTGTTATCATCTATTGCATCCTTAAGAACTTTACAGAAATTAATAGGTGATTTAGTGATAAGTAAGTAAGTAAGTGGGTTTTATAGTCCACGACACTATGCCATAGTTTTTGGGTTTACATATGGTGACAGTGATATGGGACTACCTCGTACTCTTTTTCGAGAGGCGCTTGGCACATGACAGTTGTGATAAAACTTGGTCCATTTCTGATATTTTCAGAACCTCATTCTTCTTGGCTTTAGTCAGTATACTTTCTTATCAGCTTCAGGAGGCGTACAATACTCTTCTAAATATTTGTTAATGTCTATTCCACTACCGATTTCAGCAGATGTCTGCACACAAAAGGGTTAATTTTATCTTTGTGGCAGAGCAATTGCATACTGGGGCCCATTGGTTGCTAATTTCTTGTGATATGATCAGAAAAATTGGACAGAAGGAGATGCTAACTTTCTTCAACATTGCAGGTCACCAGATCAAGTGATTGTACGAACTTTGAAGGGACGCATGGACTGAAGTAACTTAGATGCTACATGTAACAAAGGCTTTTCATGTGGGATAATTATATGCACTTTGTATGTTTCATTCCATTTATGAGATGATTGAGAGCAGCAATTTTTCCTTTTTGTTTTCATCATCTTGAAGCTTGTGACCCAAGACCACCAGAGTCCACAATCTCAAATGGTATTTGAAGCCTACTTGGATTGAAATTTTTATTCATGTTATCAATTTCTTGACACTTATATAACAAATGTCAACGTGCTTTGGAGCCATCATTTCATGGGCTGTTATCTCTTACCCTTATTATTTTGTTCCATTCTGTGTGTTATTGCGGGCTTCTGCCTTTGAATCTTAATGGTTGATTTTATTAGTCCCGCCTATCGGTATCTAATGTTTTCGATTGAATGCCTCTCCCATAAAACTTAGAAAAATACCTACTATTAATATTTCTAATTTAGATTTTTCTTTAACATTTTTTATTTTTTAAATGAGTTTCAATCATAAATTATATTAACATGATAAATTATTTTAAAAAAAATTAAAAAATATAATTATATTTTCTAATTATTTTTTATAGGTAATGGGTCAAAGTTCAGAATAATTAATAATATTTATTAAAATTAATTATTATTTTTTGTTAAAATGAATTAGACTTAACCTAAAACTTCGCATAAGTTGTCATTAGACTCTTGCTTATATTTGCTAAGTCTTTTAAAACTAATTAAATAAAGAATGACTTTTACCTTTTTATTACTTTCTTAATTAATTTAACTAGTTTAATATGTGCTATGAATTTTTAAAATTATTTTCTAATTTCAATATGTATTCTCTGTTAATTTTGAAACATGTTTTAGCTTAAAATCTTTAGATTTTATCATTGTCTGAAAGGGGGACTAAGCTCTTGAGAGCTCTTGTTTCTTTATTTGTAGGGTTTAAAGGCTATATTATATCTCTTGCTTCTTGCTTAGAAACTTACTTCTTTTTAAAGCTTCTGCTTTTTATGAGGTAATTTTGTACACAAAAACTCTCTTAAGACAGCGACTACACTAACGTTCTTTGGTTGAGTGGTTTCTTTGTCTGTTTGAACATGGATTCATTCTATATTCACTGGAAGCATGTGCTTGTTCTTTTGACTTGTAGTTCCCTTTTATCGTAGCTTCTCTCTGGAAGTCTCTCTGAAAAATCATAGCCACTATGAGGAGTTATTACCATTAGCACCTTTTGGGTTGAGTCCCTTTATGCTAGAGGTTTATAGTGTTAGTTTTACTAATTGTTTTCAATTCGGTGGTCGTGCTTGCTTGCCTTAGTACTAAGATACATGAATTGGGAAACAATGTCCGCAATTATTACAAATATAATTAATTTTATGATTGGTCAACGAGGCTCAACTGATCTAGTCCATGGGCATAGAATTCAGTTTTCACTTACTAATGAATGAAAAAGGCGGTTGTCTAGTGGATGTTTTAAATTAGGGTTTTCTTGTAACACGGTCTTTAATGCTCAAGCCATGTTCACTGATCAAGCTGTTGGTTAGGATTTTTCTCCTATTGTTTAACTTGTGTTAAACAACCGAGACAAAGATCAAATTCTGTGGGCTATTGCATTTTGGTTTCTTCATGTTTGAATGTTGCTATGGTTGGTCACTTCATCGTAAATTGCAATGGACGCAATACGTTAAGATATGTCACGAGTCAAACGGTAAAATTGACAATGTAGAGCACTTAGATAATCTACCATACGTCAACATATAGCATTACATAATCTAATCTCAAGTTTGTTTTTTTTATTTAAAGAGGGGTAAACGTTTTGACCTGGAGTTATGAACTAGTGAGGCCACAAATGGGGAACCTCATCCCCATGAGATTTGAACCTTGATGGCAAGGATAACAACACAACAACTTAACCATCACAACATGTCACTATTGGCAACCTCAAGTTTGTTGAGTACAATTATGAGATGACATTAATCTGAGATAAGATAATATTAATGTCCGACAAGAAACCACATGGGTCTATGAGACTAGGAGCTTACAACCAAGAAGATAGTAACAAACAAAACACTAAACAATACTCATAAAAAAAAGAGCTCATATTTCAAGGTCAAGACAACATGATAGCAAGATGCAATGATGTAGAGGTATACCTTTTAAACATTTGTTTTGGGATTACCTATCAAGAGGCTTCAACAATGTGTTCTTACACATCAAGAATTTTCTACCAACTTAATCATCTAGGATGAAATATAAACTCTCCAATGAACCATTAATAACTTCCACAAATGAAGCGATAAAACTAATTCCTTTTTTAAGAGAGTATAGATATCAGTGAAACACTTTCTTTCAAAGTTATAGCTGAAATTGATAACTAGAATAAAAGTTATTACTCTTCTTCTAAAATTGGTTACATAAAAATTAGGTTAAGACTTGTATGGACTAAAATGATCATAACTTCTTCAAATCACAATGAAATTCGACCATACCAAAACCAAAAGAAAGCTAATTCAAATATATATTCGAAAATATAAATTGCAAATTTGTATATATTCATATGTGCTCATACCAACACAAACAATAGTCAGATTTCAAAAAAAAAAAACTTAGAAATTTATCGTAGAAGTCACAATAATAAACTTATCTTTATTTCACCTCTTCTTTCAACTTCTTCAAACATTGCATTATAAAAATAACGTCCAATACATGACATTTTAATGCCTTTTCGATTCTAACTTATTGTCTACCTTCTAATGACCCTTGACCTTCCTCTTTACATTAACTTTATATATTGTCAACTTTTTATGCCAATATTTTATTACATATTTGAAAACTTTTGCATTTTTCCATAAATGATCTTTCTACTTTATAAAACCCCTATTAACATATCAAAATAGACTATATATGACATTTTATGACATTTTACCCTTCCATGGGTTTATTTACATAATTTGACCAGACTAGACAACTTTGAAAATCTATTGTAAATGGTTTTATTTAGCCTTACATATCGAATCAAATAGATTCAAAATACATTTAAACAATAGTCTTTCATTCTCATGGATCCTTTTATTTTTCCTTTTTGATAGATGCTCTTGCATCATGCATAGAATTAGTGTCTCCAAATTACGGTAAATAGTCCAATAGAAGTATGGAACTCTATGCTTGAGGTCAAGTACATCGAAATACAAAAGACAACGATGCGAAAAAAACTAGTACATAAATCTAATTAGTCCACCACTAGGAGGTGGGCATCACATCCCCCCCATAGAACTGGACTACCTCTCGGAAGTCCCAAGGGAAGAACATTGTCATGACTTAATTAGGCGAAAATTTCATCTCTCTGCAAAGTTAATATTGCTCTGGATTATTCTCCTTTTTTAATTAGCTATCTAGATTATAAAGTTTCCAAAGATATTCAACTCTTTAGCTAAGGGAAAGCATGAGGTAAAAATCATATTAAAAAAATTAAAGAGAGACCATTTCGTTAATATTTAATCCTCTCAAATATTTTTTTCTTGTTTGTATAAAAATGCTTCATTGTGGTAAGAGAGTTTTATGAGATTTATTTCTATCTTTTTTTAAGGAAATATATCTTTAAGTGGAATAAAATGTCAATATAATAATTAAATATTGAGAGTTGGTAAAAGTATATACTTTTGAAGTGTAAAATAGATTTTATTTCATTAAATATAAAAATTGATTGTTTATAGAAAGAAAAGTCATTTTGATCATGTAATTTAATTGTAGTTTCTTCTTGGGATGATCAATTAAATTAAGATTTATCTAAAAGAGGGAAAAACGAATTGTATCTTATGAGAATTTGAGAATTCTGCCCTAGTAAATGATTATACACTCATGGCAGATTTTATATGATGGTAATTTCAGAAATCTAGAAGATCCTTTAAGCTTAGAGTATATAGATATCAAAATGTCAACTTACCAAGATTTATTATTCAAGAGATGCTCTTGATGTTATCTCATGGGATACTTAACTACATATTAGTACCACCACGTTGAAATATATGTAATGAGTTTAGTTTCTTTTACTAATGTCTTGATTTTATCCATTCTACCATTTCTTTATCAATCAAACTCGTGTTTGCTATAAGATTTGCAAATTGTACCTGATTTTCTCTCTCATCCTCATGACAAGTTTTTAGGCTATTCCATTCTAATAAGTACTTTTCATAACCAAGTAGATAACATTACACAACTTGTAAACATATTGGAAAGTGGAGGAATGACTTTGTTCTATTGGGCTTACACATGGCAATGCAAATGTGTATCTTACCAAGGGGAACACTAAATATTTTTTCAAACTCCCATTTTAGTTTGCTAAATAGCCATTATTGAATAATATCATTTAAATTCAAATGTAATCTTAATAAGGTGCATCTTGATCCTTTAGCCTTAAATAAGGCTAGTTTTGATTTGAAATTGACATCGCTATCTATTGATAAGTAGGCAACATTTTCCATAACAAGTGAAATTGTGATATTGCTATTAGGACTCAACTTATTGACCCATGTTTCATGAATACTGGTTTGGATGAAAATATCTCTTGTGAGAATGAATGGAACACTTAGGCACACAATGGATCTAGGTGATGCTCACATAGGTGAAGCATTGAGACTTCTTGGAAGGTCACACATCTCGATACTACTCCAGCTTGAATGTGCTTAACTACAAAGTTTCCTCCATGGCTAAACCTACAATGCTTGCAATCACATGCGCAAAACCTTCATCAAGTGTTGTGCCTCGTGAACCCTTCATTGAGAGTCCCTTAAGCTCATTAATTGACAAGTAGGAGATATTGTCCAGAACAAGTCATATTGTGATTTTGCCATCATGATTCAATTGTGTAGTTTTTGAGTCAAACTCATTGACCCATGTTTCACAACTAGTGCTTCACACTAACACATCTCTCATGAGAATGAATGAAATACTCAACACTTTATTGGATCTAGGTGATGTTCACAGAGGTTAAGCACTGAGATTTCTTGGGAGGTCACCCATCCCAATCATACTACAACTCGAGGGTAGCACTTAACTATGGAGTTTCATCCATGGTTAGAATCACTCTGTCTATAACCCTATTGGCAAAACCTTCACCAATTTTTGTGTCTTGTGAACCATTCATTAGAAGTTCAATAGGTTCATCAACTGATAAGTAGGAGATATTTTCCATCATACGTCAAATTGTGATATTTTTCAATAAATGCTAAGTGTATCATTTATTCTCACTAGAGATGGGTTCATGTGAACAACTACTTATGAAACATAAACCAATAAGTTTGACTCAAAAACCACAAAATTGAATCCTAATAACAATATTAAAATGTTCTTTATTTTGAATTGAAATTTAGAACCTAGTTTTATTCAATCTCTATTATTCAACAAAATTATATTAGCGTCCTAGATATTCTTATTCAACAATCATCATTTTATTCTAAAATAGATAAAATGACTTAGAAAATTTCCTATCATTGTCATTGAAGATGAAATTCTTTAATATTTTATGTATTGACAAGAAGATTCCTTCCTTAAGGAAAACACTATTTAGTGTTGAATTTTGCACTTAAATTTGCAAAATAATTTGAGGATCTTGTTGAAAAAGAAAAGAAAAGATTATAGATAAAAAAACCATAGAGAAAAGCTATGAAATAAATAATACATTAATCATCGATTGTCTTGTAAATTGCAAAGCTTGTATCATTTATATAGGTTTTCCACCATTGAGAGGAAACTATGGTGAATATGCAACCAGGATTTGACCTACGTTAACATCCAAGAGTGTTATACACATGCATAATACATGAAAACAAGATGTGGTTAAACATGACATGAGAGTAGATTTAATGAATGACACACGGGTTGGAACTAAAGAAAACCAACAACCCCCTAATTCTAACTAAGAAAGGAATGAGGAAAGGGAACTTTTCCCCCCTCTCTCAAAATAAACACCAATAAAGAAAGAAAACTATTGTACTACAATTTCTTTTATCCCAAGGAGATCTTTGAGAGAGTGATGTAGAAGAGAAGATAGATCCCTCCATAATGTGTAGTCAATGACATATGCTTGAAATTGCATGGTATATGTAGAAATTGGTCCATGATCTTCGAACAATATTCTTCCCTTTAGGAAGAAACAAAACTGAAGATGTATGAAAGAAGTCCCCCTAATCCTAAAAGGAATATGTAGGAAAAAATCTCAATATGTATTATGCCTCTAAAAATTGCTCCATGGTCTCCATGTAGATCTTGAAACAACTAGAATCTTTTAGAAACTGATGTAGAACATAATCAAATGACTCATGTATCTCCTTTGAAGACAAATAGATCCCCATCAAAATGTTATGCAAATGTATCCAAACTCATATCAATATGTGAAGAATGACCATGTAAAGATGGAAGAGAAGGGTCAAAAGGTCCCCTTACCACAATTGAAGAATAATCAACTCCATCAAAGACAAGATGTGTGAAATCAATACTTTCATCTAGATATCAAATGAGGGATTCTGCAAATAAAAATGATATCCCAGACATAAGTTGATCCCAATGAACTGAATTCAGAAGACATAAATGATCCTATTGCAAAGAATTTTATAAAGCTTTTAATGAAGAAACTCTAATTAGTAAATAAACAAAAGAAGCACTAGGGTTATCAATAAACTAATCATCTAAGAAGGATGTGTCCACACAAAATGAGGCAATACAAATCTTAATATCGCCCATAGAAGCATGGTTATCCAAGGAATCATCAGTTTTAGATGAAGAATTAATGTCTCCATACAATTTTTGGATGATGGTCCAAGCAATGAAAGGGCACTTTGTGTTCTCTATATGATGTAAAATTCCCTCATACATAGTAATGCATATTAACCCATAGACAATGTCATTACTATTCAACCATGCAATTTTTTGTTCATAATCACTTGGCTTATAAACATGTCCAAGGAGATAGGACACTATATCTTGCTCAAGGCAATGATTCTCTATCCCCCTTTTCCAAGATATAATTTTCTAAGGTTATCTTGACAACAAAATAATGAAAATAAATACTAAGTATCATTGATCTCCCCCAAAAAGGAACTTTATCTCAGTTCATGATTATAAAGTGAAATACACTAATAACCCTCAATCTAATGAAAAATAACATTAAAAAATAAATATGGTCTACAATACCTGCAAATTGAATTAATTCTTTTTTTTTTTTTTGGTCTCTCTAGGCCCTGTTAACATGTATAATTTTGTAGCTAAATCTAAGTATCTTGCTAGAAAAATAGGAAAATCTATAGATAAAAAAAGAGAAAATAGAGCTATAGAATAAATAATCTATTAATCTTGGCCATCCTATAAATTACAAAGCTTGTACCATTTATACAAGTTTTCCATTGTTGAGAGGAAACTATAGTGAATATTTAACCAGGAATTAACATAAGTTGACATTGAGGAATGTTAAATGCATGGACAATAGGCAAAAATAATGATTCATGAATCAACCATTATAACTAAAGCAAAAAATTGGTTAAACTTGACATGCAAATTGGAATTAACGAATGACATGTGGGTTGGAATTAACAAACACCAAAGTTTCATAGTAATAATAATTTAGAACAAAAATAAGGCAAATCTACTACCATTGATGACTAGCAAGCTATTAGTAATGGTTTTGATTGTAGTCTTATGTTAAAAATCATCGTAGATAAGATATCCATAGTTAAAAATAATTGTATAAATATATAAAATATATCAAATAATAAATTGGACATTTTTCAAATAAATCAATTTTATTTTGAATAAGTTGGAAGTAATGAAACAATTCGAATAAGATACTACAAACTCAAAGACCATAAATAAGACAAATTGACTATCAATGATGACATGCAAATAATATGTTATTATTTTGATTGTAGTCTTGTGTCTAAAATCATCATATATAAGATATCAATAAAATAATTTTATAATTATATTAAAATAATAGATATAAAATTGTACATCTTTCAAATAACTTGAATATGTTTCGAATAAGTTGTAATTAAAAAAAAATTCAATTAATGCAAAGTTGTAATAGATATAAAATTGTACATCTTTCAAATAACTTGAATATGTTCCAAATAAGTTGTAATTAAAAAGAATTCAATTAATGCAAACTATATTTTAAATTGTGTTACAAATATATTGATACATCTTAATTAAAATATGCACAATAAACTCATTTTATAATTATATTAAAATAATAGATATAAAATTGTACATCTTTCAAATAACTTGAGTATGTTCTGAATAAGTTGCAATTAAAAAAATAATTCAATTAATGCGAACTGTAATTTGAATTGTGTTTCAAAATATATTGATACATCTCAATTAAAATATGTACTTTTAAATTATATGTGAAAAACTATTTGAAAATAAATGAACTCATTTTAAATAAACCAAACTTATTTGGAGCATATGATTATCTGTCCAAATTATATCTAATTATTGGTTGGTCTATTAGATTCACCTATAACTGTGCTACGTGAAGAGCACCAAAATGTTTGAAGCATTGGTTGACTCAAGGAACGATCTCTATGATATCAAAGGCAAGTTATTTGCTTTATTCACAATATGTTTTTGCCAAATTTGTGTCGTAGGGGGGAAAAGTATTTCAAAGATATTATTAATTCATCAAAATCAAGATTTGATATTAATTACTATAACATGATAAACCTTTAAATTAAGAACATTAATAATTATGTAGAAGATCACTATTATCATGCAAATTTGTTAACAAATCTAATTGTATTTAATTCATTTTCTATATAGTTCATGGGATAATAATACCTATAAGTTTATATGTATAGGAAAAAAAAACAAGGGCTTCACTACAATGTCGTTTTACTAAATATTGGCAAGGAAGGAATGAAATGATGTTGTCTACATGTTATGTTTAAAAGTTCATGTTAAAATCATACACGGTTTGACCAAAGAGAACACTTCCATCAGAATCAGATTGTCTCAGTCCAACCTTATCAAGTTGGAACTTAGACACTTCCTTTAGATTTTTGCAACTATTATAGTGTCTCAACTCTTGTCATAAGAGGCCTAAGTTTTGTTTAGAGCTAAGGCATGCAGTGCAAGGGTAGTTTAAGTGCATAATTTTGAAGTTGGAACTTGAGATAAGGTAGTGCAATGCAAGGGTGGTTTAAGTGCATAATTTTCAAGTTGGAACTTGAGCTAAGGTAGTGCAATGCAATGGTGGTCTAAGTGCATACTTTTCAAGTTGGAACTTAGACATTTCCTTTACATTTTTGTAACTATTCCAATTTCTCAACTCCTTTTGTCATAAGAAGCCTAGGCTTTGTTTAGAGCTAAGTGATATAGTGCAAAGGTGGTTTCTTTAGTATCTCCTTTCATAGCATACTGGCCCTCCAATCTAGTGTGTATTACATGAAATAATTTATGTTTATCATTTGTATAGGGCCTAGCCTAATCTACCAAGTTTTTCTCAATGCTAGTGTTATCTCTTCATTTTCATGAGTATTCGAGTTTGAGGGATTAACTTACCATTTTGTTTCTTATGGGCTAATTATTGTAGATAGAGGGTCTTCCAATGTAGATGCTTACTTAATGGAGGTTCTTGTCTTCTCCAAAATTTTGTATATTCCTGTTTAGTCTTCGTTTAGCTTAGATTGGACATTTTTTGGGCTTAGTTTCATATATTTATTATTTATAGTAAGTATAAGGTTGATAGACATTACCCCTGTCTAATTTTGGTAAGGTATTCGTATGGATAAAAAATGCACTGGTTGAATTTTTAGTTTACACAACTTGTCAAAATAATGAGTATTTAATGAGATATTAATATTTTAATGACCTTTAATGATGCTTATTTTTAAGTTATATTATAAAGTTATAAATTGAATTTATAATGAAGTGGGAGCCATGTGAGTAATACCTAGTTAATACTTATTTATTTAAAAATGTGTTTTACTAATGGTATTTGAGAAAGTCAATTCATTATTTTAAAAGTTATCAAAATCATTAAAGGAACCTTACTAATGAAGATTTGTGGAAAAATATTATAAAAGAGCCTTGGTGAGAAATCAAAAGACATTCTATTGTACATTTTTTCATTTGTGAATTTAATGAGGACTTGTGCCTAGAGTTTCATATATTGAGAGTTGGAAGAATTGAGAATTTTTCTAAGTGTTTTACACTTAGAATTGGTAAAAGTATCCAATGAATAATGCTTGTGATGGTCTTATTTATAGATCATTATTGTTTTTGAATCTGTGATAAGATTTTGGTGTGGGTATCAACTTATATTTCCAAAGTTTGTTGTAGGAATGTGGTGTGGTCTTATATTACAAATTGTAGCTAATAAGGAGGCAACATCTAGGAAATTTGGCAGAAACATGTCTTAGAATTGAGAAAGCTTTAATGTTTGTTGGTTGCAATATCAAATAGATGACCAACATTGATTGGAGATGGCCAATTCTACTCTGTATGTGTCAACACTTCTTGATCCAACATCCATGTTAAATAAAACACAAGTCCCAAGAGGCCTTGATCACTAATCAAAAAGCTCAAGCTAATGGATTAGTTTGAGTTTTAATATTTTGCAATTAATATTTATTTCAAATCTTCTTTTACAATCATTGCAAACTATTGCAAATATATGGAATGCCATAAAAAATGCAATATTTATGCATAGCTAGCAAGGTGATTTAAATTTCATGCATTTTTATATGTTTGGAATAGTAAAATCATTTAAATGCAAGCAAAGAAAAACACACACATTCATCAAATCAGAATTTAGGCATTGCATGCCAATCATTTGACATAATGTTAAATGGTCAAAATTGAGTTTGTGGTTAGGATCATCAAGGGTTCTTACTTTGGTATTAGAGTGGTTTTTTGCCATCATATGGGGGAGACCTCTTACATTCAAGACAAAGGATTCATATGAATCATGAGAAAAACAAAATCTACACAGAGTCTAATGCTAGAGCTCTTGTATGCCTTAAGAAACTATAATAATGCCTCCTAAAATTATGATAAAAAAAATGTTTGCGCTTCTACAACATTTGGAGATTCTAGATCCTTTATTTACAAAGAAGGAATAGGAAACACTTATTCAAGTAACTACAAAGTTTCTTGTTTTTTATGGAAAAATTTCCTTGCTTAAGCATTTAATGATGGAGTTGTTAGAAGGGAAAGTGCAGAGGATGTTGTTGGCATTACCTTGGGTGTTGACGCACGAGAAGAGAGTGAAAAATATGAGAATTGCCTAGAAACTAAAAGATTTATTAGTTCTTAATTTTGTAGCAAAAGTCATAATTATTTTCATTACCATGATGTAACAACCATTTTAGTTAAGGAATATGCTTTTTTATTTTTTCTCCATATGAAGGTACTCAAGATTTGGATACTAAAAATGAGATTAGTAATGTAGATTCATGTTATCACGAGTCTAGTTTTTCAAATCATTTTTTAGGAAAAAGTTAGAAAGTTGAGTTAGTGATATTGAATTCCATGATTGTGGCTTGGATGGACATGTAGTTACATTGGGAGTGAGTGTGTATAAAGATATTGTTATATCAACAACTTTTACTTTGCCACTCAAGTCATCCTTTAAGGCACATAGAAACAATATCTTAATTGTTGATGTGTGCAATTATTGTTACATACATGATGTTGCTTATCTTGAGGTGTAATGTGGATACAATCTCGTATCACATGCAAATTATGGGCCAAAGAGCTTGCAAGGAAGTTATAGATCTTAAAGACATCAATTGGTTACATAATTGAAGGTGAGTAATAGTCATATTGATAGAACTATTTAACGCTATGATGTTGTGCATCATATGTTTTCCATATTTGGTTAGGGTAATCCTGTGTTTGGAAAGCACAACGCTAGTAGCCTTTCCCTTAGAGAGAACCATTCATTTCTAGAAGTTGTTGGAATAATAGACCATACTTATAGTTATTAGCTGATAGATACTACCTGATCGAGTGGGGTTTCACTTGTTACGATGCATTGGTGGGAAGGAAGAGAAGGAAGATGAGCTCACTCATGAGATTTTGGCAACTTTGAAGTTATAAGAGAGTATTAAGTTGACTCTTCAAGAATTAGAGGCAGTTAGATGAGGTTACTGTGAAGTTGAGCTAAGCATATACTTTACCAACTACAAATATAATTCAACTTCCTGCAATATTGGTGATGGCTTGATATTCACTACTTGTAGTGAGGATGTGGTGACATCCATTGCTGATATTGGGGTAGTAGTTTGAGATGGAATAATTACTTTTGTTGAGAGAAACAAACAACCATTTATTGTGATAGGTTTACCTGATTTTAATACTATTTTAGTTGATGCAAGCTAGGTTATTTCTAGCTCTTGTGTGGCTATCATGGATCCTCTAAAAAGTTGTGTTAGTTTATGACATTACTATATTATCTTCATAGGATATTCATAGAGAATCATTTAGCTGGGAGTATGGATCTCATGTTGATTTGTTTCCCTCCTATAGAAGAAAATTAGTTACTTCATCTCATGCAATTGATGGTGGTAGTCAACTGGTTGTTTTACAAAATCAAAGAGATTAGATGAGAGTTAAATGGGAACAAGTTGATTTTTCATCAAATTAATTCTACAAATTTTATTTATTTATTGAGTATTTTCTTAAGAGTCTGGAATTTTAGGAGGGAACCTTCAGAGTCATCGAGGTTACTTTCATATGAGGTTCTTGTGACATTCGACATTTAGTGCGAGCGATTGTAGAACCTTGACTATAATGTGTCCTCATACATATTTCATAGTTGGGTTTGTAGAGAGGGTCCCAAGAGACCTTTCCCAATCAACTATCTAGGGTCATTAATGTGGAGCCACATTCTGAGTCTAAAATTGTTAGCGATGATTCTTTAATAGATATCAATCCTTTTATTGTAACTATACAATGAGGAGTTCTCATCATATTTCTTTTGATCCAAATGTAGAGGATTTGGTGACGTACTAATATGGATTGTCTGTAGGATTATACTATCCCTAACAGGATGTGTATACACCATCTTTAGGTGCTATAGTTAGTAGCTCAAGCTAGTATGATACTACTTGTAGAGTCAATATATCCATGGAATTTTAGTGGAGGATGGATATTGTGGTTGTGACATAGGCACTCTTGGGAGTCCTTATCTACATAACCTAGGTGGATTTCACACCCATGGATGATTAGTAGAGTGTAGAGGGAGATTTTGTGTAATAGATACTTTCAAATAGCCTTACCTCCTTACAATGAATGGATATAGGTTTTATTTTTACTTGGATCTAGGTGGTGGGGGTTATCACTATAGGTTGAATGGATCCCATTGGGTAGGCTTCACCATCTATAACATGGTGGTTTTGGGATCAATGTGCTATGGATCCTATGTGTGCATTAGGATTACAATATGGGTTCATTGGAGAGCATTGTAGTGTGTACATGGTGTGGGTTATAGTCAGATTGACTTTTGATCCTCAAGTACATGTTTTATTTAAGATGTATAGTTAAACTGTGTAGAGATTGGACAAACAGATTATTGTTCATATCTATGTAGTTGTGACTATTTTGGTGATTCAATAGTGGTGTAGCACTTACTCACATAAATAAATTAATGAATAAACAATCCAATTGAAAAAAGTTAGGAGCTAACTAATTTGAACTTGTAAACAAAGTCTCACTACCAAAGTAGAAAGATACATAAAAGAACTTATGTAACCAAGACTTAATATCCTAGGAAAAATGCACATTCAAATATCCACAATAGACAAAGATAAATTCTACTAGTAATACATGTTTCCTACACAATAATGTAAAAGTAAGCAAAATATTTTTATTTCCTTTACTTCTCTTTCACACTCACAAACTAACAACCTTAAAAATCTTCTCACATATCTCCTCTTTCTCGCTCACAAAAGAGATATTTTTTCCAAAGAACACATACTTATAAACAAGGTAGATCATTAGAATTAAAAAAGGTCATTTATTCCAAAAGGAAATTAAAATTATATTACAAGCCATCCATTTCAACAAAAAATACAATAAGGTCATATGCTAAGAGTATCTAAACCAAAACATAGGTCACACATAATGTAAACCTATATGGATGATAATTATACTAAACATGATACCCAAACTAGTAACATGAAGTATGATGCACTGTTTGTGTGTGTGTGTGTGTGTGAGAGAGAGAGAGAGAGAGAGAGAGAGAGAGAGAGAGAGAGAGAGAGAGAGAGAGAGAGAGGACCACAAACATGTTACAAGTAGCTCAATAATAGACTCATAATTACAAAATTTTTTTCCATAGTTATATCAAATGTTGAGCATTATAATTTTTGAATAATCACATAAATTTTAGGTTGTTTCTAGACATCCACATGCTATGGTGAGCTCCAATCTCCACATCAAAATCTAACTCAAAAAAATTTTAGTCTCAAAAAAATCTCAATTGTATCACTTGACAACACCATTTTTGGATTACCAATAAGTATTTTTGAATCACTGGGAAACACCACAACTAAGATCAAAACCTAAATACAATACAAATCACATTGAAATATCTTCAAAATTTATTTCTAGAGAGAAAAATGTCTGGAAAAAAAAATCTAAATAATTTTCACCTTCATTTATGATGTTGGAGAATCCTTGGGTAATTGGAGATCTTGTATCACCAAAAAAATGTCCTTTCAATTGATCTATTTATTGTTCATTTCATAATTTTCTTGTTGTTTTATCTTGTGATCAATCTAGTTGCTCATTTTCTTATGTGATCCTTGTTAGTACTAAGGTATTAGATTAGTAGAAGGGGGGGTGTGAATTTTTAATTAAAAAAACTCTCCAACCTTCAAATATTTATCTCAAGAAAAACTTAATACCAACACATAAAATCATTAAACATATAAGAACATTCATAAATTGACAAAAAGATTTTGATATCGCAGAAACCCAACTTGGGTGAAAACTACAATGTGTATTAGTACCCACAAATTGTACACTCTTTTGAAGTAAACCCTATGAGGATCTTAATCTTGTTAGAGTTACAAAGATACTGTTAGGTGCCACCTTATTAGGGGATTTACCTCTAGCCATGTTAGGAGATTTACCCTTTTAGGAGTAGCCTAGTTAAATGAATTCAAACACTAATTAAAGTACCACCCTATTAAAGGATTTACTACAAAGAACCCAAATAAGGATCCACCCAGTTAAGAGATTTTGACCACTCTAATTAGGCAATAACATAAAGAGTGATCTATAGAATATCATTACCTTTTCTTGATTAGATCCACTAAAGCTCAAACACTCTTTACAACACACTCAAAACTTCTCTGGAATGATTACACCTTGTATTCTTCACTATCTTTATAAAATATGATAAATAATTAAAAAAAACATTCAACCTTTACCAATATGTATTGGAATTTCACGTCTCCACCTTAGTCAATTGCTAAAATTTGAAATTGGTGTGTATCTCAAATATATTGCTTAAATCCAACTGCCATAACATAAATATTAAACCATAAAACATGTTTACAAGATCACACCAACTAATTCATATAACATTGTTCAAAGAGGTCAAATATATTTTGACCAAAGTCTTGCTTCCTCTAGAATCTTCTCCATCATTATCATCACCATCATCACCATCAAACAATGTGATGCTAGATCATCACCTCTAGTTCTACATTCACATCACTAGATGATGGTTGACCTAACTAAATCCATCACAACCTTAACATCGATCATCAATACCCGATCGCCAATTTTATGTTAGCCCCAATTGATAATGTAATTGGTAATGTTATGAATGTATATAAAAGAGTCATATTAATTTTAATATTATCATTGATTTCAATGTCTTAGTTGGCTAGACATTATGCTAACTTAGTAGAGTGCTATATCAAGTTGATTGATGAAGAGGATTTGAAGAAAGTATGTTGAAGACATAGTATTCAATGGGAACCTGAATGAACGATAATGTAATGTTGGTTTAATAATTTCATAATCATGAAATATTGTAATGTATTGAGCTATACATGATATATCTAGTAACAAGGTTAAAAAAGGTCAGCAATATTCACCAAGTGACTACAAGGTTTACTAAGCACTTGCCAAAGAGTGAAAGTTCAGTATTGCCTAAGCAAGTTCAATATTGACCGAGTGTTATATTACCTAAGAGAAATGTTATGTTCAACAAGTAACATTAAGAAGATCAAGTTTAAAAAGATGAGATCTGAGGCTGAATTTTGATGAAATAAAAAATGTTTGAGAAGTTCAAAGGCACGAGTCAAAGTTTGTAACAAGATCAACGACTCAAAAAATAAAAGGAATGTTGATATCTAATTAAAAAGAGTATTGTTAAGAAGGATATATTTGAAGAAGACTATGTTTCAATCATTGTTTTTTCACTGATGTCAAACCTACTATTTGTTGGTAAGACAATTCCTTATAAGATTCAAGTATTATCACTTAGTTGATTGATGAGGTGGATTTGATCAATAAGATGTAACAAAAGAACCTAGAGGAAATGTTGAGTTATGATTATGTAATTAAGTACAAGCATCAGTTAAGATAGTGAGAACATGATGTATTGATGATCTACTTAAGGTTACAAAATGGTTGGCTACACTTAGAAAGTTTAGAAGAATAAGTTAAATAAAGTTTGTCTACCAAGCTTGACCGAGTGGATAGTAGGTGCCGAGCAAAGTTAGTGCAAGCCAAGCAAAAAGTTAGGTAGAGCCAAGTGAAAGAAAATTCCAGTGGATGCCAAGTAAGACAGTTGATGCTGAGTGAATTTTAGTTGATGTTGAGAACCAATAAAATCAAGTTGATGCCAAGTGATTTTATAGTTGATGCTAAGTGATGTAGTATGTGCTAAGCATCAGAAGATTGATAATGCGAACTTGTTGCATTATGACAAAGATCAAAGATTTGACAAATATAAGTCGACAAGTTTGTTTTCTTGGAACTTGTGAACTAGGAGGAAGATAAGATTGATGAGTTGGTCGTAGAAAATCTAATATAAACCATTTTTAGGTGAATTCAAATGGATTTTAAGAGAAGTTTCTAGAAAAGACAAGATATGGGGTAGATACATTGTATCCTACTTAATCCATCCAAAACTCTAATTGACGATGGATAATGAGCGGGAAAATGTTCTAATTTCCTTTATATAGGAATGCTTGGTCATGAAGAAAAAGAGTTAGAGAGGTTGGTGTCATGTGCGAGAACCTAAGGAGGAGAAGGAATTAAGGGGTTTTCTTCATCAAGTAATCCAAGAGAAGTTTTTGCAATGGCATACCGAGAAACAAGGCTTAAGGAGATGAATTCTTGAAGGGTGAACAAGCTATCAGAGCTGCAAAGTATGAAAGCCAAGGAGAATTGAGAACTGAACAAAGATCTGTAATCTACAAGTGAAGTTGTAAGTTGTATCAAATCAAAGCTCTACTGTTACTCTCTAACAATTGTATCAATCTAGGGTAAATCCTTTGGATTAAGGTTGACCTAATAGTCATTGGAAAATTCTTTAACAGGGTGGCATTCCAAGTGAATGGCCTAAAGTCCTCTAACAAGGCTCACTTTTAACAGGGTGATTGAAATCCCTTAATTGGGTCACACTTAACAGTGTGTATTCTAACCTTTAATAGGGTTAACCTTTCACAGGGCATCACTTTAGAAGAGTGAAAAGAAGTACCATGTTACTGGTGGTTTTTTCCAAATTGGGTTTCCACATTAAATCATTGTGTCAAATGTGTTGATGAATGTGTTGTGTTTCATGCTTTACATTTCTGCAATTTCATTAGATAGTAACCTGTAAGTTTTAAGTATTCACATATTCATTTGGATGCATGCATGAATATGAATGTTTTATGGGTTCACTAAGATAAGAAAAGTCTTATTTGTACATTTGGACCTTGAATAACTGATTCACCCCCCTCTCAGTTATTCTAAAAGATTTCCAACAATTGGTATTAGAGCCATCTTCTTAAGAGGACTAGTTTAAGGTACTGTAAGCACAAAGATCAAGATGTCTAAAAGAGAAATACCCAAGCTCAACAGAGATAAATTTTTTGCATGGAAAAGTTTGATGAAGCTACACCTCAGAGGACTTGGAGATCATGTACAATCTACCATTACAGTGGAACATGTTGATCCAACAGGAGCCTTAACTATTGAAGATATGAAGAAGAAAAAGGAACACAATCGGGCAATGTTGGAGATTGCCTCTGCTCTAACCTATGCTAAATTTGATGATATCAAAGACTGCAACACTACAAAGAAGATGTGGGATGCCCTAACCACCATCTATGGAGGAGACAAAAATGTTCAAAGAGCCAAGTTTGAAAATCTTAGAGGTAAGTTTGATGACATGAGAATGGAAGAAGGTAAGAATATTGCTCAATATGTTGCTAGGATAAAAAAGTTGCAAGTGCAATAAGAGGAGCTACTGGTCATATAGATGATGGTACTATGTTAAGCAAAGTCTTGAGAACATTACTGCCTGTGTATGCTATTAAAGTTTTTGCAATCCAAAAGTTGAGATGTATTCTAGGAAATGATCTAATCCTCAAAGGTCTGGTAGGTAGACTCACTACTTTTGAGCTATCTAACTTTGAAAACTACAAGTCAGAGAGTCTTGAATCTACTTTCAAAGCTAAGTTGTTATTGAAGGATTCTAAGGAGGTAAAGTAGAAGAAGAAGAAAAGAAAGATAAAATATGCATCTAGTGATAGTAATATAGATGAGGAAGACATTGAACAATTGGAAGCACTACTGGCAAGGAGATTTCATAGAGGTAAAGGAAAGTTCAAAGGTAAGTTACCCATCATTTGTTTCAATTGCAATGAAGTTGGCTATATTGCTGCAAGATGTACATAGAAGAACTACATAGAAGGAAACAAGTACAAGAATAGTAGAGAAGATGACAAAAAAGATTACAAAGACAAAGGCAAGAATTCATGCTACATTGTTGATGAACATGACTCTGATGAACATGATGATGAAGTGGTTTATGTTTCAATGAAGGACAAATCTAATGAAGATGAGGCAACTGCACTTGTGACTTGTGTGAACAAGAATGATAGATGGATCATTGACAGTGGATGCTCACATCACATGATTGGAGACAAAAGTAAGTTCATTACCTTAACTTGTTATGATGGAAATAGTGTAAGATTTGGTAATGATGCACCATATTTGATAAAAGGAAAAGGGTCTATCAAACTCACAAATAATATTTCATGTGACAATGATTACTATGTTGAAGGATTAAATTATAACTTGTTAAGTGTGTCACAATTGAATAATTTGGGATGCAAGGTTGAATTTGAAAACAAAACTGCCAAGATATATGACACAAATGGGAAGCTGATTGGAAAAGGCGATCAAACTAGAAGTAATCTGTTCTATCTGGATATAGAGGATGCTACTTGTCTTATTGCAAAAATTGATGATGTATGGCTTTGGCACAAAAGATTATGTCATGTTAATTTTGCTAATTTGGTTAGTATCAGTAACATGAAAAGAGTTAGAGGTTTTCCTAAGTTGAAGAAACCTGATAATATATTATGCAAAAAATGTTAGCTAGGCGAAATGTCAAAATCAAGCTTTAAGATTAAAGCTTATATGTCTAAGGAAATACTAGAGGTTGTTTATATTGACTTGTGTGGACCTATTGAAGTGCAAAGCAACAAAGAAGTTAATTACATAATGCTATTTTTTGATGATTATTCTAGGATGATGACAGTCATGTTTCTAAAGCAAAAATATGATGCTTTTCAAATGTTTAAGTGGTACTTGGCAAGAGTTGAAAAAGAAATAGGCAAGAGTCTGAAATGCTTGAGATCAGACAAAGGAAGAGAATTCACTTCAAATGAGTTTGAGATGTTTTGTAATGAGAGAGGAATCAAAAGACATACATTTGCACCTAGGACCCCTCCACAAAATGGAATTGCTGAAAGAAGAAACAAGTCTATAATGGATTGTGCTAGAACACTTATGATGGAGAAGAATGTTGCTCTAAAATATTGGAGAGAAGCTGTAAGTACTGCTGTATATACCTTGAATCGTATGCAAGTCAAAAAAGGTACTCATTCAACACCTTTTGAAATATGGTATGGATATCCACCTAATGTGAAATACTTTAAGGTATTTGGAAGTAAGTGTTATATTCTTAAAGAGATTAGGAATGTAAAGTTTAATGCAATAAGTGAAGAAGTTATATTCTTTGGATACTCCACAAGAAGCAAAGCCTATAAGTGTTTAAATACTAACACTAAAAAAATTGTGGAAAGTGCAAATGTGAATTTTGATGTATTTATAGAAGTGCATGAGGCTGAACCTATGAAAGAACAAGAAGAATACAAATCATTTGTATACTTCTATGAAGAAATGCTTGTTGAAGAAGATGCTACAAATTAGGTTACAAACCAACAACAAGTCTCAGTAACTACTGAGTCACATCCTGTGAATACCTAGTTGCATTTAGGAACTGAGTTGCATTCAGATGTCAAGTTAGAGAATGAAGAAAATGCACATTCTAATTCTAAGATTAGTATACATGAAAGAGATGTTTAGATACCTAACAAAGATGCACATAGTGACTCTGAAGCTGAAAGACAAAATGTAGAAACAAGAGCTAAGCCAAGATTGTCTAAATATGTCAAAAGATATCATCCTATTGATCAAATCATTGAAAACAAAGATGCTAGGCCGATGACAAGAAATAATTGAGAAGTGAATCGTGTTTGTTAAGCATGAAGGAGCTCAAAAAAATGAAAGATGCATTGGAAGATGATGACTCATACAAGGCCATGGAAGAAGAGATTCAACATATAGAGAAGAAAAAAACATGGAGTCCAGTTCCTATACCAGAAGATAAGAATGTGATTGGCACCAAGTGGGTATTTAGAAACAAGCTAGATGAGAATGGTGAAGTGACAAAAAACTAAGCAAGATTAGTTTGGAAAGGATATACACAAGAAGAAGGAATTGACTATGGTGAGACATTTCTCCTTGTTGCATGAATGGAAGGAGTAAGAACTCTACTTGATTATGCTACATACAAAGATTTCAAAGTTTATCAGATGAATGTTAAATCTGCATTTCTAAATGGAATATTAGAAGAAGTATACATTGAACAACCAGAAAGATTCGTTGATGATAAAAATAAGAACATGGTATGTAAACTGTACAAAGCCCTATATGGATTGAAGCAAGTACCAAGAGCGTGGTATGAGAGACTTCATCCTTATCTTGTGAAGATTAGATTTGAAAGGACTAATGATAACAACAATCTGTACATAAAGGCAAAAAAAGACAAAAGTATTTTTCTATCTGAAATATTTGCTGATGATATCATATTTGGAGGACAAGATGCTTTGTGTAAGGACTTTGCAAATTAGATGAAGCAAGAATTTGAAATGTTTATGTTTGGAGAGATCAAATTCTTTGTGGGATTGCAAGTATATCAGATGAAGTATGGTATATACATCACTCAGTCAAAGTATGTCAAAGAGATATTGAAGAACTCTAACTATATATGTGACTCAATCTAAGCATGTTAAATAAATCTTTATTTTTTTGGGATGGATGAGTCTAAGCCTGTCGGTACACCTATGGTGACTAGAGTAAAATTAACAAACAAAAACACTACTGGAGAGGTAAACGAGATACAATAAAGATATATGATTGGTAAGTTACAATATGTTGTGCATAGTAGACTAGATATTGAACATTATATATTTATAGTTGCAAGCTTTTCAACTAATCCAAAGGGGATAGACACACATGACTTCTATGAAGAGGATATTTAGATATCTAGAGGAACCAAAGATTATGACTTATGGAATAAACAAGATGTCTACACAAGTACTGACTGGGATGGTAATGTCGATGATAGAAAAAGTACAAGTGGTGGAGCTTTCTTTTTAGGAGAAAGATTGATAACATAGATAAGAAAGAAGTAAAGTTATATTTCAAAATCTGCTGATGAAGCTAAATATATTGCTACTACAATCAAATTCTTCAAATATTGTATTGATTAAACAACTATCAAAAGGTATGCAAGAAGAGATAACCGAGCCTATTACTATTTATTTTGATAACACTAGTGTAATAAATATTTTAAAAAATCTATTGATGCATGCACTAATAAAATAAATATCAATCAAGTATCATTATTTGAGCGAGAAAGTACAAGAGAAACAAGTGAGGCTTGAATATGTGAAGTCTAAAGAGAAGTTTGTAGACATATTTACTAAGCCATTTTCTAAGGATGCTTTTGAGTATCTAAGAGGTAAATTGGGGTCTCACTCCTATCCAAAATTCACTAGTTGAAGATGCATGTTGCATCAATTGATGGATGAAATGTAATATCTTTGTAGAGTTAATACGAAGTTCACTCTTTACGGGTTTCCTAAACTTCTGAAGATGACTGTGATGAAAGTAATGTAATTTGTACATGCAAGGTACAAGGACAACTACAAGGTTTAATAATTTTCATATTGAATTTTATAATGACCTTTGGCATTTTTGTCAAAGGGGGAGAAGTGCACTAAAGAGGAAGAAGAATATCAAATGGGAAGAACATCCAAAGAACAAACAGGAGGAGATCATAAGTAATAAGTAAGAGGGAGAGAAATAGTTAATGAAAGATGATGTTGAACCAAGAAAAAGATCATATCCCAAGGGGGATATATGTTGATGAAGAATTGTTGCTACTGAAGATACATACCAAGTTATAGAGAACTTGTTGATCAAGACAAAAAGATGAAAAGCTGTATTGTTGTCAATGCATACATTTGATTATCTTATGTCATGTTTTGTAATGTAAAATCATATGCGATGTGTTTCCATCAATATCAAAGGGGGAGTCTATTTGCCCCAATTGATAATATAATTGGTAATACTATGGATGTGTGTAAAAGAGTCATATTACTTGTTATGTTGTCACTGATGTCAAGTTTTAGTTGGGAGCACTATGCTAACTTAGTAGTGTGATATATCATTTGATTGATGAAGATGATTTGAAGAAAGTATGTTGAAGACCGAGTTGATAAGTATAGTATGCAATGGACACTTGAAGGAGTTGGACAGTGATAATGTAATGCTGGTTTGGTTGTTTTACAATCATGTGATATTGTAATGTATTGATCTACACAAGCTTTAATTGAGTGACAAGGTTAAAGAGGGAAGACAATATTCATCGAGTGACTATAGTGTTCATCAAGTAGTTAACAAAGTAAGTTAAAAATTCATTTTTTCTCAAAAAAGTCTAGTATTAACTAAGAGCTATATTACCTAAGTGACATGTTATGTTCATTGGATAAAAGCTGGAAGAACAAAAGTATAAAGATAAAATCTAAGGCCAAATTTTGATGGAAATATAGAATGTTTGAGATGTTCAAAGGCACAAGTCAAAGTTTGTTGCAAGATCAATGAATGGGAAAATTCAATAAGATTAGATGATGAAGATTGAAAAAGGATAAGGATGAGTTCAAAGTTCTATGAAAGTTGTGTTTTCCACATGGTTAAGTACATTGAATCTAAGATCGATGATTGTGATTAAGTGCTAATAAATGGAAGAATTTGGAAGCACAAAGATGACTATTTAAGGAGATGTTCAAGACAATATTTGGTTACTGATGATTATGAGAAGTATTGATGCAAAAAGGAAGTAGTTGATCTAGTCAAATCGAGTAGAGTTGAAGGAAGAAGAAAGAGGAATGAATCAACCAGGCAAGAGAACAAAGAAAATAGGTCAGAGTGGAAGATCAGTAGGAGACAAAATATAGGAGATCATAACCATAAATTCAAATGTAGTACTACACCTAAACAAATCATTTTACACTGTTACTTTCTAATCATTGTAGAAAAAAATCTCATAAACCAAGCAAACCTAACAAGTCTATAAAATCCTATATGGTAACATTGATTAGTGATGTATGTAAGTCCTTTACAATAGGTCACTCTTTAGAAAAGACTAAGGAGTGATAATGTCTAGATGATCTTTTGGTTAAAATCCTCTAAAAAGGTCACATTAACAATGTGTTTCTAACCTTTAATGAGGTTGGCTCCTAACAAAGTCACTTCAAGAGAGTGAAATTTTTGGGTTGCTACTTCCAGGTGGTTTTCCCTTAGTAGGGTTTCCATGTTAAAAATATTTGTGTCTAATGTGTTAATGTTTTTATGTTAATTTTAATGTCATTTTCATTTTACTGCATCTCGATAAAACTTGAGTTTATGGTTGCTAATAACTAAGTTTTATTACCATCAATCGATTTTTTTTAAAAAGTGAATGAATAATATATAGTAAAGTACTTGAATGAAATAAATGCAAAGTTGAATGAATATATCAAGTGATTTCTTATGATGATTATGATTTTTTTTGATACTACAATTATTTAAAGGGGTTATCGGATAATTATCTAACAAAGATTACCCAATGAAGAGAAATATCATGAAAAGGAGAGATAATATATAAATAAGAGGAGGGCATCAAAGTGTAGCTGAACTAAAGAAAATAGAACTATAGAGAACATGACAATGAAGTCAATGAGCTAAAAAATTGTATTGTTGTCCATGAATACATTTGATTATCTTATGTAATGTTTTGTAATGAAAAATCATATGTTATGTGTTTCTATCAATGCCAAGGGGGGAGATTGTTAACCCCAACTGATAATGTAATTGATGATGCTATGAATGTATGTAAAAGAATCATACTAGTTGTTATGTTGTCATTGATGTTAAAGTCTTAGTTGGCTAGAGATTATGGTAACTTAGTAGAGTGCTATATCAAGTTGATTGATGAGAGGATTTGAAAAAAGTATATTGAAGACATAGTTGATAAATATGCTATTCAATGGGAACTTGAATGAGTTGGACAATGATAATGTAATGTTGGTTTGACTATTTCACATCATGAAATATTAAAATGTATTGAGCTATACAAGCTATCCCATGTGACAAGGTTAAAGAAGGTAGACAATATTTGTCAAGTGACTGCAATGTTCATCGAGTAATTGGAAAAGTAAAGTTGAAGTTCAGTATTGCCTGAGAAAGTTTAATATTGACCAAGTATTATATTAACTGAGTGAAATGTTATGTTCACCAAGTAATAGTAAGAATAACTATTGGACTAACTGCCAACATTCCCCTTTGATATTTGTGACATGGCTTAATCATGTCTTGTGTTCTATAAGTTTAGTGGTTTTATCAGGCATTGATAGGTCAATAATTTGTTGCAACGAAAACTTTAGCTTTTAATAAGTGGTATTAGAGCTTGGTCACATGTTTGAATCTCCTTAGGTAATGTTAAGGGGTGATTGTTGGAATAACTTCCAATGTTTCCCTTTGAAATTCATGACATGTCTTAACCACCTTTTGTGCTCTATAAGTCTAGTAGTTGTATTAGGCACTAACATGTTGATCTTTTGGTGCAACAAACAACCTAGCTTGTAATAAGAATATTTTTTTTAAAAGATGAAATATGAGGCAAACTTTTGATGAAATAAAGAATGTCTGAGAAGTTCAAAGACATGATTCAAATTTTATTACAAGATCAATGAATGAGAAAATGAAAGGAAGGTCTAATGATGAAGATTGAAGAAGGTTAAGATTGGACACAAAGTTCTATTTTCTGAGTGTCTAGATTATTCAAGATTGATGATCATAATTAAGCGACAATAATTGGAAGAATCTAGAAACACAAAAATGACTATTTAAGGAGGAGTTGAGAATTTTTTTTGGTTTCTTATTGAGTTTCTAGGTAGAAGTTGTTTGAATTCTAAGGAGAAGATCAAAGTGTGAAGTTTTTGAAGTTGAAAGTAGAGCTAGGTGACTGAGCATAGTTGAAAAGAGAAAGAGTGAAGGAGTGAATCAACTAGTCAAGAGAATAGAGAAAAGAGATTAGAGGATAATAGCAGTCATATCATGGACTTTCAAAGAAATTCATAATTATCTCTTAATATCCACAACCATTGAAACTCACTTCAAAAATTTTTGCATCATGTTTATGCAAAGCAACATATTAGGAACACTAGGTCAATAGTTGATATCAATGTTAACAAAATAACCGATCATTATGCAATCAAATCTATATCATGACACTACTATTATCACCATACATCACAATATAATTTATGAAAACAAATCCTTTATTAGGAATATAGGTTTGGTTAACTTTTGGATATGCTAGTTATGTATTTTATTAATGTCAAGTTTTGTCATTGATGACAATATATGTTTATGATTTCATGACAAATAGAGATTCTATATTTTATAGAGGATTATTGGCACAAAAAAGTTGACACAAAACATGTTAAGCTATGCGAGCTTAGCATTATGTTCACAGATGAGTATATATTGAACATCTATGCTTTCTTAAGCTTATGTTAAGTATTAATTGAGTTACTAATCATTTGGTGAAGACTGGTAGCAAATCCATGTACATGAGATATTGATAGAGGCAATTATTGGTAAATTGGTTATATCATATTGGTGAGATAGAATTCATGTTAGTAATTTTGGGTCATGGATAAATACATATTTGTGATGCTATGCTTGTGTTATTAAAGTTTAGAGATAATTCTAGAAAGGTCATTGAAGTAAAACATGCGATATGTTTTATTGGTAGTTGACTATATTGGTATGACATGTTGATCTTTATTTTATAAATTGTTAATTGTATTATAACATGTGGGATCCTAAATGTAATAATTGTAATGATGTTTAAGAAGGAATGTATTCCTTGATGTGGTATTATGTAATTATTTTTACATTAGGGAAGCTCTAGTTGGCCAACCTAATTAGTTATTTAGAAAGGGTATAAAGGGAAGCTATTTTCCTTGGTTAGAATCATCATTTATATAATGTATATAGTTAGTTGATGCCAACTTGAAGGGTGAATAATCAAACCAAAGTAAAGATTGGTTTAGTATACAATGTGAGATTTAAAGGAAATGTATTATTAATTAAGTTGTAGATTGGTTAGTTCAATATTTTGGATATGTTATCTTGAATAATTAATCTTCACTGTTGCTGAAGAAGTTTAGATAGTGGGTCTAGTTGTTTCGCTATTTACCTCTAAAAGGGTTAGAACCTTCTAACAAGGGTTCAAGGTAACTTAATAGGGTTATTTTATTTAATTGATATTTTTGTACTAAATGCACTATAATTGGATCCTAACAAGGTCACATTCTTTCACAAGAAACTTCTATATTAGTACACCATCTCATGGGTTGAATCCCCACTAGGTTTTTCCCTTTGATCGAGGGTTTTCCTTGTCAAAAAATCACTATGTCACTATGTATGGTTTATATCTTCTTATGCTTCATTATTTTAGTTATTAGAGTTGGATTTAATAAGTTTGGATTTAATATTAATTTATCACAACTAATTTTCTCCCTAGTTATGTGTAAAATTTACATCTTAACAATTGGTGTCAGAGCACCAAGTCCTTTTTGAGAAGAAATATTAGTAGCTTGAAGAGACTTATGACATAGAAGAAGGAGAGTCCAAAATTTGATACATAGAACTTTGATAGTTGGAAGGATAAGATGCAGACACTTTTGATTTGCATAGGGATTGACTACTAGTTGATTACAAAGGCACAAGTTAATGTAAAGAAGGAGAGAGATCTACTCTCATGTATAGATAAAGAAAATAATATCTTCTTGCGTAATATGATTTCATGAGAAGAAATGACAAATGTACTTCTTGAATAAGGACTTGTTGATGTAAAAGGTCTTAATCTTGATTATGATATTTAGACTAGATTAGAGAGATTATATGAAGGTGACATTCATATAGAGAAATCTAAGTTACAAAATTTTAAATCTAAATTAGAAAGTTCCAGGATGCAAGAATATGAATCTGTTAGGTCATATTTTCAAAGGATCACTAAGATTTCCACATGAATAAAGAGCTCTAGAGGAACTATAACAAAATATGAAGTATATTATAAGATTATGAGGACTTTAACTCATACTTATAATAGTAAGGTAAATTCCATAAAAAAAGTTATCATCTAATGGAAGATTTCAATACAGAGACTTTTATTGGGAAATTGGAAGCTTTTAAGAATACTAGATTAAGAGATTCTTTTCCTAGAGTTGAGACTACTTTCAAAGCTAGTGTACATAATGATATAAAAGAGAAATAACAAAAAGTTTGAGCACTAGTGGAGATTATGCTAGCTATTGGGTAAAGGTTTAAGAAGAAGAAAGGAAGATTGATGTGCTTATTTCATTGATTGATAAAACAGAACCCAAAGATAAGAAATCACTTTTTGTTTGTTGGCATTGCAAATAATTTGGTCATTTTTCTTTTAGATGTATGAAAAGAGAATCGAAACTTAAATCTAGAAAGCCGTATAAGTCAAAAACTCTAAAGGATTATTTTTAGACAAGTGATAATGAGACGTAAGCTAAAGAAATTAATTTCTTTGATAGTGACAATAAATACAAGATAGGATTTATTGATATTAAGGAGAAAATACATATTAAAGAAGAAAAGGCACTTGTATCAGAGGTTGAGAAAAATAAATCTTATTGGATAATAGACATGGACATTCATATCACATAATAAGTAAAAGAGATAAATTTGTTGAGTTAAATAACTATAAAGGTTGTGTAGTCATTGTTGGTAACAATTTTCCTTGTCCTACTAAAGGAAAGGGATCTATTACTCTTGATGGTAAAATTAACACTAAGAATTTATATTTTGTTGATGACTTAAAGCACAACTTGTTGAGTGTTGGGTAGCTTGTTGATAAGGGCTTTCATCTACAATTCATTGAGAAGACATGTACAATCACGGACACACATATAATTTTTTTTGTATAGGTACAATAACTAGAGGTAATGTTTTTAAGTGAATCCTATTGAGATAATTTATTTGGTTGCAAAAGTAGATGATAGTTGGTTATGTCATAAAATATTTGGTTGTATAAATTTTGATAACATAGTAAATTTTACAAAACCATCCCCTTTGCATGCTTCATTTTCCTGAAGGCAGGTCACAAAGCCCACCAGTGCCCCACTGCAGTAAAGAAGTTGCCCACGGAACCAGTTATCTTTGACCAAGCCAAGAAGAAATCTCACCCCTTCGGTAAGGGTAAGATGAAGTTTATCTAGAGGCACAAAATTTCTGTGGTGTAGGGGAGGAAGGCCATCAGCCAGAAGGATAAAGCCTCGAAGGATATCCCTAAGAAGGTCACTCCCAAGGAGCAGGCAAGTGCTACCCCCCTCGAGAAGAGTCCTGCCTCAGAGATGCCTGTATCAGCCTCGAAGGAGGGTCCAAAAATGCAGGCAAGTTGCCACTCCCAAGCCATGGGACCAGAAGAGGAGCTAGCTCCACCTTTGGAAGAAATAGAGCAGCTTATTTCTGTAGTGGAGCAAGCACCTCTCTCAAAAGCTATAGAGTAGCTTAGTTTGGGGTAGGAAGCCCCGAACCGTATTATTCCAGAAGTAAAGGAGAGCCAAGATATACTTTCCCATAAGATCACAGATGCCCAGACCCCTTTACAATTGAAGGGGGGAGAACTTACTATTCCCAAAGGGCTGGAGGCCAAGCTCCATCTTCTCATTAAAAATACGGATCCATACCATATCGCTTAGTGGGAAGGTCAGTTAGAGAGACGATTAGCCTATATGACTAGTGCATGGTAAAGAAGAAAAAGAAGAACTAGAAGAACCAAAACAAAGTCCTCCCTCCTCTATCTCCAACATCTACCAGAAGTAGGGTTAAAGCTGACGTTGGGATAACCCCTAAGGGAGCAGGAAGAAAGAGCTCAAATCAACTTCTACAAGAAGAAACAAAAAGGAACTTGGCAGATGGGAGCCAGAGAAACATCAAGGATTTCTCAGGAAATAAGAAATGAAAGTCATTTCATGGAATATAAGGGGCCTAAATGGGGCTCATAAACAAGATCTAGTCAGAAATATGATTAGAGACCATAGACCTGATTTTCTAATGTTACAGGAGACTAAGATGAAAAGGGACCTAGTTAAGAGGATATCCTTCAATAAAACTTTTAGCTGCGTTGCCTTGGATTCAGAAGGTGCTTTTGGAGGAGTACTAATCCTGTATAGCTCTAGGGCCTTCAAGTTATCTACTCTTTTCAGCACTCACCATGCTCTTCTGTGTGAGGTTTCTCACATCTTTAGTAGTGATTCTTGGCTTATCCTAAACCTGTATGCCCCCAACACCAAGAAGGATAGAAAAAGTTTTTGGATCAAGCTCCTCAACATCCTTTCCAATTGCAATGTTAATAAAGGTATCCTCATGGGGGACTTCAACACGCCTCTCTTTGATGCTGAAAAATGGGGGGGTCTCGCCCTGGATCAAGACAGTAAGAGTGACCTTTCTTTGTTCATTCAAAATCTTGCCTTCTTGGATATGGACCTTCAAGGGGGTAGTTTCACTTGGTCTAACAGGAGAGTTGGGGGAGAAAGCATTCAGGTTCACCTTGATAGAGCCCTAATATCTCCTGAGTGGCTTCTTTCCCATTCATGTAGATTATCCCTCCTCCCTAGGGTGGGTTTCGATCATTCCTCAATTTCTCTCTCTGTTTCCCCTCTATCTAGCAAAAAGGCCTTCCCTTTTTGCTTTGAGAAAATGTGGCTTTCCCATCCAGCGCTGGAAGGAAAAATATCTTCTTGGTGGAACTTTGAGGTTGATGGTACTACTATGTACAGAGTTGCCCAAAAATTGAAAAATGTGAAAAGGAACATTAAATCTTGGAACAAAACTGACTTTGGCCACATTTTCCAAGAGAAAGATGAGAAAATTGATCAACTCAATTCTATCCAGGAAGAAATCTAGCTCTTCGGATACAATGCTAACAACAGGTAGGAGGAAATGGAAATCCTCTTGGATTTGCACAACATCATATCTAATGAAGAGCTTTATTGGAAACAAAGATCTAGAGTTAGCTGGTTGAAAGAAGGAGATCGTAACACCAAATTTTTTCACTTGACCACCCTCAAGCATTGGGCTAATAATAGGATATCTAATATCAAAAAGGGCCAGGTTTTGGTTTCTAACAATGAAGAAATAGTGAAGGAAGTTGTTTACTACTTCTCCTCTCTCCTCACAGCCGATCCCTGCCTCTCTGCATCTGATCAAGAGGATATCTTGGCAGCCATCCCCCCCCTACTGCAAGATCATCATAATTCCATGCTGAAAGCTATCCCCACCGTGGAGGAAATTCACCAGGCCCTCTTTTCCCTCCCAAGGGATAAAGCTCTGGGCCTTAATGGTTTCCCTACCTTTTTCTTTCAGACTTATTGGAATGTGATTAAGAAGGATGTGGTTAAGGCGGTTCAAGAATTCTTTGGGGCTAAGAATCTTCTCAAAGAACTTAATGGTAATTTTCTTGTCCTCATCCCCAAGATTTTGGGAGCTGACTCTTTGGAAAAATTTAGGCCCATTAGCCTCTACAATTCTTTCTACAAGATCATCTCCAAGGTTCTCACTTCAAGACTCCTCAACATTCTTCCCCTGATCATTTCACCCTAGCAAACTGGCTTTGTCCCCGACAAGCAGATCCTTGATTCCATCATTTCGGTTCACGAAGTCATTCACTCTCTTGAGGCGGGCAACAAGGAAGGTTTCCTTCTCAAACTTGACTTGTCTAAAGCTAACGACAGGGTCGACTGGAATTTCCTCTTTGCTATCCTTCGGGCCTTTGGTCTCAGTGCTAAGGTTTGCAAGTTTATCTCTTAGCTAGTGTCTTTTCCCTCTTTGTCTATTCTAGTTAATGGTCACCCCACTCATTTCTTCTCCCCTCCATAGGGTTTAAGGTAGGGTGATCCCATTTCTCCTATCCATTTTTTCATCTTGGCAGAATGCTTGGGCAGAATCATCCAGAAGAAGATCCAAGACAGGGTTTTGAAAGGTCTTAGGCCTTCTTCTGGGCCCTCTACTTTCACCCACTAGCAATTTGTGGATGACACTATCTTGGGGGGTGAAGCCTCTATTCGAGAGGCCAAGACTTTCAAAAGCATTCTGAACTCCTACACCAGGGGCTCAGGACAGGGTATCAATCTAGATAAGAGTTTGATCTTCTTCCTCAATACCCCTTTGGAGAGGTAGAGGAAAATTGCTCGCATTCAAGGATGCGACATAGGGTCCCTTCCAGAAACTTATCTTGGGCTTCCTTTTGGAATGAAACCTTTAGATTCCTTTTGGATCAACATTATAGACAATTTCAACAGGAAACCTGTAGGTTGGAAAGGGGCCACCCTCAATCAAGCTGGCAAATGATCCCTGTAAACTCTACTCTCTAGAACCTCCCTACCTATGCCCTCAGTATTTTTAGGATTTTGGTTAAGTTTGTGAAAATATTGGAGAGAATTTAGAGAGATTTTCTCTGGATAGGGACTGATGACCACAAGAGATACCACCTGGTTGCTTGGGACTTAGTCTGCCAACCCAAAAGCTAGGGTGGTCTTGGTATTAGAAAAATTTCTCACCTCAATCAATCCCTTTTAGCTAAACATCCTTGGCACATCTTCCAAAGCCCAAGTGTTTGAAGGGATATTATGGATGAGAAATATCTGGATAGAATATCTCTTTACTCCATTTTTCAAAGGGCTGAGTGCCGACGGGGTCCCATATTTGGAATGGAATCTTGAAGGTCCTCCCCCTTGCTAAATCTAGGGCAAAATGGAAAGTTGGAATGGGAGACAAAATCCTTTTTTGGTAGGATACCTAGCTATGTTAGGAACCCCTCATTAATCACCCCATATATGGTAGGTGGGCTGATTAGTGTATTGGCAGATATGGTTTGATGGTAAGGAACTATAGAAATGGTAATGAATGGCACAATCTGGTGGAACTTTCACATGACCTCAAGCCTTTAATGTCTTCTCTGAATGCCATCTTCATCAACTAGAATGGCGACTCTTTAGTTTGGGGATATTCTTCAGGGGGGCTTTACTCTGTGGCCATTGGTTATCTATCCCTTATGAGCATAGAGGAGAAACCTATTTGGGCCAAAGCCTGGATCCCTGGGCTTACGCCTAAGATAAACATTTTCTTCTGGATCCTCCTTGAAGATAAAATCCTCACCCAAGATAATTTAGCGAAGAGAGGCCAAATTTTACCTAATAGATGCTACCTCTGCAAGCAAGACTTGGAAACAGTTAATCATATGTTCATCCACTGCCCCTTCTCCTCCAGGGTGTGGAGCAAACTGACAACTAACTTGGACTTCAACTGGTGCCCTCCAGCTTGCATCCAGGATTTCTTTAGTCAGTGGAGAAGCCACCACCAAAGTTTGAATTCTAAATTATTGGGCTCCTAGATCCTCCCACACTTATACTGGGGAATCTGGAAGGAGCACAACAAAAGGATATTCAGAGATAGAGAAGCCCCTGAGGTTATAATTGCCGAGAAAATTGAAAGCCTCATGATAGAGAACTATGCCATAACCAGAGAAGGATACATAAAGGTAGGAGGGAACAATAAAGCTAGGAAAGATGATAGGATCAAAAGAAGACAGGAGGCTATTTGGTCTTTTCCCCCTGAGAACTGGCACAAAGCCAATTTTTATGGGGTGGTTAAGGGGAATCCAGGTCCAACTGGATGCGGAGGTACCATAAGAAATAGTTTGGGAGGTGGTATTGCTTCTATCTCTTCCCCTATTGGCCACCAAACCAATCATCTAGTTGAAGCCAGTGCTGCTAGGTTCACTATTAAGTTGGCCCTGGCCTCAGGGATTGAGCAGCTATGGCTTGAAGGTGACTCCTTAAATATAATAAATTGCATCTTAGGAGTCACTAAACCCTCCTAGACCATTGAAAGCATTATTGAGGATCTTAAATTAGACTTAAGAAAATTTAAAAACTACCACGTCAACCACGTTTATCGTGAAGCAAACACGGTCACTGACTAGTTCGCCAACAAAGCGGTTGCTAGCAACTCAGTGATGACATGGGGAAGCAATAATGATTTTTTGGCGGCAGTGATTGAGCTAATCCAAAAGGAGAAAATCCATGGCACCAACATAACGTCTTTTTAATTATGACAGGATTTACAAAATTGTACTTTAAAAAGGGATTTATTAGGAGTTATGCAGAACCCCCTCCAATCCATAATCATGTGTACGGAAGACACGATTTGAAGGAAGCCAAAAAAAATTCCATAAACATGCGCAAATTTATTTTTGCTCTCAACGCCTTTTGCTATTCTGAACTCGGCATTACTACTAGTGGGTTAAGGTTTGTTGAGCTAAAAATTGCAATGGTGGGAGAAAGGATCAGAAGAGAGCCATGGGGAAAAGCAGAGAGATGGAAAGAGAAGAGGAAGATCTGGAGAAAGCTCCAAAAGAGAGGCATCACCAAATTCATAGAGAAGCTTGATGGATTTGATGCAGGGGTTACTAAAGCTATGGTTGATTCCTAGCAAAATGGCAGGGTCAAAATTGATGGTGTTTCCCACCAAATCTCTAAGGGTCTCATTATAGAGGTGACTGGCTTTTCTCAGGATGGCCTAAACTTCTATAGGGACAAGAAGATGTCCACCAACGCTATCAATGACTTTGTTAAGGATGATAAGGAGAAAAGAAATTTGGTCAAGATTGGCACCTACTACGATATTGATTCCATCAAAAAATTTTGGAGGTATGTTCTCAGGATCATCATTGAATATGTCACTCTTGACCCCAGGTTTGATAGAATTAGGACTCATATTTTTGTTTTGTTAAACCATTTAGACACAAAGTGAAAATTTCTTTTCCATTTTTCATTTTCACCTCCATGGACAAGAATATAGAAGGGTTCAAGAAATGCCCTGTCAAAAATCCTACCCTCCATGAGGGTCTCTTGCTTCTAATTTATGAGTTCTCAAAAACCATAACTAGAGGTAAAACCATTGGGGATTTGGGTAGTGCCTTGGAGGACACTGCCAGTTCTGATTTTAGGGATGAGCTTGTAGTGAAATCAGAGAAAATTGACACCCCAAGCAAAACTATCCCTATTACCCGTGACCCTCGCATCCCTAGCAGGAAAAGCCCCAGATGTCTTTCCCCTATCCCCCCCTCTCCTCATTCAAAAGAGGTGAAAGAGGCTAGTGATGATGATGTGGAGTCTGATACAGAGTCTGAGGAGGAGGACTCGGAGAAGGGGAAGGAAAGTGAGATGGAAGAAGTTAAGGGGAGAGATAATGACAAGGAGATGGTGACCCCTATGGACCCCAAGGTTAACCCCAAGAAAAGAAAAGTGAACCAGGCCCTGCCCCAAGAACATCCTAGCGACCCTGTTGAAGTGCCCCCCAGCCCCACCTCACCCAATTCACCTCAGGAGGTTCCCATTTCACCCTTGGAGGAGATGATTGAAATCATGGTTGAAAAAGGGGGGGAGGTCATTAGAAAGAACAAGAGGAGGGCCTGGATGAACTTCTATGGGGACAAGGTCAGTTTGGGTATTGTTAGAGAACCTGCTAAAATCCAAGTGCTAGAGGACCTTGACAGAAGCACCCACTATGACGAGCTCCTTGACTCGGCTCTTCTAGTTATCTCTGATAATGTGCGAGAAACTGGTTTCAACTTCCTGAACAATGCAAAGAACAGTCTGATTGACAAATTTCATTCCATCAAGTGGCTTTTTTAGGAAATTAAGGCTCTGAAGGATAGGAGCAACTAGCCCAACAACCAAGATACTGACAAGGACCAACACGACAGAGGGAGCAAGGACCAAGTGGGTAGCCAGGAGAAAGACAGAGGGTAGGTCTCTAGAGACCATCAGGATGATAGACTCACCCAACTAGAGCAGAAGGTCCAAAAGTTGGATTCTATCCACCAGATAATCACCAAACAGATAGTAGAGACCCTTCACACCTTGAATGAGAATATTGTCGATCTGGGTGACTATCTGACTATAACTGGCCTTAAAAAGGAAGTGGAGCAGAACACAGAGCAAGGATTCAACTGGGATGAATTTCAGAAAGAGGCTAGCGACCAGGTGAATCAGGGGAACCAGATGAATACTCCTACCAGGATTTAGGAAGAAGCAGCCAGTTAGAATGACAATGATGTTGAAAAAACCCTGCAGGCCATGGACATGGATGGCCACTAGCCTGTTCGCTTGGCTTTGTCCCTAGCCTTTGTTCTTTGATTTCGAGCCTTCTTTTCATTTCGGCCTTTTGAGGAAATTTTTCTGTTTGTTTAGACTATTTTTTCTCACTCTTTTTGCTGTAAAAATTTGGGTTTCAGGATCCCTGTAAAACCTATTTTACCTAATAAAAAACATAGTAAATTTTAGCTGAGTAATTTGAATAGCATAAGGGATCTACCAAATATAGTAACACCCTCTTATATGATGTCCAAGGAATGTGTAATAGATAAAGAAAAGAAGAGTTCATTTCCTAGCAAGACATTTACTACTTCTGAAAAGTTGGAAACTATTCATATAGATTTGTGTAGTCCTAGAAAGACTAAATTTTTTTATGGTGAAATATATTTCATTCTTTTTGTTGATTATTATTTAGAATGATGTGGGTTAAATATCTAAGTGATAAATTTGACCCTTTTGAAAAATTCAAAATAAATATGATATGAGAATCAAATGCCCGAGGTTTGATAGTGGAGGAGAATTTATTTCTAACTAATTTAATAATTTTTGTGAGGAAAATGAAATTCATAGATAGGTATCAATTCCTAATACTCCAAAAAATAATGTTATAGTAGAATGAAGAAATAGAGCTACAAGTGAAGCAACTAGAGTGGCATTTCTTGAGGGTAATATAACACATGTTCATTGGTGAGAAGAAACTACCATTGTAGTATACACTATGAAAAATGTTCAAATTAGACAAGGAACATGTAAGACACCTTTGTTGGAACTACAATTGGAACAATTATTATGTTGTGATTGATGTCAAACCATACTGGTAAGACAATAGCTAACAATGTAGAGTTCCATATCGCTTGATTGATGAAGAGAATATGAAAAGAGAAATAACAAGATGAACTAGTAAAGTGGTTGAGTAAAGAGGCATAAGTATGATGGAACTACAAAGGGTACTCGATCAATTAGTATTTGACAGGATAATATGTTGTTTAAACATTGTATTAAGTGAAGAAGAAAGAAAAGTTGAAGTGTAGAAGAGATGATCGATAGAAGTCAAGAAGTTAAGTAAAACACTAGTTTGACTACGAAACATGTTACTAGGTCAATGGAGAAGTTAAAAATTACCAAGTAGAAGATTAAGGAATTTAAGTATTAGTTGAGTGGTGGTAATACCTAAGAAAGATGAAGGGAAATTGAAGTAATGACTGACATAGTGATGGCAGAGTAAGTCAATACAAGCTGAGTGAGATAGATCAATAGTCACTGAGCTAGCCAATGATGCCTTAGCTGAAGAACATAGTGATAATTGAGTGTCATCACATTAATAGTCTGAGAAAGAATCAAGATTTGAGGCCAACACAATTGAATTTATGGAATAGACAAAATGTGTTAAAAATAAGCATTGATGAGATGACATAATTAATGCATGAATTAAGTTTTTTAAGCGATCTAAGGAAAAGATTCAATGCAAAGTTTCCAGAAGTTTCAAGGAAAGAAGTAGAAGGAAAAAATGATGAAAATATTTAACAAATTTGATCAAAGCCTAAAATCTATGGATATGTTTAAGTGTAAAATGATTAAACCTATCTATTTAAGGAGGCATATGAGATGCTACATGTTAGTTGGCTAGAAAATTTGTTAAGAACAAGAACAAGAGTTGTAGAGGAAAAGTGAGAAATTGGAGAAAGTGAGAATACTTGATGTGTTGCCAACAAGACCAAAGATGGAGAATGTGATGAAGACTAGTAATTAAACCAGAAATGAGCTGAATGGAGATTTGAACATGTAAAGTGAGTTGTGATTTATTAGATCAATCTAGCTATTACTTTCTAACCATTATAACACTAAAATACTTTAATCAAGGTTACCTAATAGTCATGTTGTAATTCCTTTAATCAAGGTGACATTGTGATGAGATATTTTGAACACCTCTAACAAGGCCACTCATAATAGGGTGTTTAAATCCTTTAATAGGGTTACACCTAACAATGTATTTTTTAAACCTTTAATAGGGTTGGCTCTTAACCAAGCTCACTTCAAAAGAGTGAAAAAGTGGTAGCATGTTACTTGGTAGTTTTTCCCAATTGGGTTTCCATGTTAAATCATGGTGTCATACTTGTGTGAATGTTGTTTTCATGTTTCATGCTATTTTTTTTTAATGTTTCTACAATTTGACTAAAATTAAATAGAGAGCTAAGTTTTGATAAAAATAAGTTGAGTTAAAGATGATTTTATTTATGGATCGAATGAATTTATGAGTTTGATTAAGTTGTTAAAAGTTGAATTGGTACATGTGGACCTAAGGATAACTGAGTCACCCCCCTCTCAATTATTCTAACCATTCTAAAAAACTTATGAGATATGGTTTGGTCATACTCTTGTAGTAAAGTACTTCATTTTTTTTGGAAGTAAGTGTTCTATAAAAAAAAAGATGATATAGGGAAGTTTGATCCTAGAAGTGATGGAGGTATCTTTCTTAGTCATTCTACTAAGAGCATGACATATAGATATTGAAATTTGAGATTGAATAATATTGTTGAAAGTGAAAAATATTAGGATTGACGAAAGATTTCAAGTTTAGGAGAGAACACTTGATTATGATTTAGATGACAATTCAAATAAGGCTAGTAGAGATCAGAGACCGATAATAAATTAGACATAGACCAAGAAAAATTCTTTGAATTGGATAATGATATCCATGCAGAGATTGAATAAGAACCTAGAAAACAAAAAACAAAATATAAATACGTTTCAAAGAATCACCTTTAAGATCAGATCATTAATAATGCTAGAAGAGGAGTGTAAACAAGAGAATAGACAAGGAAAGAAATCTATTTTATTTGTGTTAGTGAATATATTTGCGTTCAAGCTAATATCTTCTAATGGACTCTATTACCCACTATTTTTGAAGATATTTGAGTTTTTAACAATTGGGAAGGTTCATTAACTACCTTCCCTCTAAATTATATGAGGTGCAACTCCCCCATTGGATGTTTAATGAATCCCTAAATTAAAACATATATGCCTATTTTTTACCATAAAACATGAAAGAGAACACATCTTGTTCTTGGATGAGAGGTCAATAAATTATAGGAAATAATAATTGAAATAAGAAGATTCAAATTGCTTCAAGCATTTGGCAATTAATTTTTTATTAGAAGATAACAATAATATCATAATTAACTAATTCATTAATAAAAAAAGATCAAGGATTTCAAAGAAAATATTTGAAAAGAAATCTTTGTCAATTCAATCTTTAGATGACACAGATCTATATTAATTCTATAAATCCATTCATATTGTATTGACTCACAACTCAATAACAAAAATCTACCATGTATCAGATATCATTCCAGTTCTATCATTACTATCAAAACATAATGTTTGACATATATTAACACATAGAAAAAACCTCATGTTTTCCTTCCTTAATATTTTAACCTTGAAAAAGGTTGTTTAATCTACCTTAAATAGTTTCAATGTCAAAGGGGGTCTCCTTGAAAACCCAACCTCCTTGATAGTTAAAAAATGAAGTTACAATAATAGAAAAAGAGTTTAAACAAGACACACATCCTTTGAGTTTAAAGGAAAAACATAAACATAAAGAAACCCTTTATACAGGTGGACTGTGAGTTTTATTTATGGCTTGATCCTCATCACTATTTGAGTGATGCGCTAATTTTTGATAACTATATGCACTTATGAATTCTTGAAGTGCATTTGAATTCATGTTCATTAAAATCAACAACCATATTTTCCATATATCCCTGCCCCACTTCATCATGTTGAATTATCATGTGTATTCTGGCAAGTGTTCTAGGTAGAGAGTCACCATGGATTCAATGTGTGCAACCTTTGAGAAGTATGTGGCTATAGGATTAGTTAATTCCTTGGTCTCCTTCAAATATCCTTCAAAGGATTTTACCAAAGGTTTAATATCAAAGTTCCCTTTGTCAAATTGAGCCACACTATTGGTATTTATAATCTGCATGTCCTTGGTGAAGCAAGTGTACATGTGATTAATTTTTGTCTTGATACTTTGAGTATTAGTAATGGAAGATCTGTAGATTGAGAATCTTCAACTCATGTTCCTTTTAATTATGTATAATACACCATGATCCACTTCCTTGAGAGGATTCTCAGTTAAGAATTTCTCTAAACCATATTTTTATACATCTAAGATTTGCATGATTTGCATGACTACAACTAAGCAATTACCTTCTTTTGTTTCCCATGCAGACCTTTGTGTTTGAACTTTGCTTTATAAAGCACCAGCCTCATTAAAAATTGTAGTACATTGTTAAAGGAACTCTTTGCCTTTCTCAATCATGTTGTCTATCCATTCATCCATAGCTATCACTAAATTTTTTCCACTTTGAACTTGACTCAAAAGTATTTTACTATCAGGTGATGTAGAGTCAAAAGTCTGAGGAGTTTGAACTAGTGGTAAAACACCACAATCATATAGGGAGTCAATATATTCAACCATCTTGTTAAATACTTGTTTTAGTTCTCTTTTCTCCTTCACATCCTTCTGTAATTAAACCAACACATGTTGAGAAGATTCACTTAAACAAAACTCCTTGTTCTCTCTGTTCAACACATCTAGACCCACTTTTGTAATTTCAAACTCTTTGACAAATAGACCTGCAGAAGTATCTTTTGGTTTGTATGAGTAAACTTCTACTATAAATTCCTTAGTTTTAGCATCTGTGAACACACAAGCACAATTCTTCATTCTGTTAGGCTTTTGGGCCTTATTAGTGTACTATATCACCATGTCTCTTACAAATACAAAGATTGGTACTAAGCTCCTCTTCTTGCTTATTGAAATTGTAAGCTTTTTGGGTAATGATGGGGAAGGTTTAGTTCCCATCGAGTCTTTTATGGGCGTGTTCAACAAATCTAGAACTTGTGAAATACTATCCAAAGTTCCTAAGCCTATTATTCATTATTTATTAAATCTTCATTCTATTCTTTTTCAACATCAAGGTGTTGGTCTCAAATTGGTTTTGACAATTGAGTGTCAACACCCTTAATCAATTCTCAAATTGATGCCAAGTATAATATAGATGCCGAGCTATAGTATGTGTCGAGCCAGAAACCAACAAGTGTCGAGTGATAAGTGATGTTGAGTCACTATAGGTGCCGAGAAAAGTATAGATGCCAAGAGAGATAGAATTACTATTGGAGCCAAATGAGACAAAATTCCTATATGTGCTGAGCATCAACAAGTAGTAAGTGCCGAGTAACATAGAATCAACATATGAGTTTGTGTCTTCACAAACTTAGATGTAAACTATTTTTGAAGCCAATTTAAGATGAATCTCAAAGGATCTTGAAGATAAGATTAAATCTTTTGCATTTCCTATGTAACCAACATGTAGCCAATTAGAAAAATCAAGAAGGCATGCAACCAATAAGAAAAGTGAAAGAACTAAGTGGAAAATGAAGAACCAATATTGATTGTATATTCATACCTAACCCTAAGTTTTCAAAGCCTTTAAAAGGAGGACAAAACCCCATTGTGTGTGCATCTATGATAAGTGTATGGGTGAATTATAGTGAAGTTTAGAGGGATGTTTAAATAATTAGAAGGAAGAGTAGCATTGTAGAATTTAGTTGGTTACAGTAGAGCATCAAAATTTCAAGGAGAGACATATTAGATCAAGGAAGGATCAAAACAGACAGAGCAAAATGAGGATCTAGAATTAGAAATTAAAGATTGCAAGTTATCAGGTCAAGACTTTATAATACTCTCTAGCCATTGTATTAGGAATGAAAATCCTATGATGATAGGTTGGTTTAATAGCCATGTTGTAAGTTTTGAAGCAAGGTGCTAAATCCTTTAATAGGGTAACATTCCAAGTGAGTGTTTGTAAATCCTTTAACTAGGTCACTTTTAACAAGGTGTAAAGTCTTTAATAGGACATGCCTTTCACAGGGCAAACCATTGGAAGTTGCCAAACTTTGTAACCTTAAATAGTTACATATTGCTATAGTGATACTTTGTGGGTGTCATCCCCACCCCAATTTTACCTTCTCATTTTGGAGGGTTTATGGGTTACCAAAATCTTGTGTCATCTATTTTCATGCATGTCTTTATTTTTCATGTTAAGTAGATATGTTAGATGCATGTGAATGATTTCAGCTAAAATGTTTTAAAAGGTTAAATTTAGTTACTTCTAATTCACCCCCCCCCCCCCCCTCTCTTAGAAGTGAATCTTCCTACTTGTAAATTCTAACAATTGGTATTAGAGCCTAGTTCTCACAAGGAGCTTTACAAGTTGGAGAAAAGATCTACAAATGGAAGTCCAAAAACTTGGGAAGGTCATAGAGAATCAGACAATTGATGTACAACTTGCTCTACACACTTTGGAAGAAGCAAGAGAAGAACTAAGAAAATCTTTAAAGAGAAGAAGAGAGGTTGCCATTGCTGAGAATGAGACACAATACAAGGAGGTTGACACCTCAAAGTTGTTAGCAAATGGAGATTCCAAAGAGTTTGATGCAACAATAGTAGACCTAATGGAGAAGAATAGAGCCCAAGTAGAAGAAATTAGAACACTCAAGATTGAACAAGAATCTCAAGCCATGATGCTTTGTGAAGTGATTGAATAGAAGAAATGAGCCATTGAAGATAAGGCTATGCTAGAAGAAGATAAGAGAAATCTTACCAATAGACTAGATAAAAAGTCAATTGAGCTTGCAAGAATTTTAAACATGTAGCTAGACACCCTAAGCTAGATGATGAATGCACATCATGAATTGAATGTCAAAGACATTGAGATCTCTACATTGAAGATGCAAAATGAACAACCACAAAATGACCTTAAAAGAGAGAAGGAGATTGCAGAAAGCTTCAAAAAACCAAATAAGTCCATCAAGTACTTTGAACAACTATTGAAATCACTAAGAGCCAGAAATGATACTTCAAGACTAGAATACACCATCACTAAACAAGGAGAGTCATCCAAGATTGCAGAAGAAAGGAGTGACAAAGGTAAGAACACTAAACCTACTTGTCATTTTTGTGGTAAAAAGGGACATACCTCTAATGTATGTAGGAGAAAGAATGCCCATCAACATGAAAAACCTAAGAATGTGAGCCACTATCATAAGTGCAACAAGCAAGGACATCAAGAACATAACTGCAGGACTAAGAGTATCAGAACAACAAGATTTGAAGGTCACTGCTACAATTGCAAGAAGTACGGACATACAACTTTTGAGTGCAGATCAAAGCCTATGTGGACACCTAATTAGCCAGCAAAGGGAAGTAACCATAGACATCACTACAATTGGGACTACAACACTAGGTATAGCTATCATTACTGTCAGGAACATGGACACATTCCTAAAAATTGCATAAGAACACATTTCAGTGGAAACTACAACAGATAGTTAAGCCAAACTACATGCTTCAGTTGTTTGAAGACTGGTCATATTAGCAAAAATTGCCCAACAAGGTCAAAGGCACCCAAACCAAGATCAACAAAGGAAAAGAGAAGGTGGATGTTGAACACATCAGAGGAGAAATGAATAAGACATGGAAGAAGAAAGATGGAAGTAAAACATCAAATGAAGGGATCACTCCACCTAAAAGGTCAAGTGGTCACACCTCATCCAACTAAGCACAAGAAGGCATGATGAACTAATTTACAAGGCTTTATCATACATTAGTTCCTAAACAAGAAAGTACTAAAAAGGAAAGATCAACATAAATAGATATGTAAAGTTAAAATTTCAAGATTGCAGAAGTATTGCCAAGTTGCCTTCAGATGCTGAGTAAAATTTCAATACATGCTGAGTTGATTGCCAAAATCAATAGAAGCCAAATGATTAGTTGTAGCTAAGTTGGTAGTGGAAGCTGAGCAAAGAGAAATTTTAGTTGAAGCTGAGTGAGGGATACTTCTATAGATGCTGAGCATTTGGAAAGACAATGGAAGTTGAGTAATGCAGAAATGCTTAAGAAGCTAAGTGGACAACAGTAAATGCACTAAGCATTAAATGCTATGAAAATAGGGTATATTATCGCATTTTGAATCATTTTTCTTCATTGTGAACTAAGAGAAAAGACAAAGAAGAGTATAGAATGACTTCAAAGTAGAGAATCCAACATTTGAGCCAATTTTAACAGTGATTCAACACAATTTCATCGAATTCAAGGTATTTACATTTGTGCCAAGCTATGTGTTGTGGTGTCCACAACACATGTCCCATTCCTCACTAGAAATGGGGACCCCCTTTTTTTTTTGACTCTTGGACTCACAATTCGAGAGTCAGGAGAAGAATTTGAATTTGAAAGTTGAGTCCAAAAATCAAAAAATTGAAAAAACACAAAAAAATAAAAAAAATTGAAAAATCATAAAAAAAAAAAAAATTGAAAAATTGATGAAACACAAAAAAAAATAAAATTGAAAAACCAAAAAAAAAAAAAAAAAAAAATCTCTTAGCGTCGTAGCGCACTCCACCATGCAAGCTACCATGAGTGCATAGCTGCGTGTGCATCATTGCGAGCACGCCATAGTGCGCTCCTCCGTGCATGCCACCCCCACGTGACACAAGTGCATCACATCACACTCAATCATGCACACTGTTGCCAGCGCGTTGCAGGGTGCTCCACCGTGCACATTGCCACAATGTACTCTATTGTGCACCACAGCACGCTCTGCCCCGCGCATCACCGTGTGCGCTGCGCTCTCCTTCGCATGCACATGCAACAGTGCACTCTATTGTAGCTCGCGTGCACGTGTCCGCGCCACCACAGTTCATGTGATTGCATTCACAAGTCAGGTTATTGCTGCTCCAATGCCAACAATTATATATTCAATATATGGGTTTCAAAAGATTGCTTTCTTTGAGCAGAAGGCAACTGGATCCATTGAAGCATAAAATAACATGGCTAGAGAGCTTAAGCACATGAAGGAGATGATGTCTCTTTTATGCAATGAACTTGTGAAAATAAAGTTGAATTCTTCAAGAAACCAAGTTAATCATCCAAGACAACTTTCTACCCAGAACAATTATTCTCAAAATTAGAGTGAAAATTTTAACCTTTACAAGGACATCAACAATGAGAATAATCGTATTATAGGATTGAGTACAAGTAAAAATGGGTATGGGCACAATGATGTTTCAGATCAGCCTCCCCAAATCATGGAGAAACAACCTTTGTAGTTTAGTGCAATGATGTTTGAATCATATGATTTTAATCTACAGGAGGACTAAATGATGAAGATGGTCAAGAGGAGTTTGTGTTCCCATTCAATGAAGAAATTCTTCCAAGTGTCAATGTCGCAATAAGTGTGGATATGCCAAGAAATCTTGAGGGTGCAGGAAAGTTTGAAGTTCCAAAACTCCATGAAGTTGCAAAAGGTGATAGAAATGCAAAAGATCCTGAGGTTGGTGAGATTTTTGAATCACAAAGTCATCAAGAAGAAGATACCAATTCTTCCTACTGTGATATTGATTCCCCATTGGATAAAGATAAGATATCTCCCTCAAAACAAGATTTGTCATTAGAAGAAATGGATAGAGTGTTCAATTTGGTCTCAAGTTTGATCGAGGAAATGTCTATTTGTGGGTACTCTACACATATATCAAACCATGCAATAACTGAGTCATATAGGATACATCCTTTGGGTTCCATTAAGAAGAAAGTTGTCCAGATTTCTTGTTAGCTTTGGAGATTGCAATGGAGGGGAAATATGATTTTGAACAAGCTTCTTTGGGATATGAGGCAGAAAACATCTTGGTTGCTGATAGTAATGAATCTTATAATTTGGAAGGGAGGCTGGTAATTGAGTTTCCTAGTCCAAGGGAGCCTATAACAGAACCTAAAGTGTCTCCATGTGCGCGTGAAGTGGTGTACCATGAGATGAGACCACCAGAAAGAGAAATTACAATGTGTGAGTGTACCCCTATGGTGGGGGACTTGCTGGATCAGGTGATATCTTTCCATTATCCCTCTTAGTTTGATGATTTTCAATTTGAATATGATGCTAAAGGTAAGAAAACTTGTTTGTGGATTAATCATAGCCATAAAGAATTACCACAACTTCTGATTTTGTGTGATTTGTGCCTCGAATTTGAACCAAGATTGTCCAAACTTTATTTTTCTGAGTACAAAGACAAGTCAGGATTTTTGAGAACTAAATGGGGTGGGTCATCACTATTGCACATAATGAGAAATCTACTGACAACTCCCCCACATTCTTATTATTCAAGATTTTTTGTAGATAAGTTTTTGTTTTTGTTTTTGTTTTTCTTAGTCTTTTTAGTCTTTCTAGTTAGGTGTTAGTTTGCCTTGAGTCAAGTCTTTTTGTTTGGGTTTGATTTATGTCTACTTCTTTTCTCTTTAAGTCGGGTCAGTCCCGGGGGTAAGGTGTACTTGAGATTTTTCTCAAGATTTTACTAACCACTCTTTAGTTCTGATTTCAAGAGGAGGTATTTCTTTGTCAAAACATTTGGATGATTGTGTGTTTTATACCAACCAAGCAACAAACATTTCTTGTGGAATTAGGAGACTTTCAGTTTGGAAATCAGAAGCATAGACCAACAAGCTCTCAACACTTTAAAAAATTTAAGATTTGATCATTTTGGGTGTTGTTGAATTCAAGTTGAAGATGATGAGAAATGATCCAAACTCTGACTGGTTCAAGTAGGAGGGGTCTCCTTGAAGGGTTACTAAGATCATTTTTTGGCATGAGAGTTTCCTAAAAGTTCTAAAAGAGGAATGCAAGGGATGTTCATAAGAGATCGAATCCAAGAAACAACACTGATGTTCTGACTACATAGTCTGAGCATAGTCAGGATACATAATTCAATTTTTTTTTTTAAAAAAAAGAAGAAGAAGACGAAAGAAAGAAAGAAAAGACAATGTTAAGTCTGAAGGATTCTAAAGATTTGAAATGGCTAAAGATATGTTGCAAAACAAAGTGTCTTGTACTCAAAAGGACTGTTCATCAAAAGTAACATTTTGAATGACACGAAGCAATTATGCAAAAGGCTAGAAATTAAAAGAACGTGACATCCCGCCAAGAGCCCTCAAACTAATTCTCTCATCTAGTCAAGCAATTGATTGATAAAGAGTCTTCATGGAGATTCCAAATGAATGAGCTGGGAGAAGTGGAAATTTGTTTTGAATTGTGAGAAAACTCTAATTAACTACAGCTTGACACATCAAAAGGAATGAATACACAATGCACACATTGAGCTGAAAGGTTTTGAGTTTTGAGATTTTGATTGAGAAGTCATTCAAAAGATGCTTGGGATGTTCGAAGCTTGGTTGGTGTTTAACACATGTCGGAGGAATGCTTATTGATAAAGAAATGCCTTAGTCATTTCTTCCTTTTTTCGGGGCTATTTGTTGTGGTGTCCACAACACACACCCCATTCCTCACTAGAAATGGGGACCCCCTATTTTTTTTCGACTCCTAGACTCACAATTTGAGAGTCAGGAGAAGAATTTGAATTTGAAAGTTGAGTCCAAAAATCACAAAAAAATCAAAAAATTGAAAAAACACAAAAAAAAAAAAAGAAAAATCACAAAAAAATCAAAAAATTGAAAAAAAAAAAAAAAAAAAAAGAGAAAAATCACAAAAAAATCAAAAAATTGAAAAAAAACCAAAAAAAAAAAAAAAAAAAAAATCTCTTAGCGTTGCAGCGCACTCTGCCACACGAGCCACCGTGGGCACGCAGCTATGTGCGCGCCACTGCAAGCGTGCCTCCACGCATGCCACTGCAGTGCGCCGTGAGCGCATCACAACGCGCTCTGCCATGCGCGTTGCTGCTAGCATGTCGCAGGGCACTCCATTGCACGTGCTACCACAACGTGCGTTGCAGTGCACTCTGCCATGCGCATCCCACCATCATGCACCGCAATGTGCTCTGCCACGCGCATCATCGCATGCTTCGTCGTGTGCCATAGTGCGCTCTGTTGTGTGTGTTGCCGTGTGCTCTGCCACGTGCACCGCCATGCGAATGTGCTGCAGTGTGCTCCACCGTGGCTTGCGCATGCGTCTGCATCGCAGTGTGCTCAATCGTAGCTCGTGTGTGCACGTCCATGCCACAGCGCGCTCTATCGTGGCTCGCGTGCGCTCGTCCGTGCCGCAGCATGCTCTGCCACGGCTCGCACACGTGCGTGTCTCGTATAAGTTGATGTATATTTAATTTCTTATACTTAAGATATATTTTAATAAATGTGAGGAATATTTTGAGATAGGTTTGAGACCTCCCCAAGATAAGGGAAAGATTCTAAGAAATTTCAGAGCTTCAAAAATCCAGACTTAGCCAAATTTCAAGGCTTCAAAAATCCAGACTTAGCCAAATTTCAGGGCTTCAGAATTCTAGACTTAGCTAGATTTCAAGATTTATCTCCAATTTTGTTTGAGTAGCTAGTGTGTCTTTACTATGCATTGTTAACTCTACGGACTAATGTTTGCTTCTTGTGTAGGTAAAAATGGCATCCTCAACTTGTCGAGGTCATAACTTTTGACTCGTGCCTCAGAATTCGGAACCGCTTACACCGTTGGAAAGAAGAACTAAAGATCTAATTTCAAATCCCTAAAACAATGAGCCTTCGACTGCCCAATTTTAGGGATCAACAAAGGTTCTGACTTGAAATTTTGAGAAAAAGATCTCCAAAAAGGTCATTTAAAAATGCCTAAAAAATTTGTGAAAAAATGTGAAAAGTTGCAAACATTTGATCATCTTGGATAATTTGGATCATTTGGTTTCTTGTCGAAAAGGATTGGACAGGTGGAGAGAAGACAAAGGTCAAAGATACAGAGGCTGGACACATAAAGCAAATCAGGTTCCTCATCTTATGCAGCTATTGGGGACAAGATTCAATGCAGGTGCCTTGAGATTTTTGATTGAAGAAGTAGAGGGAGTGCAAGTTTATGAAATTAATTGGCTATAAAGAGGGTGTAAATCATCAGAAAGGGGCATGGAGTGTATACAAAAAGTTATCTAAAACCTCATTTGAGTAAAACTCAAAAACCGTTTTCAAAATTGAGAAATTTGATTTTTTGACGAATTGAGCTCCACAGGTCTGCAGCTCCGCATTTTCATGCAGATCCGCAAATTAGAGGTGCACCAATAGTTGACTACTAGCTCCAAAAATAAAACTTTCCATGCATCAAGAGCGCATTTTGATGGCAAGTTAACTCCAACACACATCAAGTGAAGGGCTAGCTTCTATTTTTGGTGTCTCCATGCACTTATACTTTGACTGATGGCTTCCTCCTACTTTCTCTCTCATGCTTCATTGTTTTTGACATGTAAAGAGCTCATGCATCCAATTAATGTATAAAATATGGATGGAGTCCCTCTAAGCACCAGTTAGATTGTTAGTTTGTATATATTTAGTTTGTTTAAATGTTTTAAAAGCATTTTATTGCATCAAGATATCTCTCACTCTCAACACAAATTGAGGAGACAATTTCTTATAAATACCCATTGTAAAATGTAAAAGGGCCACGGTTATTATGCAATAAAATTATGCTTTTTGGTGCTAGAATTTGGAGTGTAGTTATTCTTGCCTGACTGTCTCATTGTTTTGTAAATTTTATTCATGAGATTGTGATTAAGCCAAAGGTTTACTGTGTTGTTTCTGGTTGTAAGATCTTTTCGTTCTGGTGTTTGCTACAAATATATGAATTTCGTTGACATAACGAGCTTGAGAAGAGAACACTTGATTGTGTCTACATAGCTTTTTGTCTTGCATGAGGGCACTTTTCGTGGCTTTGCAATTTGATGAAGAGTGAAACATCATTCAATTTGTTAAAGATTCTCACCGACGATTGCATCAGTGGATTCTAGGAAGCACTGCTCCTATTTTCATTGGTTTCCTACCGATTTCTTCAAAGGTTTAACTCGCAGCATGTTGTGTTCTATAGCTTATGTCTGTTTAGGAATTTCAATTTCAAGTTATTTGATTTCATGTTATTTTCTTCCAGTTTCATTATTTTCTTTGCTAACCCCCTATTAGGATAGGACCTCATACTAGCTGCATTGTTAAAGTTGCATTCATTGAAAAATAGAAAATACAAAAAAATTATTCTTTTGGTGTGATATTTTGAGACAATGAATAGATTTTACTTGATTCCAAGGTAAAAGAGTTTTTGGAACCAGCAAAGCCTCCTTGTGAACATTCAAATTTATCTTCTATTGAATAGATTTTGGTATGTTGTAACACAAACACTGAACCTTGGAGTGGATCCTTAAAAAGATTTACTTTCAAGAGAGGAATTACACTATGGATTCCTGCTATTGACCTCGTGCAAAATGAACACCCAACACTATGCAGTTTTAAATTTCTTTGTGTTAAAACCCTAGCTAGCAAAAATGGCCTCCAGTTCTAGGAAAAAAAAAGAGAAAGAACCATTTGAGGTCCAACTAGTTTCAAATGAAGTAAAACAACTAGATTTCCAGCCAATTCTAGAGGTGGCATACAAAAATGACCCAACTGGAGCCCTATCTATTATACCCCGTAAAGTGATTATGGTTTAGCATGTTAGAAGATGTTATAAATACATAATTGGAGCCATAGGAGATATGGAGATGAGGGAGGCATATGAGAGACTATGTGAAAATGAGGTTTTGAAAGAGGAAAACCAAATTGTAGAGAAGAAGGGTTTGAAGCATGCCCTAAAATTCCCTACAGTTTTCAAAATTGAATGGATCAGGATAGTGCTCAGCAAAATTCATGATGAAAGCTTATGGTTGGAGGATGGTCCAATAAAAATTACAAAAAGGATTGTACATAGAGTGACAGGGTATCCAACCCTAGATTGACCAAAGACCCTTAGAAGCGATTCTAAGGAAGTAATTGAAAAGAACATAGTAGCTAAATGGAACAAGAGAGGAATGACAATAGACACCATCCAAGACCCTCCTATTGACTTTGCTATTAGGTTTATTGCACAAAAACTCTATCAAAGTAGCAGACTTAATAGTGTACCATGCATTTTAGTGGATGTGGGTTATAAACTAGTGAAGAAGGATCATACTTATGATCTTGCATAACTGCAATTACAAAAAATCAATGAGAACTTAGCAGCAATAAGGAGAACCAAGGGAGCCCAATGAAAGTTTGGTGCAATTTTGATTTTCATATTTTTCTATGTACAAAATGAATTTCCATCCTTTGGTAAAATTAGCTGTAAAACCAATAGGACTATAATAGCTCAAGTTAATGAATATATAGAACAAATGGGAGCTAATTTTGAAACCCTTACGACTAGCTATTTTTAAGACTTCAAGAAGACCATGAAGAAAAGGCTAAGAATACCAATTTCATTGGTAGAACAACATGTAAATGATGTATGATTTCTTTTAGATATTGACTACACCTATATTCAAACTGCTAAACCAAGAGTTAGATGGCTAAGACCTCTTGACTATGAAATAAATATAGATGAGGCATCTGTAGCATAACAACACTATTATTAGAGGAAGTAGAAAAGAGTGTGCCACATTTTGGGACATTCGATGTTGTAAGATCAAAGGTGGACATGGAACTAAAGATAGCTTCTACACTAAAGAAAAAGGACAAACTTGTGAAAAAGCTAAAGGCTAGATTTGGTGAAGGGACTGCTGAAGAAGAAGATGAAGAAGCAGAAGAAGATGAAGAAGAACGAGAACAAGGGCCACCTACATTAACCCAAGGCATGGGTGAGGATGCAAAATAAGAAGAAGGTGCCGAGTAGGAAGCACTAAAACAAGAGACTATGAAGAGAAAAGCATAGAAACAACCCAAGGGGAAGAAAAAACAACAACAAAGCTGAGCCCAACTAAGCCAACTACAAGGGCAAACACTAGGGCAACAACACAAGTACCAAAGGAATAGGGGAAGAAAAAAGCCATAGATCAAGGAGGGCCTACAAAACAAAATAAAAGAAGAAAACATGTTGCACCCCCAGATTTAGATGAAGAAAAGACAGAATTGGACAATAATCAATTCAGAGTGGTAAGTCACACCACCAAATCAAATCTTGAAAATGTTTGTGACAACATTAGGGATAATGCAGATTTAACTTGTTTAAAGACCATTTATTTTAATAAGCTAAGTAGAGAAGAAAAAAACATAGTTGAAGAGTCCATCTACACCGTGATGCCCAAGTTCAAGACTATCCCAATTGAACTTGAAAATTCTATGCTTGAGGAGCTAAGCTCATTAGTTGAAAACAAATGACATTATTGCCTAAAAATGGAAAAGGAAATAAGGGAGTCAACATTGGCTCATGTAATGCAAAACCTTAAAAAAGTTTAAATAAGCAAGGCTAACAAGAAACATGGGAGCAAGTTTGCATCCAAATACAAAGCCTTCCATATTCTACAAAATTAAATTGAAGATGTGCAAAAGTCCACAAAAATGTGGAAATTGATTTATGGGCTAACAACTGTCAAATAAGGATAGGAAGATCCCTCTGAGGGAAGGAATGATGAAGAGGAAGGAGAGGAAAATGAAAAGGAGGAAGAAGGAGAGAAAGAAAAGGAAGAGGTAACTATGGAGGAGAAGACACAGCAAGGTGATGAGGTAAGAGCTGAGGAGCAACAACCAAAACAGAGTGTCCAAGACACCCAATTGCCACTACCAAGTCCTCCACCTACAACACCTACACTTATAGACACTGTAACTATCAAGGATGTTCCTAACACCTTAGGTTAGAATACCAATCCACTAACTACAAAGGATCTCAAAAAGATCCTTCAATCACATTTGTGCACAAATCCTATTTTGGTGAATGTAGAAGAATTGCAGAAAGCTATAGCTAAAATCACCAAGGAGAAGGTGAATACACAAGAACCACCATCACAACCTCCTATAGCTAAAAATTATCAATCAAAAGAGCAAGCAACACAAGACACAACTGTTAAGGTTGATCCCACAGTAATAGCAACAACAACTACTGAGGAGCCATGAAAGGAGCAAACATGACAAGATGTTCCTACAACACAAAGCCAAGGTGCACCTCCTCAAATCATTGTCATTGATCAAGGTAGAAGAGAAGAGGATAAGGGAGAGGAGAAAACCTCCAAAGAAAGAGAGCAAGAGGCAATACCAACACTAGTAAATTTTCCTACCTTAGGGACTCTTACCAAGCAACCGAGCACTAATGTAGTACCATTGCAAATCTTAGCATCAGGCTTGAATCCACCAAGGTAGCAAGAGTACTTCACTATGGAGACCCTATGGGTGGAAGCACAAACCTATGTCACCTTTTGTGATACCAAAAGGTATTTCAGCTAGAACTATTTCAGCCAGAATAGTTTTGGCTGAAACTCTTTTGGCCGTACATATGTGGCATCTTTCTGCACCGATGTGGCATGTACCATTTTGGCTAGAAGTGTTTCGATTGAATTTTTTTTGATCAAAATCCCTGTGACATTATAAAAGTGTCAAAAACTTCGTGCGGCTATCATTTTCTCTGTTTTGGTTCCTAAGTTCTCGGAGAGTAGTTCAGGGGTTTCGACCATAATTGGTTAGTGGTTTTTTTTCCATTTAATTTTCTTTTAATGTGTTTTTTTATTAGTAAATGTTAATCCTACTTAAAGTAGTTTTTTTAAACCTATTTTGTGAGTGAAATATTTATAATTGTTAATTTTTTAACATATCTAAATTATTTAAATTAATTAATTTGTTAGAACTTAAATTATTTTAAATTATTTTAGAATGGTATTTAAATTAATTTGTTAGCAAGAATGTAGTCAAACATGAGGTAAAAATGTAAAAAAAAATTAATTAAAAGTGTAGAAAAACATTAGGTCAAAATATAGAAAAACATTAGGTAAAATTGTCAAAAAAATTAGTTAAAAAATGTAGAAAAATATGAGGTAAAAATGTAGAAAAATCTTAGTCAAGAATGTAGCAAAACTTTAGGGCACATTGTTCAGTTTCTAACATAACCTGATGGATCTAGGTGAAACAATAATCTCTTATGGTGAAATTAATTTTGACATTAAATACACCTTCTAACATAACCCTATATCAACTACAATCATTTAACCTATACCACATTCTAACCATAACATAGGCACTTTACTAACCGAATGAACCACACTTAGATATTCACAGTGTTCATTTTAAAAACTAGTTTGATCTTATAGCATGTAAGATTAATATAACTAATCATGCACAAATTTAGTAGAACAATAAATATTTTGAGGTAAAACTCACTCAATTAAAAAGCATCTATTTTTATTTACAATTTAAATCATAGTAACAATATCCCAATTTTTTTTACTAATATGAGTTAGAGAACAAGAAAGACAATGAGGCCTTTGAATAAAGTCATTTACCTATATACTTATGCTTAATAGTATTATGCTTAAATAATAAAGCATATAACAATATAGACACACACACACACACACACACACACACACACACACACACACACACACACACACACACACACAAAGCATATAACGATACCAAACTATGGAGAATCAACCAACTTCAAGAAAACAAATCAATGAAGAATACAAAATAAGGTAAGATATCTGCCCAATAGACAATGTAATAATCTATAAAATGATCTTTTAAATGTTACCTAACTATAAAAACGTTGAAACAAGAGTGATAAGTGTATAGAGTAATGTCGCTCAAATAAGTCACTCAAAAGAACTCTAAGGATTCCTTTCTAATAAACCACTTACACAAGTCATAATAGAGTGCTTGAGGATTCAATAGTGTAGTCTACATGACATATCACTTACAAAGTGATTAAGGACTTAATATTCTAATCTACTCATGAAATTGAGTCGTAGATTACCACTTATTAGGTAATAATGATTCTTACATTACCAAATGACACATAAGGACCTCTTATAATACATTTGTAAGTATTTTAATCCATATATGTGTTAAGGGGACCTATGGACTCCTAGTAGGTCATTATGTTTGCTATAGGTTCTAATAGGTATTGATATATTTACTAGCACATAATAGATATTGTTAGGTAATAATGAGTCTTGAATTACCAAAAAACACATTAAGATTACTTATGATACATTTTTAGGTACATTATCCATACATGTGTGTCTTAAGGGGACATAGGAGTCCTAATAGGTCATATTATTTTTTTATAGGTTCTAATAAGTCTTAATATGTATTATTAGAATATAATAGGTCTTATTAGTAATGATGATTCTTATATTACCAAATGATACATAAGGACATCTTATGATATATTTCTATGTATTTTTATCCATATATATGTTTGTAGGGCCCATTTGCCGTTGCACCAAAAGTCATGACTGTTAGTGAACATGGAACACCACATAATTAATCACCTGTGGGCAGGGGAGCGTGTTGCATCACCCAACAATCTCCCCCTCGACGCACATACTAGGTGCTTACGCGAGTTGAGAAGGCACCGAGGAGATTTGAACCCATGACCAAGCCAAAACTAGGCTCTGATACCACTTGTAGGGCCCATTTGCCGTTGCACCAAAAGTCATGACTGTTAGTGAACATGGAAAACCACATAATTAACCACCTGTGGGCAGCATGACTGTTAGTGAACATGGAACACCACATAATTAACCACATGTGGGCAGGGGAGCGCATCACATCACCCAACAATCTCCCCCTCGATGCACATACCAGGTGCTTACGCGAGTTGGGAAGGCACCGAGGAGATTTGAACCCATGACCTAGCCAAAACCAGGCTCTGATACCAATTGTAGGGGCTCATTTGCCGTTGCACCAAAAGTCATGACTATTAGTGAACATGGAACACCACATAATTAACCACCTGTGGGCAGGGGAGCGCGTCGCATCACCCAACAATGTTAAGGGGACCTAGGGACTCCTACTAGGTCATTATGTTTGTTATAGGTTCTAATAGGTATTCATATGTTTACTAGCACATAATAGGTATTGTTAGGTAATAATGAGTCTTACATTACCAACGAACACATTAAGATCACTTATGATACATTTTTAGGTACGTCATCCATACATGTGTGTCTTAAGGGGACATAGGAGTCATAATAGGTCATACTATTTTTTTATAGGTTCTAATAAGTCTTAATATGTATTATTAGGATATAATAGGTCTTATTAGGTAATAATGATTCTTACATTAAAAAATGATACATAAGGACCTCTTATGATACATTTCTACATATTTTTATCCATATATATGTTAAGGGGACCTAGTGATGGGGACACAACCCGAGCATAAAATGGACACAACAGGAAAGGGAAAATTGTATTAACTGTGTAAATATGCTATTACATTTAGTACAGAGAAAATAGACTTCAAAACATGCCCTAAGGGCTTACAATAGTATAAATTTGGAGATAATTTCTCCTTTCAGTACCTCCTCTCAAACTCCACTTCGAATTGCCTTTTACAATGCGTAATATGTTCTTAAATAGACCTCGAAGGTTTGAGGATTAGGAGTACATTCTAGAAAGTGCTAGTTGGCATCCATCGACCAAGTAGAAGGCTCTAGAAGCTGCGTTAGAAGTCAACACAAATCTAGAAGAATCCAAAAATGGTAACCGAACTTTTGGGAGGCATAACTTTTGAACCGTAGCTCCGATTGACGAACTGTTTACATTTCTGAAAAGCTCTTGAAGCACTCTATAGCCCTATGGAATAGATTCACTCATCGCCCATTTTTTTGACCTTTTTGAGGTCATTTAATGCCCCTAACCTAACTTTGAAGCATTCTGAGGAGGTCTCCAAAAACCAAAAAATTGCAATAACTTTCAAACCATGGGGCCTTTCGACCTGATTCTTTTTCTGGAATGCTCTAAATTACAATTAAAATATTTTAACCAATTTAAACCTTCTAGTTCACCAAAATGATGTCTCAATTACATACTCCTATTTTTTTGGCATTTACATGTATCCCAAGGTGTTCAAATACTCTATCCTAGAACACTGATAGTGGAATTGTGAGAGTTGAAACTTTTATTTGACCCAAATGGGTATCTAGAAATGAAAACACATGAAATAGAAACTAAGTCTAAGTACATTTTTTTGGTTTACATAGGATTGCCCTTATACCTCTGGATGCTCCTGCATCAGACACCTAGGGTAGATTGAAAAGTGACCCTGTCACTTTATGAATGGTAGAGGAAATCCCAAATGGGAAACCTTAGCTGCTAATCTCCAAGTTGAGTCCTTGATCAGCCATCCTTTCCACTTGACCAAATACTCTTCATACTGCCTATTTCTAGTACTCCTACCCACACGATGATGTAGAATGTCTTCTATCTCCTCCTTCTTAGAAGTAGGAATTGGACATGGCTCTAACATTGGCTCCTCATCTGCACCATCATCATGATACTTTGTTAAGTCCACAATGTTGAAAATAGGAGAAATGTGAATACCATCTGGCAACTCCACCTCATATGCATTTCCTAAGTCACGTTTCTTCAGAATTTTGCAGGGGCCAAATTTCTTCATTTTTAGCTTGTTGTAAGTACTGGCTGGAAATCTTTCTTTTCATAAGTGTACCATGACTAGATCCCCTACTTGGAATTCATTATGTCTTCGCCTTTGATTAGCCCTAGATTTATACTCTAGATTCATCTTGGTAATGTGTGCCTGAACCTCCTCATGTAGACACTTGATATGTTTAGCAAATTCTTCAGCTTCAGCACTTGTCCTCTCCCCTTGCTCTATCTTCCTCAATTCTGGTGCAGTCCTTGGGCTACTTCCATATACAATTTGGAATGGTGATCTACTAGTACTCCTATTTATAGAGTTATTGTAAGCAAACTCTTCTTGTGGTAGAATCAAATCCCATCCATTGGGCTTATCCCCAACTAAACATCTCAACAAATTGCCCAGACTTTTGTTTACCACTTCTGTTTGGCTGTCAGTATGTGGATGATGTGTGGAAATGAATTTCAAGTCTGTTCTCAACTTTTTCCACAATGTTCTCCAAAAATATCCTACAAATTTAGTATCTCTGTCAGAAACTACACTTCTTGGGAGACCATGTAGTTTTACCACCTCTCTAAAAAATAAGTCTGCAATATGGACATCATCATGAGTTTTGTGGCATGGAATGAAATGTGTGATTTTGGAGAACCTATCAACCACCACAAATACTGAGTCATTACCTCTTTGTGTCCTTGGCAATCCAAGAACAAAATCCATGCTTATGTCCTCCCATGGCTTTGATGGAACAGGAAATGGCTGATGTAGTCTAGTATTGTGATTAAATCCCTTGGCTACTTGACAAATATGACAACTCTGTATAAAATTCTTCACATCTTGTGAAATCTGAGGCGAAAAATAATGTTCTCTAAGAATGGAAATGGTCTTATCTCAACCAAAATGTCCTGCCATCCCTCCACTGTGTTTCTCCTTAATCAGATTTTCCTTCATAGAACTCCTTGGAATGCATAATTGACTGCCCTTGAATAACATACCATCCTGAATTAGATAGTCTAACCACTTAATTCTATCTACAGCAACAGGCTCTTTACAAGCTTTCCATGCTTCAACAAAATTAGAATCCTCAGGGTATAGATTCTTGAGTTCATCAAACCCAACTAGTTCAACTTGCATTACTGTAAGCAACAACTGTCTCCTACTTAGTGCATCTGCAACCCTATTAGATTTTCCACTTCTATGCTTCAACACAAATGTATAGCTCTGCAAGAACTCTACCCACTTCATATGCCTCTGATTCAATTTACCTTGGCTATTTAAGTACTATAATGCCTGGTGATTAGTATATAAAACAAATTCCTTTGGCAAAAAATAATGCCTCCATTTCTTTAAAGCTTGAACTATTGCATATAACTCTTGACCATAAACATAATACTTCTTTTCCACATCATTCAAATTTTCACTGAAATATGCAATAGGCTTACCTTCTTGACTCAATACAGCTCCAATAGCACTGCCACTAGCATCACAATCCACCTGGAACACCTTTCTAAAATCTGCAAGTGCCAACAAAGGTTGTTCTGTCACCTTCTTCTTCAGCACTTCAAAACTTCTTGCTGCTGCTATAGTCCATTTGAACTCTTTTCTATCCCCTCTTATTGTGTAAGTTAGGGGTGCACATATGCCACTGAAATTCTTAATGGACTTCTTGTAAAAACTAACCAGACCATGAAATGATCTTACCTTAGTAGCAAACCTTGGAGTAGGCCATTCAAAGATGGTTTTTACCTTATTTGGATCCATTTTGAGACCTTAAGGTGATATAACAAACCCCAAGTAGACTAACTCCCTTTTTGCAAATATACACTTCTTCAAATTAATTAATAGTTTCTCTTCCCTTAACCTTTCAAGTACACTACGAATATGCAATAAATGTTCTTCCAAAGTCTTGCTGAAAATTAAAATATCATCCAAATAGACAATAAATTTTTTTCCCAAGAACTTCTTAAGTACCTCATTCATAAGCTGCATGAAGGTGCTTGGGGTGTTTGTCAATCCAAAGGGCATGACTAACCACTCATAAAGACCCTCCTTGGTCTTGAAGGTATTTTTCCACTCATCTCCTTCTCGAATCTGTATATGATGATAGCCACTCTTGAGATCTATCTTTGTGAAGTACTAAGCTCCACTCAAGCAGTCCATGAGATCATCCATTCTTGGCAAAGGAAACTGATACTTGATGGGTATCCTATTTATAGCTCAAGAGTCTATACACATCCTCCACTCTCTATCCTTCTTTGGTGCCAGTACTGCAGGTACTACACATGGAATCATGCTCTCCTGAATCAAGCCCTTCCTCAATAGCTCCTAAACCTATCTATTTAGCTCCTCAGTTTCAGTAGGAGTCATCCTATGAGCAGCCTTGTTAGGCAAACTAGCTCCTGAAATTAAATCTATGTGATGACTAATTTGCCTTACCGGTGGCAATCCTTCTGGAACATTATCAAAGATGATATCTCCAAACTCACCTAGTAAATCTGAAACTTCAAGTGGTATTTCACTACTACCTTCTTTATCTTTCCTAGGGATCAAAGCATAGCACATACGTTGATGTTTCATGCCATCTAAAAACTTCCTTCCATCAACAAGGCAAATCCTAGCACTACTACATACCTTTTTGTCTTCCTTTTTCATGGGCTTCAGTTTGTGGCAAACTCCATCCTTTGTTAGAGAGTATGTGTTTGAATGACCATCATGTATTGCATGCCTATCAAACTACCACGGTCTACCCAACAATAGATGGCAAACATCCATTGGAATAACATCACAGAGAACTTCATCATGGTAACTCCCAATTTTGAATTTCACTAAACATTGTTCACTTACTAGGACCTTATGATCATCCTTAACCCAAGCAATCCGATAGGGCTGGGGGTGTTTCTCCCTCTCGAGCTTCAGCTTAGAGACCATCTCCTCTGATACCAAGTTATTAGTGCTACCACCATCAATGATCACATCACAACATTTATCCTCACAATTGCATCTGGTACAGAACAAACTCCTCCTTTGTCCTGGTTCAATCTCACCATTTAGTAGGACCCTTTCATTCACTAAAGTCTCTCCTCTTTCTGCATCCTCTGAATGTGATGATTGTGCATCCTCATCCACATGAGAAACCCTAGCTTGACCCTCAGCTCTCTTATTTGTCCTTCCTTGTCATTGAGGGCATTCAAAGGAATGATGACCTTTTTCATTGCAATGGAAATAGGTACCATGAAAGCCTCCTCTTCCTTGTCCATGTCCTCTACCTCTTCCTCTCTAATTTCCAAAGTCTTGATCTCGGGAGCGATTGAAACCCTCATTCCTCTAGTTCTTGCTAGTACCCACATCTTCATTTTTCTTTTGGGTTTCTTTTCAACCTCCAGATGACCTACCACTACCCCTTCCTCCTTGACCATGCCCTCTTTGTCTCCCTTCAAACCTCTTATTTAGCTTCTCTTCAACTTGTAGGGCAAACTGGTATGCCTCTTCAACACTGGTCATTATTACCAGACTTAATTCCTCCTGGACACTAGGTCGCAACCCACTGATATAACGAGAAAACTTCTCCTTATTTTCTTTTGCATGCCCTACTCTAATCAAAAGTCGGTAAAACTCCTTTGTATATTCTTGGACTAATTTTCCTGCTTGCTTTGACCCATGCATCTTCTTAAACAAATCAAGCTCATAATCAACAGGAATGAATTGCTTCTTCAATTTGTTCACCATACGATCCCACTTTGTGATATTCTCCTTTCCTCTTCTATTTCATTCCAATTGAACCTCTTGCCACTAGATTTTGGCATGTCCTTTCAATTTGGCCTTTGCAAACTTAACCCTATCTGGGTCCCTGATATCCTCATACTCAAAGTATTCTTTTAGTTCATTGATCCAATCGATCAACTCATATGGTTTCAAATTTCTTGAAAATACACCCACATCAATTGTAGGTCTTTTCCCAAACTTAGTAATGGCCCTAAAATGCCTTTCCTCTACCTGATTCAAAACTTCCCCATCAAATTCCCCTTCTGGTTCAATTTCTTCTTCGTCATTGTCATCCTCACTTTCGTCGCCTGTAGCAACATTTGTTCCTCTACAGAGCTCCTCTTGCAATGCTTGTACCTTCCTTTGGAGGGCTCTAACCTCCTTAGGATTAATAGCTCTGACCCTTCCACCACGCTCTCTTTGTAGAGGCATCTTCTTAACTAAAACCCACAACCACATTGTCCTGGTGCAAACTACATCATAGTCGGTGCTCTGTCTACACACTTAGGAAAACCTGCTCTGATACCACTTGATGGGGACACAACCCAAGCACATAATAGACACAACAGGAAAGGGAAAATTGTATTAATTGTGTAAATATGCTATTACATTCAGTACAAAGAAAATAGACTTCAAAACATGCCCTAAGGGCTTACAATAGTATAAATCTGGAGATAATTTCTCCTTTCAGTACCTCCTCTCAAACTCCACTCCGAATTGCCTTTTACAATGCTAGAAATGTTCTTAAATAGACCCTAGAGGTTTAAGGATTAGGAGTACATTCTATAAAGTGCTAGTTGGCATCCACCAACCAAGTAGAAGGCTCTAGAATCTGCGTTAGAAGTCGACACAAATCTAGAAGAATCCAGAAATGGTAATTGAACTTTCGGGAGGCATAACTTTTGAACCGTAGCTTCGATTGATGAACTGTTTACATTTTTAGAAAGCTCTCGAAGTGCTTTATAGACCTATGGACCAGCTTCACTCATCCCCCATTTTTTGGCCCTTTTAAAGGTGATTTAATTCCCCTAGCCTGAATTTGAAGCATTCTTAGGAGGTCTCAAAAAATCAAAAAATTGCAATAACTTTCAAACCGTGGTGCCTTTCGACTTGATTCTTTTTCTGGAATGCTCTAAATTACAATTACAATCTTTAGACCAATTTAAACCTTCTAGTTCACCAAAATGATGGATCAATTACATACTCCTATTTTTTTGGTATTTACACGTATCCCAAGGTGTTCAAATACTCTATCCTAGAACATTGATAGTGGAACTGTGGGAGTTGGAACCTTTATTTGACCCAAATGAGAATCCAAAAATGAAAACACATGAAATAGAAACTAAGTCTAAGTACATTTTTTTTGGTTGACACAGGATTGCCCTTATACCTCTAGATGCTCCTGCATCACCTAGGGACTCCTACTAGGTCATTATTTCTGTTATAGGTTCTAGTAGGTATTGATATATTTACTAGCACATAATAGGTATTGTGAGGTAATAATGAGCCTTACATTACTAAACAAAACATTAAGATCACTTATGATTTGTTTTTAGGTATGTTATCCATACATGTGTGTCTTAAGGGGACATAGGAGTCGTAATAGGTCATACTATTTTTTATAGGTTCTAATAAGTCTTAATATGTATTATTAGAATATAATAGATCTTATTAGGTAATGATGATTCTTAAATTACCAAATGACACATAACGACCTCTTATGATACATTTCTAGGTATTTTTATCCATATATATGTTAAGGGGACCTAGGGACTCCTACTAGGTCATTATGTCTGTTATAGGTTCTAATAGGTGTTCATATGTTTACTATCACATAATAGGTATTGTTAGGTAATAATGAGTCTTAAATTACCAAAGAACAAATTAAGATCACTTATGATACATTTTTAGGTACGTTATCCATACATGTGTGTCTTAAGGGGACATAGGAGTTGTAATAGGTCATACTATTTTTTATAGGTTCTAATAAGTCTCAATATGTATTATTAGGATATAATAGGTCTTATTAGGTAATGATGATTCTTACATTACCAAATGACAGATAACGACCTCTTATGATACATTTCTATGTATTTTTATCCATATATATGTTAAGGGGACCTAAGGACTCCTACTAGGTCATTATGTCTGTTGTAGGTTCTAATAGGTATTCATATGTTTACTAGCACATAATAGACCTTACTTACTATCAACCTTAATAAAACTATATCCCATTTACTTTGTTAACATTCTTAACTCTAATTCAAACTACTAAATTAAGTCATGAGTTCTAAATTGTAAACTAACATTTGCTAACTAAACTCATTTACTTATCTAGTAAAAAATATAGTTTTGATTAAGTAATAACTACAATACTAATTAACACACTCCCTAATAACTTATACTTAATCCATGTAGTTTATTTGTTTAAGTTTACTAATTTTTTCATCCCTATGTCGTAACTCTCATCTACACTCCCCATAATCATCAAAGCATTTAAATCAAAATCTAGAATTTAGTCAAGATTTTTTTTAAAATTTTAATTGCATATACATGTGTACACTTAGTTATAATTTAATCAAGATTTTTTTTTAAAAAATCACATATACACATGTACATGTACGAATATTTATTATTCACATTTGCATGAGAACATTACAATGTATATTAGATATGGTCTCTAAGATAATTTGTTTAAAAATAAATACATGTTACATGATTGAATAGCACCATACATTTACTGTTGCGTATTTATATGTACGTGCGTTTCAAATTAAAATTTAATTTTTAATTATTTTAATTTATATACTTGTATGTTTATATTTGTATATATATATGCATGTGCAGATCTCTAGATATTTATCACTCTTGTAGCTTCACATTCATATCCTTGTATTTATATTTATATCTACATTATGGCATCTAGTTCTAGGGATCATGCTCCTGCATCCTTAGGGGATGCTAGTGTCCATGGTTAGGGTTAGAGTATTGAGTCTGGTATAGCATGTAGATCGACCTCCTCCACTTAGGATAGACAATAGTTATTTAGAGATATAGTTGCAAGATTATCTCGTGCTATGCAAGTTTTGGATACCTCTCTTTCATCTTCTATCACCATACCTAATAGGGAGAAGGTCACAACGATGCAAGAGGAGTTATTTCGTATGATTCAGACCAATGAATCATATAACACTTTTGATGATATGAGCATTGAGACATTTTATTCTTCTTTATCTCATAGTTTCACTAGCATTGTGAAGTATAGATAGATTGACACTGAGGTTTCCACCGGCATGGTGAAATCCATGTTTCAATCTTATATAGATCATTGCAAAGTCAAAGGCTACTCTACGATGAAGTGTACTAATCCACTTGTCGCATCATTGATGTATCCTCATTGGTTGGACACTCATCATAGATGGCCATAGAAGGATGAGTTCCCTCTATATTTTTGCAAACAATTGTTTTTATAGAATTTCATTTACACTATGATGTTGACTATACAAATTATCTAGGGCATGTTAGGTAGGGTTAGGGGAGACATTCTAATAGATTTAGACTTGTGGACACTCTTATGCCCATTAACAAATGGGCAATGGTGGGTCCAAACCTTTTGATTATGCCAAGAGGTCCATAGATGGCTACTGCAAGTGAGAGTGTTCCTGATGACACAATCAGGACACATATTTTTTAGAGCATTGCCACCATCACCACATAGGTACATAAGATTCCTTCTGATTGGTATGGTATATATATGCTATGGTATCGAGGTACTGCTCCCACTGCTACATCATTTAGTGCACCTGTTAATGATGATTATGGAGTTGTAGACATACCTTCTCCAGTAGACATTTTTGCAATCTTAGAGGTGGATGCATTGCATCGTTTGGGATCATATTTAGCATATGATATTTTAGATGCATATTGAGCATTATCTACACTCACAAGGATTCCACTTCATGACATGAGCTCTCAAATTAGTCATATTTTGTCACGTACAACAGTCCTAGAGGATTCATAGAGGTAGGAGGACATTCCTACACCTTCTACTGCTTCTGCTGCTACATAGGCCTAGGCTACAACAATAGCCCCAGCTACTCAGGACCCTATAGCACCCCCCTTACTTAGGATGTTAGTGCTAGACAACTTGGTCTATTTACCTACATGCTTTCAGATTAGGGTTGCACTATTGACTTGGACGTTGATACTATTTTTTCATTGCATGATTTACATATCAGTCAGATCGGTAGAGCATTACATGATGCTACGGTAAATATCTCTATATGTTTAAATTTATTTTTATTATGGTAAATAATATGTCTATATGTTTAAATTTATATATATGTGGTGTTTGTGTATGTGTTATAGGCTTTAGTGATAGTATGTTATGTTTTGCTGATCTGCAAACACCGACAGACACTACACGTTGTGAGTCTTAGGTATGTTACAATTTAAATATATATATTTGATTTATATACATGTAGATCTTGATATAATTTGTCTGTACACATATTTAAATTGTCCAAGTTATCATTTAAAACAGGGTTCAGATGCAACTGATAGACCCTTTTGGGGATAGGGCCCAAGATCAGGAGGGAGGATGTAGCTAATTATCATATGTGGCCTTTTATTTTATTACACACATGTTATGTCCAAATACATGTTTATATGGATAGTTTGATTTTTTATATGTTATTTCTAGATACATACATTTTATATGGACACTTTGATGTTTTATATGTTATTTTTAGATACATGTTTATATGGACACTTTGATGTTTTATTTGTTATTTCTAGATACATGTTTATATCATGGACACTTTGATGTTTTATATGTTATTTCCAGATACATGTTTATATGGAGATTTTGATATTTTATATATGTTATTTCCAGACATTTGATACATGATCTATTTTTATACATTTGATATGGGTACATTATTCTCCATATATATGTACATGTATGTTATTGATCTTTTAATGTACACATGTGTATCTTATTGATCTTTTAATGTCTTAATCTTTTATGTTTATGTATGTGTTATGAACATGTTTCTGTATATGTTATTCATCTTAATGCCTTAATCTAAGTGTGAATAACTATACAATTTTAATGGTCCATGTACATAAGAATATAACATATACATGTACATAAGAACATATAAAGACTATGATCACCTAGAAAGAATGCATGAACTACAACATTTAATTAATAAAAGTTAATATACATACGTATGTTTTCAATATTCATTTTTATGTACATGTTACTATTTTTAATGCCTTAATTTAAGTTTAATTAACTATACTTAATGATAGATCACAATAATTGTGGAACCTAGTAGCAAACGGATGAATGGGTGCTCTTTCAAAATTTGAATTAGCTAGATCGCTTGTAGGTGGGAAACTGGTCGGGGAGAATCTGGCTAGTGGTACTGACCCTAGGGGAATGACAGAGGATGCTGAGAAGTTTACAGGGTCAGAATCTTTGGTTGAGGTGGACAATGTAAAGTCCTTGGGCGATACTGAACTTTTGTCTGGGGTCCGTGTCCCACCTTTGGGATCCCAGTCTGCTTCTCATGTGTCAAGATAGGATCTTGAGAAGGAAAAAGAAAATGTTGTCTCTTTCAAGGAAAAGACATTTGGAGGACAGAAACAAGGGGCCTCAGAAGGAAAATCCTGGTCATCCCTGTTTGGCAAGAAACCAACTAGAAAGTCTCTCTTCTCGTAGATGATTGTGAAGACCTACTAGGAGAAAGGTGAGTTTCAAGTTTTTATCCCAGACCCTTTAGTTGATTTTTTTGTGTCTTCCATGGATTTCACTTTAGTGGGTAAATTTTTAGGCACTAGACCTGATCTTGAAACTCTTAGAAAGATGGTGAAAAGGAAATGGGTTATTAGAGGATATGTAGATGTTGACCCCATGTTGAATGGATTCTTTTCATTTATCTTCAACTATAAAGAAGACATGGATATAGTTCTTTGTGGAGGGCCGTGGTCTTTTGGCAAAAGTTCTCTTACCATTAAAAAAAGGGAACCTAATATGGATCTTTCAGACTTATTCTTCTTAACCACTCCCATTTGGGCCAGACTCCCTAGACTCCCTCTTGAATTCTGGCATGAAGATATCTTTAAAGGTATCACTAGTTCCTTTGGTGAACTAGTGGCAATGGATAATGCTATGACTTCTAGATCCAAACTTCATTGTGCCAAACTTTTTGTTAAGGTGGCAGCCTTGAATCACCTCCCAACAAAGGTGGATCTAATCTCCATGTTGGTTAAAAGAACTTTGGAAAGGAAAAAAAACAAGATTCATCACAAGAAAGTTTGGAAAATCAAAGAAGGCCAATTCCAAGAACAAAAAAGCAATGAAAAATTTCAAGCTCAACAGGCTGAGGCAGAAAAAGAGCTCGCTTCTAAGGAAGCCAACTCTGAGAAAGAAGGTCCTGATTTACAATCTGAAACCAGTTTACCTAAAAAAGAATTGGAAAATCAGGCAAATATCTCTAAACAAATTGTTATTTAATAGAGGATAGAAGAACAATGGGGAGATATTGATGAAAAAACTGTGCTTGAGGATGGTGAAATCTTGGCTGGTATTGGAAATTTACCTAAGGAAGGAGATCTTCCTTCTTCTCAATCTAGGGAGATTCAGATGCAAACCCAGGTAGAAAATGACCCTTCTATGGTGGAACCTCCTCCCCTGGATGATGTGAAAGAAAATGGCTCAATTCATAAACCAATCTAAAGGAAAAGGGCTAAAAAAAAGAATAATACCAAGGGGTAGAGACTAGAAGCAACAAAATAGATCAACATATCAAGGTAAAACCTCTTTTTTCTAATCCAAAAAAAGCTGGGAAAAGAACAGATCAAAAAACTAAGGTAAAACTAGATGTTGGATCTCTGGGTAATCCTAGAAGAAGATCTATGAAGAAAACTAGAGAGTTAGAAAGTATTCAGAATATTGCTAATGGTAGGCAGGCAACTATTTTGGATTTTTCTCCTAAAAAATGGATATGAAGATCATAACCTGGATTATTAGGGGGTTGAACAGTACTCATAAACTGGACATTGTTAGGAATTTTGTTAGAGAACAAAAGCCTGATTTTCTCCCGCTTCAAGAGACTAAGATGAATAAAAAGAAAGAAGAACAAATTAAAGCTTTTAAAAACTATTCTTTAAATTCTAGCAGTTCAAAAGGGGCATCAGGGGGAACTTTGATGTTATGGAAGAAGAACTATTTCTCTGGAATTTTTTTTTTTGCTAGTAAACACCTTATGATAGCCAAAATTTCTAGTTCAGACCAGAAGGAAGAGTGGTATATTGTGAATATTTATGCTCCAAACTCAAAGCTTTCAAGGAAAAAGGTCTGGGATTTTGTTTCTAATTTTAAAAGCAAAAACTATTCTGGTCGATGGATCATTATGGGAGATTTTAATGTCCCTCTTTATGACCATGAGAAAATGGGAGGCAATGCTACTCAGTTGGAAGGAATATTGGATCTAAGGGAATTCATAAATAATGAGGGCTTAATGGATTTGGACCTCTATGGTATCTAGTACATGTGGAGCAACAAGAGAGTTGGTAATGAATGTATTCAAGCTAGGCTTGACCATGCTCTTATTTCTCCTGATTGGACTAAAGACTTCATTTGTAAACTGGAGGCTTGTCAAAAAATTAGATGAGATCATTTACCTCTTATATTCACTGCTGAGAAGATTAACCTCAAGAAGAATTTTCCTTTTAGATTTGAGAAGACGTGGATGTAGCACCCTCAGTTTGAAACTAAATTGAAAGAATGGTGGAATATAGAGTTTGAAGGCACTGCCCTCTTTAGAATTACTTCCAAGCTCAAAAATGTCAAAAGGGAAGTCAAAAAATGGAACAAGAACAACTTTGGGAACATTTTTTAGAACAAAATTGCTATTAAGGAGGAAATTCTTAATATATAGAAAAAAATATAGAAGGAAGGTTATACCTCTGATCTCCTCGTTGAAGAGAATGAAAAGCTTGTTCAATACCATGCCATCATCACTAAAGAAGAAATCTTTCGGAGATAGAGATCCCAATTGTTATGGTTGAGAGAAGGAGATAAAAATACTAAGATTTTCCATCTTTCCACTCTGAAGCATAGGGCCAAAACTCACATTTCATATATTAAAATGGGTGATGCGAAAATTGTTGAAGACAAGGCTATCATGAATGAGATGGTGACCTTTTTCTCTTCCCTTATGATGGCTGATTCTAACATTAATGTGGAAAGTCAGGCTGAATTCCTCAAAGTGATTCCTACACTAATTACTAAGGATCAGAATAAAATGTTATGTTCAATTCCTAAGGATGATGAAATTCTCAAGGCTGTTAGCTCTCTAGGAGGAGATAAAGCCCCTGGCCCTGATGGATTCCCCATGTTCTTCTTCCAGAAGCTTCAAAAAGTGGTTGGTAAAGATGTATGTGATGCTATTAAGGAATTCTATGGGGCTAAACAACTACTTAAAGAAATCAACTTCACATTTCTGTGCCTTATTCCTAAGAAAGTTGGGGCTGATTCTCTAGATCAGTTTTGTCCAATCAGCCTTTGTAACTCTTTCTATAAAATTATTTCCAAAGTTCTCACTTCCAAACTTGTTCAGGTGATCCCGTTGATTATTGTTGATCAACAAAATGGTTTTTTCCTTGGTAGACAAATCCTTAACTCTATCATTTTTGCTCATGAGAATATTCATTCCTTGTCTTGTTCTAACAGTCATGGCTTCATTATGAAAGTGGACATTACTAAGGCCTATGATAGAGTGGATTGGTCTTTCCTCTATAATATTTTGCTTGCTTTTGGCTTTGATAATAATGTTGTGGGTCTAATCCGCCAATTGGTTTCTACTGTCTCTATTGTGGTCTTGGTTAATGGTAGCTCCTGTCCTTTCTTTTTTCCTTCTCAAGGGTTGAGACAAGGTGATCCTTTATCCCCCATCCTTTTTGTTATTATGTCTGATTGTTTGGGGAGATTTATTGGGGACTTGGTCCTAAGAGGTTTTCTCAAGGGCTTACAACCTTCTTCTTAACTGTTAACTTTCTCTCATGGACAATTTGTTGATGATACCATCTTCATGGGTAAGGATGAAGTGAAGGAAGCTAGGATTTTAAAGTATGCTATTAACTTATATTTTTTTGCGTCTGGACAAGGGGTTAATTGGAGCAAAAGTGCTGTGTTCTTCATTAACACCCCTATCCACAGACAAGTTAAAATTGCTCAAATCTTGGGATGTTCTATAGGATCTCTCCCATCCTCTTACTTGGGGCTACCCCTAGGTTTGAAGGTCCCTGATGCTTTCTGGGAAGATCTTATTAACAAATTCAGAAAAAAGTTGGCGGGATGGAAAGGAATTCTTTTAAGCCAAGCTAGTAAGTTAACTCTTCTCAAAGCCTACCTCCAAAGCATTCCTACTTATGCATTAAGTCTTTTTAGAATTCCTTTTAAATTTGTGGAGTCAATTGATAAAATTCAAAGAAACTTCTTATAGACTAGCTCAAAGGATAAAAGGAGAATGCCTTTAATTGCTTGGGATCAAGTTTGTAAACCTTGCAATGAAGGGGGATTAGGAATTTAGAAAATCAGTAGTTTGAATAAAGCCCTTCTAGCCAAATAGGGGTGGAGAGTGTACCATGAAAATAAAGAGTAGAGTTCCATTTGGAAACATAAGTATCTCTTCAATGCTTATTCCCTTTCAGATTTCCTCGAATCTCTTGATGTTATTCACTCTTCCTCCATATGGGGAGCTATTCAAGGGACCAAGAAAACTTTAAAAAAAGGATGTTTCTGGAAAGTTGGTAATGAACTTAAAGTGAAATTTTGGGAAGATATCTGGCTTATAGACCACCCTTTGATTGAAGATTTTAATGACAAGGCCTTAATTGATCAATGCAAGCAGAGATTTGGGCTTCTTGTTTTTCATTACTGGCAGAATGATTCATGGGTGAATTTAACTGATGTTAACCATGGATTCAGAAATATCCAATTATTCCTTAATGCTATTTCTCTTTATCCTTATCTGGAGGATGAGATGATCTGTTATGCTGATCCTAGTGGGAAATTTAAAGTCTCTTCTATCTTTGCTCCTAAGGATAAGAGCAATCAACCTCTCTAGTCTCAAGCTTGGATTAAGGGTCTCATTCCCAAAATTAACATTTTCTTTTGGACTCTTCTCCAAAACAAAATTCTAACTCTTGATAACTTGCAAAAAAGAGGTATAAATTTGGTTAATAGGTGTTCTTTATGTAGAAAGGGACTTGAAGATAGAGATCATATGTTTTTGAGTTGCTCTTATACCCAGGAAGTCTGGACTGAGATTTTGAATTTTTGGGGCAGGACATAGGTCCATCAAAACAATGTGTATCTTTGTTTCAAGAGTTGGAGATGCCCCTCAAAGGATTCTGATGCTCAATTTCTTTGGAAACTAACCCTCCCCAACCTTTGGTGGGGCATATGGAAAGAAAGAAATAACAAGATATTCATAAATAAAGATCTTCCAGGATGGGTTCTTGGTCAGAATATCATCAGAGCCTTCAAGGAGAATTTTATGTCCCAAAGGGAGTCTACTCAAACCTTCCAACTTGATTACCCTTTAAGATCTCAAGGATCAAAGTTCAAAATTGAATTGATTATAAAGTGGCTTGTTCCTCCTAGTGGATGGATCAAAGGAAATTTTGATAGAGTAGCCAAGGGTAACCCGGGAAGAGCAGGATGTGGAGGTGTTCTTAGAGATCATATGGGAAATGTTATTAATGCTATTGCTATCTCTATTGGTCACTCGAATAGTCATATTGCTGAAGCTACTGCTTCCCTTTATACCACTATTTTAGCTGTTGATTTGAGGTACTCCAAATTATGGTTGGAAGGTGATTCTCTAAATATTATAAATATTCTTAATAATAAAAATTCTATCTCTTGGTCTATAGAGGCAACGGTTATGAAAATCAAAACCTTATTTCAAAATTTTGAAAAGGTGGTTATTTCCCATACTTATAGAGAAGCCAACAGGGTCGCTAACTAGATAGAAAATCAAGTGATTCAAATGGGGCAAAAGATGAGGTGGCTCTATGATTTAAAAAAACATGTGGATCTTAAAGTGATTATTAATTATGATGTTATTCATTCTAGAGTGGGAAAAATTTGCGAGAGTGGCCTTATGACTATCAGATTACCATTCCCAAGGAGGTACATTCATGTGAAGGCTATGTGTTCTCTGCATGTATCCTCAAAAAGGCATCCTCGATATCATGTCATAAAAAATTGGTCTCACTTCTACCTCTCTGCTATTGATATCTAGGTGTCTCTGGTTTTTTGTTTGCTCTACAATATGGGAGGTGAACCGAGGAAGCATGAACCCAAAAAATGTGATTATTGGAAGGCTAGGTAGGACATTTGGAAGATTCTCCAGAAAGGGAAGGTGGTCAACTACGTGGAGTGATTGCATGGATTCAAACCCCATGTCATGACTTCCTTCTTCAAAAATTAGGTGGACGACAAAGTTACTTTACATGGATTGTTTGTAAAGCTTACTGAGGAATTCATTGCTAAGGTCACTGGTCTCCCCATGAAAGGTATCAAGTTTTCAAAGCAAACCAGTATTTCGAATGTGGACTGCAAATTTTTTTTGAAGACGAAAGAAGAGGAGATGCAATTGGAAAAGAATGGCAACTTCTTTGATGTGCAACAGATAAAAGGTAATTGGTGATCTGCTTGGTTGTATTCGCGAGTATTGCATCCTTTATGGAAGAAATAAAAGGGTGCACAAATTCCACTTTGTCTTCCTTATTCAAGTACAAGGACATAATTTCCTTCCCTTTCTATTTGCAATTTTCTTTGCTCCAAAGTTTGAATGCCCATAAAAAGAAACAGTCTCGACCCATATTACATGAAGGTCTGATTTTACTCATTGAGGGCTTTTGTAAAAATAAGTCCATTGCTTCGTCTCCATCTACTGGCAAGCAAAAGAGTCCTAAACCCTTAAAAGGTAAAACAAATGAGAGTTTTAAAGAGAAAATTAAGGCTAAACTAAAACCCTCTAGCTCTTGAAGAGAAATTGAGGAATATGATACAAAGGTGGAGAGCACTGAACGCTCAGATAAGGATGCCCTTGAGGAAGAGGAGGGGACAAATGCTGGGGAGCTTAGCTCTAACCTGGATGGTTACCTAGATTCAAAAGACAAAAATGAGGAAGGGAGAGAGGAAGATACTACTGAGGTGAATTTAGAACAAAGCTAGCCTAATAATGAGGATACTCATATCGTGTCTGGGGGAGGTGATAAAGAGAAAGAAAATTTAATTAATGATCTTGCCATTTTGAGTGAGGAGGAAAACATGGGGAAAGCTTCCACTCCTATAAAGGAGGACATTATAAGGAGGGATAGAGCCACCATATTCAAGCAGAGTCTGGTGAGGAGGAGCTATTGGATGGGGGGATTCATATAGATAAAGTTGGCCCCTTACCACACACCACTGTTGATGATGCAGGTGACTCCCTGATGAGGGAAACCAAACTTTCCTTCCTTCACTCTGATAAACAAAAAGTTGACTCTTTCTTTAAGGTTTACTCCTAGTTATATAATGAAATAATGAGGCTAAAGAAGAAAGTGGATACCTTGCAACAAAACCAGGAGGCTAACCGGACTATTATTCAACACATGGAGGTGCAAATGGGAGATATCCAAAAAAAAACTAAAGGATTATGAGCATAATCTTAGAGTGCTCATCAGGGAAAGTGGAACAAAAATGGAGCAAGTAACCTCAAGCATCTGTGCATCTGTGATGACATTGGGAAAAAGAGTTAATGAAGGAACCATATCTTCAGAGGGCCCAAGCAAGAGGACAAGACAGAGTTCGAGGAAGAAAGCTTTGATTGTTGCTGCTTCTTCGGCTACTAACTCCATCCAGGACATGACTAAGATTGGTAAGGAGGCTATAAAGATGATTATAGAATTGTAGTAGATTCCTGGGTCTTCTTCTTTTTGTCAGGTTCCTATTCTGGTCCTGTTTGTTGGCTATTACTTCTGGTCCCTATGTTTGGTCCTATTTTCTGGCTTTTAGTTTTTATTTTGTACTGATGGTTCCAGGTCCTTGTAAAACATGGGTACTTTATCTAGACATTTTTAGTGGTTTTAGGTCCCTATAAAACTTGATTTTGGTTCTACTTTTCAATAGGTTTATGGGTTCTTTCCTGTTGGATGGCTTGTTTTTTCCTTTTTTGAGGATGTGAAAGGGTTTCGGTGTCCCTTCAAAACCTGTTTTTACTGTACTCTAAAACTATACTTAATGACATGTCTTAATATAAGTATCATTAAGTTCTATATATTTAATCTAATTATAATTAACTATATTTAATGACATGTCTTAATTAACTATATAATTAACTATATTTAATGTCTCAAGTATTAACTATATTTAATGACATGTCAAGTAAAATTAACTATATATTTAATCTAACTATAATTCACTATAATTAACTATATTTAATGCCATGCCATAATCTAAGTATAATTGACTATATTTAATCTAAGTATAATTAACTATATTTAATGACATGCCCTAATTAACTATAATTAACTATATTTAATCTAATTATATTTAATGTCTTAATTAACTATATTTAATCTAACTATCTTTAATGTCTTAATTAACTCTATTTAATGACATGTCTTAATTAACTATATTTAATCTAACTATAATTAACTGATGTAGGAGCGTCCAAAGGTATAAGGGCAATCTTGTGTCACCCAAAAAATATACCTAGACATAGTTTTTGTTTCATGTGTTTTCATTTTTGGATACCCATTTGGGTCAAATAAAGGTTCCAACTCTCATAGTTCCACTATTAGTGTTCTAGGTTAGAGTTTTTAAGCACCTTGGGATACGTGTAAATGGCAAAAAAATAGGACTATGTAATTGAGCCATAATTATGGTGAGTTAGAAGGTGTAAATTGGAGGGATGATTATTATTGTAATTTAAAACATTCCAGAAAAAGAATTAGGTCAAAAGGCTCCACGGTTAGAAAGTTATTGTAGTTTTTCAATTTTTGGAGACCTCCCAAGAATGTTTCAAAGTCAGGTTTGAGGTGTTAAATGACCTCGTACGAGTCCAAAAAATGGGGTATGAGAAAAGCTTCTCCATAGGGCTATAGAGCACTCTGACATCTTTTTGAAAATGTAAACAATTCGTCAATTGGAGCTACGGTTCAAAAGTTATGCCTCTTGGAAGTTTGACTATCATTTCTGGATTCTTCTAATTTTGTGCCAACTTCTAATGTGACTTTTGGAGTCTTCTATTTTGGTGGTGGATGCCAACTAGAACTTTCTAGAATGTATTCCTAATCCTTGACCCTTTGGGGTCTATTTAAGAACATTTCTAGCATTGTAAAAAGCAGTTCGGAGTGGAGTTTGAGAGAAGGTACTGGAAGAAGAAATTATCTCAAGATTTATACTTTTGTAAGCCCATAGGGAATGTTTTAGAGTCTGTACTAAGTGTATTGGCATATTTTCATAGTTAGTAAATTTTTCCTTTCCTTTTGTGTCCATTCCAATCTTGGGCTTGATCCCATCAAGTGGTATCAGAGCAAGGTTTTCCTGAGTGTGTAGACAGAGCACCGACTGTGAGGCAGTTTGCACTAGGACTGTGTGGTTGTGGATTTGAGTTAAGAAGATTTCTCTATGAAGAGAGCATGGTGGAAGGGTCAGAGCTATTAATCCTGAGGAGGTTAGAGCCCTCCAAAGGCAGGTTCAAGTGTTGCAGGAGGAGCTTCATAGAGGAACAAATGTTGCCACAGGCGACGAAAGTGAGGATGAAAATGAAGAAGAAGAAATTGGACAGGAAGGGGAAGTTGAAGGGGAAGTTCTGAATTAGGTAGAGGAGAGGCTTTTTAGGGCCATTACTAATTTTGTTAAAAGACCTATAATTGACGTGAGTGTATTTTCAGGAAATTTGAAATCGGATGAGTTGATCGACTAGATCAATGAATTGGAGGAGTACTTTGAGTATGAGGATATCAAGGAACTAGATAGGGTTAAGTTTGCAATAGCCAAACTGAAAGGCCATGCAAAAATTTTGTGGGAAGATGTTTAATTGGAAAGAAATAGAAGAGGAAAGGAGAAGATCACAAGGTGGGATCACATGGTCGACAAACTAAAGAAGCAGTTCATTCTCGTTGACTATGAGCTTGATTTGTTTAAGAAGATGCATGGGTTAAAGCAAGCAGGAAAATTAGTCTAGGAATATACGGAGGAGTTTTACTAACTTTTGATTAGAGTAGTGCATGCAAAAGAAAATAAGGAGAAGGTTGCTTGTTATCTCAGTGGGTTGCGACCTAGCATCCAGGAGGAATTAAGTCGGGTAAGAATGACCAGCATCGAGGAGGCATACTAGTTTTCCTTGCAAGTTGAAGAGAAGCTAAATAAAAGGTTTGAAGGGAGACAAAGAGGGCATGGTCAAGGAGGAAGGGGTAGTGATAGGTCATATAGAGGCCGAAATGAGACCCAAAAGAAAAATGAAGATGTGGGTACTAGCAGGAACCAAAGGAACTAGGATTCAACCACTCCCATGATTAAAACTTTGGAGATCAGAGAGGAAGAGGTAGAGGATGTGGACAAGGTTCAGGAAGAGGAGGCTTTTGTGGTACCTATTTCCATTGCAATGAAGAAGGTTATCATGCCTTTGAATGCCCTCAACAACAAGGAAGGGAAGATAGGAGAGTTGAGGTTCAAGCTAGGATTGCTCATGTGGATCAGGATGCATGCTCATCACATCTAGAGGAAGTAGAAAGAGGAGAGACTTTAGTAAATGAAAGGGTCCTACTAATTGGTGAGACTAAACTAGGACAAAGGAGGAGTCTATTTCATACCAAGTGCAAGTGTGAAGATAAATGTTGTGATGTGATCATTGATGGTGGTAGCACTGACAACTTGGTGTTAGAGGAGATGGTCTCTAAGTTGAAGCTCAAGACGAAGAAACACCCCCAACCTTATCAAATTTCTTGGATGAAGGATGATCACAAGGTACTGGTAAGTGAACGATGTTTAGTGAAGTTCAAAATTGTAAGTTACCATTATGAAGTTCTCTGTGATATTATTCCAATGGATGTCTACTATTTATTGTTGGGAAGATTGTGGTAGTTTGATAGGCATGCAGTACATGATGGTCATGCAAACACATACTCCATGACAAAGGATGGAGTTTGCCAAAAATTAAAACCCATGATAAAAGAAGGCAAAAATGTATGCAGTAGTGCTAAGATCTATCTTGTTGATGGAAGAAAGTTTTTAGATGGCATGACACATTAGCGCATGTGTTATGCTTTGATTCCTAGATAAGATAATGAAGGTAGTAGTGAAATACCACTTGAAGTTTTAGATTTATTAAGTGAGTTTGGAGATATCATCTCTGATAATGTTCCAGAAGGATTACCACTAGTAAGGAAAATCAGTCATCAGATAGATTTAATCCCTGGAGCTAGTTTTCTTAACAAGGCTGCTCAAAGGATGATTCCTACTAAAACTGAGGAGCTAAACAAACAAGTTCAAGAGCTATTGAGGAAGGGTTTGATTCAAGAGAGCTGGAGTCCATGTGCAATACCAATAGTACTGGCACCAAAGAAAGATGGAGAGTGGAGAAAGTGTACAAACTCACAAGCTATAAATAGGATAACCATCAAGTATCAGTTTCTTTTGCCAAGAATAGATGATCTTATGGACTACTTGAGTGGAGCTCAGTACTTCACAAAGATAGACATCAAGAGTGACTATCACCAGCTATGGATACAAGAGGGAGATGAGTGAAAAACTTCCTTAAAGACCAAGGAGGGTCTCTATGAGTGGTTGGTCATGCCCTTTGGATTGACGAATGCCCTAAGCACCTTCATGCAACTTATGAATGAGGTACTTAAGAAGTTCTTGGGAAAATTTGTTATTGTCTATTTGGATGATATTTTAATTTTCAGTAAGACTTTGGAAGAACATTTATTGCATATTCATAGTGTCCTTGAAATGTTGAGGGAAGAGAAACTGTTGATTAATTTGAAGAAGTGTAGCTTTGCTAAAAAAGAGTTAGTCTACTTGGGGTTTGTTGTATCACCTAAAGGTCTCAAAATGGATCCAAAGAACGTAAAAGCCATTTTGGAATGGCCTACTCCAAGGTCTACTATTGAGGTGAGATCATTTCATGGTCTAGTTAGTTTTTATAGGAAGTTCATTAAGAATTTCGATGGCATATGTGCACCCCTGACTGACACAATAAGAGGGGATAGAAAAGAGTTCAAATGGATTGTAGCAGCTATGAGAAGTTTTGAATTGCTGAAGAAGAAGGTGACAGAACAACTTGTGTTGGCACTTCCTAATTTTAGTAAGGTGTTATAGGTGGATTGTGATGCTAGTGGTAGTGCTATTGGGGCTGTATTGAGCCAAGAAGGTAAGTCTATTGCATAATTTAGTAAAAAATTGAATGATGCAAAGAAGAAGTATTCTATTTATGATCAAGAGTTCTATGCAATAGTTTAGGCCTTAGAGAAATGGAGGCATTATTTATTGCTAAAGGAATTTGTTTTATATATTGATCACCAGGCATTATAGTACCTAAATAGCAAAGGTAAATTGAACTAGAGGCATATGAAGTGGGTAGAGTTCTTGTAGAGCTATATATTTGTGTTGAAGCATATAAGTGGAAAGTCTAATAGGGTTGCAAATGCATTGAGTAGGAGGTAGTTGTTGCTTACAGTAATGCAAGTTGAAGTAGTTGGGTTTGATGAACTCAAGAATCTGTACCTTGAGGATCCTAATTTTGCTGAAGCATGGAAAGCTTATAAAGAACCTGTTGCTGTAGACAGAACCGAGTGGCTAGACTATTTGATTCAGGATGGTATGTTTTTCAAGGGTAGTTAGTTGTGCATTCCAAGGAGTTCCATGAGGGAAAATTTGATTAAGGAGAAACATAGTGGAGGGGTGGCAGGACATTTTGGTCGACATAAGAACATTTCCATTCTTAGAGAACATTATTTTTGGCCTCAAATTTCATAGGATGTGAAGAAGTTTGTACAGAGTTGTCAAGTTTGTTAAGCGGCCAAGGGATTTAGTCACAATACTAGACTATATTAGCCATTGCTTGTTCCATCAAAGCCACGGGAGGACATAAGTATGGATTTTGTTCTTGGATTTTCAAGGACAGAAAGGAGTAATGAATCAATATTTGTAGTAGTTGATAGGTTCTCCAAAATGGCACACTTCATTCCATGCCATAAAACTCATGATGCTGTCCATATTGCAGGCTTATTTTTCAGAGAGGTGGTAAGACTACATGGTCTCCCAAGGATTATAGTTTCTAATAGAGATAAAAATTTGTGGGGTATTTCTAGAGAACATTGTGGAGGAAGTTGAGAACATACTTGGGGTTTAGTTCTACACATCACCCCGAGACAGACAGACAAACATAAGTGGTAAATAGAAGTCTGGGCAATTTGCTGAGATGTTTAGTTGGGGATACACCCAAGCAATGGGATTTGATTCTACCACAAGTGGAATTTTCTTACAATAATTATATAAAGTGGAGTACTAGTAGATCACCATTCCAAATTATATATGGAAGTAGCCCAAGGACTGCACTAGAATTGAGGAAGATAGAGCAAGGGGAGAAGACAAGTGCTGAAGAAGAAGAATTTGCTGAACATATCAAGCACCTACATGAGGAGGTCCAAGCACATATTACCAACATGAATCAACAGTATAAAGCTAGGGTTGATCAAAGGATAAGGCATAAGGAGTTCCAAGTAGGGGATCTAGTCATAGTACACTTGAGAAAGGAAAGATTTCCAATAGGTACCTACAACAAGCTAAAGATGAAGAAATTTGGCCCCTGCAAAATTTTGAAGAAACATGACTCAGGAAATGCATATGAGGTGGAGTTGCCAAATGGAATTCACATTTCTCCTATTTTCAACATTGTAGACTTAAGAAAGTATCATGATGATGGTGCAAATGAGGGGTTGACACTAGAGCCATGTATAGTTCCTACTTCTAAGAAGGAGGAGATAGAAGAGATTCTGTATAGTCATGTGGGTAAGAGTACCAAAAATAGGAAGTATGAAGAGTACCTGGTTAAGTGGAAAGGATGACTGATAGAGGACTCAACTTGGATATTAGTAGCTAAGGTTTCCCATTTGGGTTTTCCTCTACCATCCATAAAGTGACAAGGTCACTTTTCAATCTACCTTGGGTGTCTGATGTAGGAGCATCTAGAGGTATAAGGGCAATCTTGTGTGACCCAAAAAATATACTTAGACATAGTTTATGTTTCATGTGTTTTCATTTTTGGATACCCATTTGGGTCAAAGAAGGGTTCCAACTCTCACAGTTCCACTATTAGTGTTCTGGGTTAGAGTTTTTAAGCACCTTGGGATACATGTAAATGCCAAAAAAATAGGACTATATAACTGAGCCATAATTATGGTGAGTTAGAAGGTGTAAATTGGAGGGATGATTATAATTTTAATTTAGAACATTCTAGAAAAAGAATCAGGTCAAAAGGCTCTACAGTTAGAAAGTTATTGTAGTTTTCAGTTTCTGGAGACCTCCTAAGAATGTTTTAAAGTTAGGTTTGAGGTGCTAAATGACCTTGTATGGGTCCAAAAAATGGGGGACGAGAAAAGCTCCTCCATAGGGCTATAGAGCACTCTGAGAGATTTTCAAAAATGTAAATGGTTTGTCAATCAGAGCTACGATTCAAAAATTATGCCTCTCAGAAGTTTGGCTACCATTTCTAGATTCTTCTAATTTTGTGCCAACTTCTAATGAAACTTCTTGAGCCTTCTATTTTGGCAGTGGATGCCAACTAGCACTTTCTAGAATGTATTCCTAAACCTTAACCTTTTGGGGTCTTTTTAAGAACATTTTTGGCATTGTAAAAAGTAGTTCGGAGTGGAGTTTGAGAGCAGGTACTAGAAGAAGAAATTATCTCTAGATTTATACTATTGTAAGCCCATAGGGCATGTTTAGAAGTCTGTACTAAGTGTATTGGCATATTTTCATAGTTAATAAAGTTTCCCTTTCCTATTGTGTTCATTCCGATCTTCGGCTTGACCCCATCATTAACTATTTATAATATAATTAACTATATTTAATGACATGTCTTAATCTAAGTATAATTAACTATATTTAATCTAAGTATAATTAACTATATTTAATGACATGTCTTAATTAAATATAATTAACAACATTTAATTAATAAAAAATAATGTATGTAATATGTAACATAGTTCATATAACATATACATGTAAGAACATATAAAGAGTATGACCTAAAGAATGCATGTTACAATATTTAATTAATAAAAGTTAATACATACAAGAACATAATGATTATATACAAACATAAAGAATGTATCATATAAGAATATATAAAGATTATATGTACATAAATACATAACAACATTAACAATCATATGTAAGAAAACATAAACAATGTACATATAAATACATACAACTTCTAAAGTGGTTGTCTTAAGGAGAGGTCAAGTAAAAAGTGGTACTAAGGGGATGTTCTAATAGGTGGTCTTAAGGGGAGGTCCTAAGAGATTGTCTTAAGGGGAGGTCCTAAGAGGTGGTCTTAAATGAGATATCCATGTCAAATTTAAATAAAAATAATAAAACATGTCTAGTTTTGCATATCCAAGATAAATGATCCAATGTACACAAATTTATAAAACAAATATCTTGTCAATATTAAATATGAAAGTATAAGAGCTATACATGCATAGCTCAACTAGAGCTCCACAATAAGTACATAGGTAAACTAGAGCTCCAAAAATAATGTATTGTTAGGATCCTCTCTATTTTTTATTATCTCTAGATGTTTTTCATGTTCTTCAATAAGCAATTTCCACTTTTGATTTCCGCGACGTCCTCTTCTTTGTATTTCTTCAAATTGTAATTTGGTTGCTATAACATGGTTACTATAATGTAAAACCTTTCCTCTAGGCTTGTATTCAATAAATTCAATACCACTATCAATTACCGTTGTTTTTGATAATATGTTCCTTCAATAACAACTGATCCAATTGGATATGACTATTGATCAATATCTCCTGCATGTATATAAAAATATAGATAAATATAAATTAATTTTAAAATGAATATACATGTATATTAATTTATATATATGTATATATGCACACAAACCTGCCATAACTAAATTATAAATGCGCTCATAATTAGTTGAATATATAGGATCATGAATGTCAATGTCAATGTCAGTATCTTCAAAAGGAGGCTTTCTAACTATCTCCTTCAAATCCCAATGTGAAACATATCCATTCATAATATTTTCACATGCACTCACTAGATTGTCCTTAATGTAGTCATCACAAAAACATGTTTTTTCTCTTACTTTAATTACTAGAGGTTTATGGTTTCCTGTAGTCATCACTTGATGTAAACTTCTAATACTAGGAATCGTTTGATAATTGCAAGGATTAGATTGATCTATATCTGTTACAAATACAAAATATAATTGTCATATTTCAAAATAAATATTTAATTAAAAACTCAACTTGATTTGAAAAATAAATTAAAAATAATTATAACTTAGTTCACCTTTCACCTCCCAAAAGTAATGCTTATTGCATTCAGTATCTCAAGAAGCAAAATGAACTTTGCACCATTCAACAATTTGATTTGCGCTCTCTATCCTATTCCTTGTATGTACATACAATATGCATGTATATATAATTTTAAAATATATGCTACTAGAGTATTAAACATGTACATAAAAAATGCACATATTTACCTGCAAGTTCATGTTGTCAAAGCACACATTTTATACATGCTCTTGCTCCATCATGCTCCTCTTTTCTGTATCCACTTTCAAAGAAATTCCATAAAAACCTAACATTGGTTCTAGCATGTTGCATTGTTAAAAAATTAAATGCTTTTATAGATTTGAATTGTCCTGTGAACATGAAACATGATAAGTATCTACAATTATTTGTGTACATATATCAAATTGAAATAGACATGTACAAATAAATATAAGTTAAAATAAAGTTAAATAAATGTGTTACTTCGTGTATACTAACCTGCACATCCATCATACCAAATCTAGTGCTCTGAAACATTTATTCCATGATTTTTGAGATCTTCAGAGAACAATGCAAAACAATGAGCCACATAACTCCTATCATGAACTCTATCATCACTAATATAGAAATGAACCTCTTTGATGATGATGCATTCATTTTCATCCAACCTTTCTATCTGATCCACCTCAAATTGTGCATGTCTATAGGTCACTTGCACAAATATTGCAACTTGTGAATGATAATATTGGCTTTGAAGCTCTATATGAGGTGCAAATGTATAATTCTTAGAAAAATCTACAACTAGGTGGAAAACAATTTTTGGAATCACAAAACTATTTAGCTTGCCATCATGGACCATGGAAATGTTGGATATGTGGATATATCAATAGACGAGACTTGGTCATGAACTCATCATAATGAAATTCACTCTCCTTTAATACAATTTTTTTGCATTCATCTCCTCTCTTATTTTGGTATGTCTCATATTCATATCTCATTCATGAAACTAATGTGGATTCATTAATATTCTCAACTTGCATAATTTTAGAAAATTTACATAAATCTCTACAATCTTCATACTAATTTTTGATGCATTGCACTTTGAATTCATTTGAATCTTGTAATTTATCACATAATATGGATCTAACAAATTGTGTTGTACTACTAGGGATGACCAAATTAGGATCAAGTACTTCCATATTTTTTTTAAATGATTGCAAGTGTAGACCAATTCAACATGATTTCTACAACAACGAGTTTCACGCACCTTATTTATGCGTACAAAGGAAGGATGCAAACTCTCAAACATTCTCTGACATATTTTGACATTTGAAAATTCTTTTTTGAATGTTTGAAATAATTCACTTTGAGTTATAGCTATGAAATTTTTTGGATGTTCAATTTTGGCCCCTATTTCTTGATCTTTAATTTGTATAGTATCATGCCTGTTGGAAGAAACACAAGAATGTGTGGTCCAAAATTCAATAACTTGTCTTTTTACATCTTCAGAAATCTTATCTTTTTGAGAAACTCTACAAATATTCACCCAATTATTCTCAATGTTATCGTCTAGCATATTTCTCGTCTTGATGTATCTTTGGATGGTTCTTCTAGATATATGTAGTACATTAAAAATTGCATGTACCTATTTTCTATGTGTCAATTTTCTACTAGATATAGTAGTCATCAATGCTCTACGTGCATTACTCAAATCACATCCTCGAGTTGTGTTGTCAATTTTTTATAAGCATTTTGCAAGTTTTCAACTATTGTTTTATTAATATTATGTACATGGCTTTTCCTATTATCAACACCCAACAATTCCAAAAAAAGTCTCATATCTTTTCTCCTAAATAACTTGACAAATAATTGTGCCTGTCCAAATATACATTTATCCTTGAAATATTCATCCCACATTTTTTGACAATGCTTTTTGATAGTGTTATCATTTATCATATCTTTTGATGGAATTTGGTTAAAAATTAGTTCTTCATCCAAATCCATCAAATTTTTTATGCCTTCTAATTTGTCTCTATCAGTAGAATTGCCAATTTCTTCCTCTTCATTACTTTCATTTTCTTCATGAATCTCATCCTATTCAAGCATTTCAGTAGGTTGGTTTTGATTATATTTTGTATGACCTTTGGTTTTGTCATCTCTTATTCTATCATATTTCCTTGATCTTTTCCTTTTACTGCCCATTGAATACTTTAATCTATAGAAACAAAAATAAATAAATTTAGATTTCACTAAATATCAGCTAATGGTTCAATATTGAATACATAAAAATAAAAATAAGTAGACGAGAAAAAAAGCACCTTCAAAATATTCGATCCTTTGCAATATTGATTAAATCCGCAGAATAGTTGCTAAAAATTGCTTCAAAATTAATTATCTTTTGAAAATCCTCTTCTAATTTTTGCTGTTCTATATATTTATTTAAAAAAAGAAGAAAAAAAACATTATTTTATATCAAACAGTGACATTAACCATTGGCAGTTTGATCAACTGATAGGGGTTTCAGCCAGAACTAGTTCGGTTGAAATGGTTACGGACGAAATAGTTCTGGCTAAAACTATATATGTGGCATCTTATGTGGTAGCCAAACAAGCAAAAATTAAAACTTTTGTAAACATCTCACTTTTAAGGCCAATTTGACCTACTAAATTGAAGTTTTTTTTAAAACTAAAGATAAGCTTTTTTAGGTCTCAGAGTCATGATTATGATCATATAATTTTTTTATTATTTTGATTATGAATAATATATTATAATTTGAAAATATTACAAGTAGGTAACTTAAGATTTAGGAAGATGTCTATTCAAAAATAAGAAAAAATTAGTAAATCATGTTCAAAAATTATTATTTTTTATTCTTGCACTAGAGGAGAGAGTCTTCTTCAAGAATATGTAATTTGTTTAAAAAACATTTAGATTTGATGGAAAAAGTTTGACGGGAGGAAAAAACTGTCAGTTTCTGATAACTTTGACTTTGACTAGTTATAACTTCAAAAATATTAGTCAAATTTCAATTTTTCTTTCTTGGTGTACTAGGTATAAATGTGAACTCTAACATATTCTGGAATTAGACCAAAATATGAAAATTGGCATATATATTTTTACGGGAAAAAAACTCTATATTTTTAGTATTTTTAAAAAATTAAAAAATACACTTTAAAAATTAAAAAAAAAATAAAATTTTCACTCAATTTAAAAAATAAATTTATAGACATAAACTTCATCCAATTTTACACATTTCATTAGTTTACATCATCTTCAAATTCTAAACACAAATGCCACTTTTATGTTGTTAAAGTTGAAGAGTTTAAATTTTGATATCACTTTTCCTTTATAAAAGGTGACATAGGTTTGTGCTTTTACCCCTACACTTGATGAAGAAATAGTCATACCAAGTTATGACTTCAAGAAAATGAACCTAGCATAGATGAATGAAGTGCAAGAGGCACTGGAGAGAAGGAAGAAGCAAAAGATACTCAGAAATGAGTATAGACAGAGACAAACATTAATATAGATCAAAGACATATTCCTTGACGAATTTAGCTTACCTGTACTAGACAAAACAAAGCCTATCATGGAGAAAGTGTCCAACATAGTGGACCAAGTACAAAACAAAGACCTTGATACTAATGTCAAATTATTAGAATGGTTTGAAAATAAATTTCAGATGAAAGTTAATGAGAAGATATCTAGTGAGATAGCACTATCATAGGTTGAACTAGCTAAGAAAATAGAAAAGGTGAAAATAGTACTTGAGAACATATTTTCATTGTACTCTAAATTGTCTGACTCATCATATTTCACATAAGAAACTAGCTAGAGAATACTGAGCTTGGAGAGGAATCTTAAGATATCTAGCACACAACTACATAAAGATCTAGCTCAAAGTGAGAAGCATTTTTCCACAACGCTTCACACTCAGAAGGAGTTAGCTGTATTGACAACAAAAGAGGCCAATGTTAAGGCCAGATTAATACAGATTTAGTCTACTATCATCCCGCATCTAGAAGTACTACATAAAGAAGTGGCCTATGCATAAAATGTTTTAAAGCAAGATCCTAATATTTTTACCTTAGAAGGCCTTGTCCATCTTGCAACAGAGACATCCATCCAACTCAGAGCACTAGAGATTGCCTAAGATAATTGGGATGCTTCTTTGAAGATGATAATGGAGGTAAACAAAACATTTTTGGCTAAATATTCCATTCATTCTTAGGACCCTTTGACATAAGTGTCAACAAGGGGGAGATAATACATTATGTAAGGGGGAGATAAAATCAAGATAAGAAAGAATAAAAATGGGGGAGATAATACATTATGTAAATAAAAGGGGAGATAAAATTTTGAATTTTGAGGAGAAATAAGGAGATGTATGAAAGGGGGAGCAGAAACAAAGGGGGAGTACAAACAGATCAGCACAGAAGCTGACAAGGCAAAGAGTATTAGGCATATCAACATGAGACAAATTCAGCACAAGAAATTTTGGATATAGAAATGGCACATCAGTTCAGGGGGAGTTACAAATTTTTGAGGTATATAGTCTTTACAAAATTTTGAACAAGTTTTTGAAAGTTTTGTACATAAGCCAAACAAAATGTGTATCATATTCATAGAGATAAGATCCATAATGCTTAGTTAAGTGTTTTTGCCACTCATGTTAAAGGGGGAGATTGTTGGTCTTAGATTGGTTTTGACAATTGAGTGTCAACACACTTAACCAACTCTCAAGTTGATATTGAGTATAATACAGATGCTGAGCTATAGTATGTGCCAAGTTAGGAACTCAACAACTGCTGAGTGATAAGTGATGTTGAGTCACTATAGGTGCCAAGAAAAGTATAGATGCCGAGTGAGATAGAATTACTATAGTAGCTGAGTGAGACAGAACTCTTATATGTGCTAAGAATTAGTAAGTAGTAAAAACTGAGTAACATAGAATCAACATATGAGTTTGTGTCTTCACAAACCCATATGCAAACCATTTTTGAAGCCAACTTAAGATGAATCTCGAAGGATCTTGAAGATAAGATTGAATCTTTTGCATTTCCTATGTAATCAACATGCAACCAATGAGAAAAATGGAAAAGGCATGTAACCAATAAGAAAAGTGAAAAAATTAAGCAAGAAATGAAGAATAAATATTGATCATAGATTCATACCTAACCCTAAGTCTTTGAAGCCTTTAAAAGGAGGATGAAACCCCATTGTGCATGTGTATGTGAGGAGTGTATGAGTGAATTATAGTAGAGTTTAGAGGGATTTTTAAAGACTTATAAGGAAGAGAAACATTACAGAATTTAGTTGGTTAGAATAGAGCATCAGAATTTCAAGGAGAGACATATCAAATCAAGGAAGGATCAGAACAGACAGAGTAGAACGAGGATCTGGAATCAACAATTAAAGATTGCAAGTTATGAGGTCAAGATTTTCTAATACTCTCTAGCCATTTTATTAGGAATGAAAATCCTATCATGATAGGTTTTTTTAATAGCCATGTTGTAAGCCTTCAAACAAGGTGCTAAATCCTTTAACATAGTAACATTACAAGTGCCTATTTGCAAATCCTTTAACTAGGTCACTTTTAATAGGGTGTAAAGTCTTTAACAGGATAAGCCTTTCGCAAGGAAAACCATTGGAAGTGGTCAAACTTTTTAAAATTAAACAGTTACATATTGCTGTAGTGATACTTTGTGGGTGTCATCCCCACTCGAGTTTTACCTTCTCATTTTGGAGGGTTTCTGGGTTACAAAAATCTTGTGTCATCTATTTTCATGCATTTCTTTATTTTTCATGTTAAGTAGATATGTTAGATGCATGTGAATGATTTCAGCTAAAATGTTTTAAAAGGTAAAAATTAGTTACTTCTAATTCAACCTCCTTCTCAAAAGTAAATCTTCCCACTTGTAAATTCCAACACAAGGTTTATGCAGGTTCATTCTTGAGATGATGCCATGTTTTAGATTAAGGGAAAAATAGGTTTTGAAGAGATCTAAAACCCTTAACAGAAAAGAAAAAGATATTCAAATAAGCACAACTAGGTTTTACAAGGATCTAAAACTTGTAGTATAAAAGTTACAAAACTAGGTTTTATAGGGACCTAAAATCAAAAAATAAGACCAGCAAATTAAGCTAGGTTTTACAAGGACCTGGAACCTAGAGTTTGAACAAAAGGAACAAAAATTAGATAAGAAACCCAAACCAGAGACCAGTTACTAGAACCACCACTAGACCAAAGACCAGTTACTAGAACCACGACCAATAACTATTGTAGCTCCTTGATCATTTTCACCACCTCCTTACATGCCTCTGTAATGGTTTGGATAGTGTTAGTAGCAGATCCCCTAGTTGCCTTAGAAACCTTCTTCCTTGAACTCTGTCTTGTTCTTTTGCTTGGCCTGCCAGGAGACATGATTTTCTCATTATTTCTCTTTCATAAGTTAGCAGTAGTCATACAGATGCTTCAAGTGATGCAAGTTCATTCTTGAGATGATGCCATGTTATCTTATTTCTTGAGCCTAGTTTTTGATCTTTTTATTTGTACAACAAGCTGATTTGGACCAACTTAGTGTCCAATTCCTTTGAACTCTTTTTATCACTTGTAAGACTAGTGAAAAAGTCAACATTAACATTGGAGGAAGAAAGGGATTCCTGAATTGCATCTTCAATTTGAGGTTGACATATGCCCCCATCTTTCTTATGTCGAAGCCAAAATTTAGTATGTTTAATAAAAACATTTGTCATCTGCATTATATCATCCATATCTAGTTCAAATCAATCAATTGGAGTGAGGGGAAGCTCTTGCTATTTTAGAAGTTTAGATTCAATGATCTCTAAACCATCTTCTTGAACTCCCTTGGTGCTCATTTTCAATTTCAAGGTAAAGATATGTGACAAAATTATTCTAGAACCATATTTCCTTTGATCTTCTCTTTCACTCAAAGAATCCTCCCAATAGTCTTCTAAATGAGGTGTGAGCAAGAAATGATTCCCCAGTTCCAGAACTCTCCTAGCAAAATCTTATTTATCAAAGCCTAGTCTAGAAAGGTAAGATTATTTGAAATTAAAGGCACACATATCACTCCTAATATTCATAACATCTTCTACACTTTACATAAAATATTTCTAATCCTTATAGAAAATAAACTATGCCACTTGTATTTACGAAAAAGCTTTATGGTTGTGATAGCAAGTTGACGATAAACTTCTCCTAGAATAAAGTAATCTAAAGAAAACTTGGGTAATCTTAAGGGTTCTTCATCAAAACCTCCTACCCTCAAGTATGTGAATTTAGGAAATTGAGTGAACAAATTCCCATTGACTTATATGAACTATAGGTCTTCTAATGAGACCCTTTTCTTTGACCTACCTACCAATTAAAAGCATAATCTACCTAGGAAAACATCATGAACCTTTCTATAATTAGGCATAACTTGAATCCTTTGCAAGGAAGGGCAATAATTGTATATGAAAATATCCTTATTCTAGGGTTCATGTGGTAGGGAAATAAGGTCTTGAGTACATGCCAAATAATAAATGAGATAAGAAGACATGAAGAAATCCTTTTTGATGGTTTGATTTAACTTCAAATTCTCTTTCATTGAACCTGCTATCATTTCAACCTAATCTAGAAATTTCTTTCCATCTAATATGATGTCAATGAAATGATACATCCAATCCTCAAACAACAATGCTTTTTGTGGATCCTTGACTCTATGTAACATAACTACTAGATTGTGGATATGGGTTTCATGTGATATTTTTTCAAAATCTTTGGAAGCCATAAACCACCCTTCTAGATATTTTTAGTTCAATGACAGAATATAAAAAAAACATTTCTTATCAGGGGTTTCACTAAACTTAGCATAGCATTGGGTAGGGGTAAAATAAAAAATATTTCATTCTATATTTTAAACACAAATAAAATTATTTCCTAGTTTATTGAGAGAAAAAAACTTATATCATTTCTCCTTACACATTGGGACCTAATGTCACAGTGGTGAATATGTCCTTGAACTAGTTTAGACTCACAACAACTTGGGGAAAGGATGTAACTTACAATAAACTATTGTACATTATCTCACCCATGAATTCACTATCTACATTTGTTTGTATTTAATCACAAATAACATCTATATTAACTTTAAATCTATATCTATTAACATGAGACATTTGCAATCCATACTTACACCATTTCCAAAGAAATGTAGGAATGAGATCATATTCTCCAATTTTCAAAGAAAAATTACAATTCCAAGCAAAGCCCAAAAGGGAAATTGATGAGAACTAAAAACTTGAATAGAGGAATTTGTAGAGAATTACCTCAAACTTGTAGCAAGAAGCTCTCCAAACCTTTGGAACCTATTGGAATTATTTAGAATAACTAAGAGGTAGGGTGAATCAGCTATTCAAGGTCCAAATGTACAATTAAAAGTTTTCATAGCTTAATGAACCCATATCCATAAAATATTTTCATCATGCATGCGTCCATTAGATTATGCAATCACTTAAAGTTGCAAGTTATTGTCAAATCAACTTTGTAGAAGTGTAAACATGAAACATAATAGATTCAATAACACATTTGACACAATGGTTTAATGTGAAAACCAAATTTGGGAAAAACCACTAGTAACATGCTACTCATTCTCACTCTTATGAAGTGATGCCTTGTGAAAGGCCAACCTTGTTAAAGGTTACATTGCACACTATTAAATGTAACTTGGTTAAAGGATTTCAATCACCCTATTAGGAGTGAGAATTTTTAGAGGAATTTAGATCATTCACTTGGAATGACACCTAGTTAAAGGATTTACAAATGACTATTAAGTCAATTTTAATCCAAAGGATTTAGCCTAGACTGATATAATGATTAGAAAGTAACAATAAGGCTTGATCTGATAACAACTTACAACACACTTGTAGATTATAGATCTCTATTTCAATCCTCCATTCTACTTGCTTTCATGCACTTTAGCTCTGATAGCTTATTCACCCTTCAAGCATCTATACCATTGAGCCTTCTTGCTTTGCTTTCCAATATAGTCTCTTCACTTAGGTCACTAAATGACGCAATACCATAGACTCCTTGTCTTACTTAGGTTTTCACACATGACAACCTTTGCTTCTGACCAACCATCTCTATTGAATCTACCACTCATTAGAAACTTCTCCTTCAATCCTCTTTGAATTCACCTCAAAATAATTTATATTTAATTTTGTGCCACCAGATCATTAACCTTATCTTACACATGGTTCACACAATTCAAGAAATCAAACTTGTCATCTCAGATTCATTGAATTCTTGATCTTTCTCATAGTTCTAACAATCAACATTAACTAGCTTCTAATGCTTTGCATATATTGTGTTTCTTGACATCTTCTATCAAATCAGTTGGCACAAACTGAAGTTTAATGGTGCTTGACATCAACTAAACTTTACTCAGCTTACACTATTTTACTTGGCTTACACTAAAATTGACTTTGCTTAACTCTAACCAATTTTATGCTCGACTTGCACTAACTTTTCTTGGCACCTACTATGTAGATTTTCAAGCTTGGCATAAAAAATTCATTTAACTTGCTCTTTTGAACATAATTAATGTAACCATCCTTTGCAACATTAAGTAGATTATGGATGCACTATAATATCACTATCTTAATTAATATTTGTTTTCCTTTTCCATATCATAACTCAACCTTTCCTCTAGGTGCTATTGTTACCTCATTTGATCAAATCATCTTCATCAATAAAAAAAATGATAATACTTAAATCATATAAGTAATTATCTTACCAATAAGTAGCAGGTTTGACATCAGTGACAAAACAATGATAGAAACACATTTATCATACTTTTATCAATCTATTTTCAACAATCTCCCTCTTTGGCATTGACAGAAAACTAAATTGACTAGACTTAATCAGTATGAACAACAAAATACCAAAAATAAAATAGTTCCTTGTATTGAAATTTCTTCCTCTATCATCAAATTTCATCTTTTGAATAGGTTACAAAATTATGTTCTAGTTAATAAATAAGTAATCAACTCATCCTTGTCTCCCTCAAGTTTAACTCCCTCTTACTATGTGGATGTAATCAGTAGGTTAGGTTAGGTAAACTTTATCCCTTGGTAGTTAGAATTTGTCCCTCAACAAGATTAGGTAGATTAGGATTTCTCCCTCATCCCTCTCAGCTCTTATCTTCCTCTTTGACAATAACGCCAAATACTTGTCATCTTCATATGCAGTTATAAATATTTATAGTTTATCCCTCTGTCACCTTGCTTGTGACTAATTTTTAGCTTTAGCTCTTTGATTACTTTAGGTAGCTCCTAAAGTAAGATCCACTACATTAATGTGTAACATATATCAATTAGCTTGTTTGATGTAGGGCACTCCTTATGCTTCTTAGATAGCCTTTGATATGGGTATCACCCCTAGTTCACCTCTGAGATACTCATTAGCATCCTTAGGTAATGCTTTTGTGAAGATATCAACTATTTGTTCTTTTTTGTTAACATATTCCATCTTCACCTCTTTATCTTGAACTAATTCTCTCAAGCAATGATACTTGATTGCAATATTCTAGTCTTGGTATGCATCACATGATTCTTTGATATATTTATAACACTTGTATTATCATAATAAAGTATCATAGGTCCAATGGTTTCCCCCATACCTTTGAGTGACTATTTGATCCACATAATGTTTGTACAATTTACTACAACAACAACAACATATCTAGCTTCAATAGAATATTGAGAAATGTAGTTTTGTTTCTTGCTAGTCCATGTAACCAACCTTTTGCCTAAGAAAAATGCTCCTCCATTGGTGCTCTTTTTGTCATCAATATTATGAGCCTAATTAACATCAATGTAGTCTCTCAATTCAAATTTCTCATTTTTCTTGTAGTATAGACCATAGTCCTCTATTCCTTTTAGATATCTAATTATTCTCTTAACAACCATAAAATGATTCTCCTTGGGATTAGTAGAGAATCTTGTAACTATCTCGATAGATAATGCAATATCAGATCTACTATGTACTACATATTGTAATTTTCTAATCATAGACCTTTATAATTTTTGATTCACCTCAGCTAAATCATCATTCTTTGAAAATTTATGTCTTGTCACCATAGGTGTACTTATTGGCTTGGAATCTTCCAATCCAAAAGTTTTTAGTATTTCCTTAACATAATTTGACTGAGTGATGTATATACCATATTTCATCTGATGTACTTGCAAACCCACAAAGAACTTGATCTCTCCAAACATAGACATCTCAAATTTTTTCTTCATTTCATTTGCAAAAGCATTCCATAAAGAACGTTGATCTCCAAATATGATATCATCAATACAAATTTTTAGATAAAAAAATACCTTTTCCTTTCTCTATCTTCAAATACAAATTGCTATTATCATCAGTCCTCTTAAATCCAATCTTCACAAGATAGTTATGAATCCTTTACACCATGATCTTGGTGCTTGCTTCAAAGCATATAAAGCTTTTTGTAGTCTACATACCATTTTTTTTTTGTCAACATCAATAAATCCTTCTAGCTATTCTATATAGACCTCTTCCTCCAATACACCATTCAGAAATGCAAACTTAACATCCATTTACTAAACTTTGAAACCTTTGTATGTAGAATAAACAAGTAGAGTTCTTACTCCTTCCAGTCTTGCAACAAGGGAAAATATTTCTCCATAGTCAATCCCTTCTTCTTATGCATATCCTTTACAAACTAATATTGCCTTTTTCCTTGTGACTTCACCATTTTTATCTAACTTGTTTTTGTATACCCACTTGATACCAATCAAATTTTTTTTCTTATGATCTAGGAACTAGAGTCCATGTCTTATTTTTCTCAATTTGTTCAATCTCTTCTTCCATGAATTTTCTCCAGTCCACATCTTCTAAGACATCTTTCACTATTTTTGGTTCTTGAATGCTCAAAAAACATGTATCATTTCTCAAATTTTTCCTTGTCATTGGTCTAACATCTTTATCTCCAATGATTTGCATAGTATGCTGATGTCCCTTGACATACTTAGACAATCTTAGTTCAACTCTGGCTTCTACATTTTGTCTCTCAACTTCTGAATCACTATGTACCTCTCTATCATGTAGTTCAACATCTCATTCATGTACACTAATCTTAGAATTAGAATGTGCCTCCACTTCATTCTGTAACTCAAAGCTTGAATGTAGCTCAATTCTTGAATGCAACTTGACATTCATAGTATGTGACTCGATAGTCACTGAAACTTGCTGTTGGTTTGCAACTTGATTTACAAGATAATGATTAGTAGACATACCTTCATAAAAGTGTACAAATGATTTGTATTCTTCAGGTTGCTTCATAGGTTCAACCTCATATACTTCTATATATTAATAAAATTTCACATTTTCACTTTCCACAACTTTGTTAGTCTTAGTATTTAAACACTTATAAGCTTTACTTCTTGAGGAATAACTAAGAAATATACATTCATCACTTTTTGCATCTAGTTTACCATTCTCGAAATCTTTGAGAATATAAAAATTGCTTCCAAATACCTTAAAATATTTTATATTGGGTGAGTATCCATACCATAGTTCAAAAAATGTTGAATGAGTACCTTTCTTGAGTTGCACATGGTTCAAGGTATAGACAATTGTACTTATATCTTCTCTCAGTATTTCAAAGCAAAATTTTTCTCCATCATGAGTGTCCTAACACAATCCATTACATATCTATTCCTCCTTTCAGAAATTCCATTTTTTGGAGGGGTTCTAGGAGTAGATGTCTTTCTTTTGATTCCTCTATCACTACAAAACATCTCAAACTCATTTGATGTGAATTCTCCTCCTCTGTTGGATCTCAATCATTTTAGACTTTCACCTGATTCTTTCTCAACTCTTGCTAAGTACCACTTAAACATTTGGAAAGCATTAGATTTATATTTTAGAAACATCATAGTCATCATTCTAGAATAATCATCAACAAGTAGCATAATGTACTTATCTCCTTTGTAACTTTGCACTTCAATTAGTCGACACAAGTCAGTATGAACAATCTCTAATATTCCTTTAGAGGTATGAGTCTTACTCTTAAAACTTGACTTTGTCTTTTTTCCTAGTTGATATTGTTTGCAAATTATATTGTCAGGCTTCTTCAACTTAGGCAAACCTATTACTCTTCTTATGTTACTGCTACTAATCAAGTTATCAAAATTAACATGGCATAACTTCTTGTGCCATAGCTACACATCATCAAATTATACAATTAAATAAGTAGCATCCTCTATATCAAGGTAGAATAGATTACCTCTAGTTTGATCATCTTTTCTAATTAGTTTTCCATCAGTATCATATATCTTAGAAATCTTATTTTAAAACTCAACCTTACATCCTAAATTATTCAGTTGTGACACACTCAACGAATTATAGTTAAATCCTTCAACATAGTAAGTAGTGTCACATAAAATATTTTCTATGAGCTTGATAGAACCTTTTCCTTTTATCAGACATGGTGCATCATTACCAAACCTTACACTATTTCCATCCTAATAATTCAAGGTAATGAACTTACTTTTATCTCTAGCCATGTAATGTCAACACCCACTATCAATGATCCATCTATTATCCTTGTTCGCACAAGACACTAGTGTAGTTGCCTCATCCTCATCAGATTCATCCTTCATTGCAACATACACTACTTCATCATCATGATTGTTAGTCCATCTTTTGTTTCCTCTTCAAAAATGTAGGAAGACTTCTTTCCTTTGTCTTTGTAATCTTTGCTATCTTCATCTCTTCTACTTTTGTACTTTTCACCACCTCTGTAATTTTGCTTCTTTGGAAATCTAGCAACAATATGACCAACCTTATTGTAATTGAAACACATGATGGGTAACTTACCTTTGAACTTGCCTTTACCTCTATGAAATTTCCTTGCTAGTAGTGCTTCAAGTTGATCTACATATTCCTCATCTATATCACTATCACTAGACACATATTTTGCCTTTTTCTTCTTCTTCTCATTAGATTCCTTCAAAGTCACTTTAGCTTTGAAAGGAGATTCAACATCAACAAGTTTGTAACTATCAAAATTAGATAACTCAAAAAAAATGAGCCTACCTACCATACCTTTAAGAGTTAGATCATTCGTTGGCATACATCTTAGTTCTTATATTGTAAAAACTCTAATAGCATAGATGGGCATAAGTGTTTTCAAGACTTTGCTTAGTACAATATCATCATCTATTTTACTAGTGTCTCCTCTTATTGTATTAACAATGTCTTTTATCCTAGAGCAATATTGAGCAATATTCTCACCTTCTTGCATTCTCATATCATTGAATTGACCTCTAAGACTTTCAACTTTGGCTCTTAGAACATTCTTGTCACCTTCATAGATAGTTTGTAGAGCATCCCACATTTTTTTTGCACTATCACAATCTTTGATATCATCAAAGTTGGCATAGCTTAGGAAATATGCAATCTCAAACATTGCCTTGTTGTGTTCTTTTTTTTTTTCATATCTTCAGTTGTTAGGGCTCTAGCAGGATCAACATGCTCAATAAAAATTGTAGAGTGTGCATGATCTCCAAGACCTCATAGGTGTAGCTTCATCAAACTTTTCCATACAAGAAAGTTATCTCTATTAAGCTTGGGTACTTCTCTTTTTGACATATTGATCTTGTTGCTTATAGTACCTTCAAACTAGTCCTCTTATGCAGATGACTCTGATACCAATTGTTGGAATTATTTTGAATAACTGAGAGGGGGGATGAATATATTATCCAAGGTTTAGATGTAAAATTAAAACTTTTCATATCTTAGTGAACCCATATCCATAAAATTTTTTCATCATGCATGCATCCATTAAAATATGCAATCACTTAAGCTTGTAGGTTACTGTTAAATCAACTTTGTAAAAATGTAAACATGAAACATACTAGATTCAGTAACACATTTGACACAATGATTTAATGTGGAAACCTAATTTGGAAAAATCCACCAGTAACTTGCTACTCATTCTCACTCTTTTGAAGTGATGCCCTATGAATGGCCAACCCCATTAAAGGTTACAATGCACACTGTTAAATGTGACTTGGTTCAAGCATTTCAACCACCCTATTTAGAGTGAGCCTTGTTAGAGGACTTTAGATCATTTACTTGGAATGTCACCTGGTCAAAGGATTTAAAAATGATTTTTAGGTCAACCTTAATCCAAAGGATTTAACCTAGAATAATACAATGATTAGGAAGTAACAACAAGGCTTGATCTAATAAAAAATTACAACACCCTTGTAGATTACAAATCTCTATTTTAGTCCTCCATTTTGCTTGGCTTTCACACACTCAACTTTGATAGATTGTTCACCGTTCAAGCATCCATACCCTTAAGCTTTCTTTCTTTTCTTGCCAATGTAGTCTCTTCACTTAGGTCACTAAATGAAGAAATTCCCTAGACTCCTTGTCTTCCTTAGGTTCTTGCACATTACAACCTTTTCTTCTGACTAGCCATCTCTATAAATAGAGAATTAAGATTTTTTCTCATTCATCCTCCATCATCCATTTTAAGGTTAGGTCAAATTAGGTGGATTCAATGAATCTACCCCTCATTTCATTTCATTCCCATCTAGAAACTTCTTCAATCCTCTTTGAATTCACTTCAAAGTATTTTATCTTGAATTCTATGCCACCAGCTAATCAATCTTATCTTCCATAGAGTTCACACAATTCAAGAAATCAAACTTGTCATCTTAGATTCATCAAATTTTTGATCATTCTCATAATGTTGACACTCAACATTAACTAGTTTCTGATGCTTGAAACATACTGCATTGCTTGACATCCTCTATCAAATCACTCAGCATGAACTTAAGTTTACTGATGCTTGACATCAACTAAAATTTACTCAGCTTACACTATTTTAATCGACTTACACTAAAATTGAATTTTTTTGGCTCCAACTAATTTTTTTCTTGGCTTGCACTAATTTTGCTTGACACTTATTGTGCAGATTGTCAAGCTTGGTAGATAAAATTTGTTTAACTTGTTCTTCTAAACTTAATCAATGTAACCATCCTTTGAAACCTTAAGTAGATTATCAATGCACTATAATATCATTGTCTTAACTAATCCTTGTACTCCTTTTTCATATCATAACTCAACCTTTCCTCTAGGTGTTGTTGTTACCTAATTTGATCAAATTGTCTTCATTAATCAAACAAATGATAGTACTTAAATCATATAAGAAATTTTCTTACCAACAAGTAGCAGGTTTGATGTTAGTGACAAAACAATGATTGAAACACATTTATCATACTTGTATCAATCTATTTTCAACAAAACCTTCTATTTTGCATCTTCCACAGCCAACACTTTAAAATGAAAGTGAATTGACCACATTAAAAATAAGCCTCTTTTAAAAATACATAAAACTCATGAATTAATAGGGAAGGTTAGATTTTAGCAAGATTTTCTCACCTTGAAATCCCATACGACAAGACCACTTGAGGAGATTACCATAAATAGATATAATTTCTTTTATTTTCCCTTATCTAATCATCATGACCTTCACATGTGGTTACCCTCCTTAGTTTTCTGAACCTTATATTGCGTACTTGTTTATGGGTACTTACCATTTAATGATTTTATCTAAGCTGCACGCCATTATCATTGCCTTGTTCATCATTATTTACCTTTTTGCCACTTATGTCATCAGGGAACATTTTAGAGACCACCTTTGTGTTTGAAACATCCCATTTGGTTTACTGTTGCCAAATATTTGTATTGAGTCCCACCTTTTTCTTTGGAAGAAAAGTTTTTGAAGTGCCAAACTATTCTGAACTAGTTTGAACTAGGTTCAAAGTGGTTCAAAAGTTTGAAAGAGGTTCAAAGGTATACAACTAACTAAATGAGAAGACTTTGGTCAACCACAAGACAAGGAATGATTTTTCTTTGGGAACAACTTTACAGGGTATATACTTAGGAAAATTTAGACTAAAGGAGAATCAAAGCCAATGGTTCCAAATAAAGATGAAAACCAAGACCAATGTGACTCTAAAAAATAATTGAACTAACTATTTTATAATTTGAACCTAAAAATAATGATGAGGCATGTAAATATGAATTTTGGGTGAATGTAATGAAATAATAACTTGAGAAGATAAAGAAGAACAACACATGAGAATTAGTCTCTAGACCTAAAGATAAGAATGTTATCAATACAAAGTGGGTATTCAAAAATAAGTTCAATGAATAAGATGAAGTTGTTAGGAATAAAGCAAGATTAACATGCAAAGGATATTCAAAAAAAGAAGATATAGATTTTGAAGAAACTTTTACTCCTGTTGCAAGACTAGAAGATGCAAGAATTTTTTTGGCTTATGAATCTAACAAGATTGAAAATGTATCAAATGGATGTAAAGTCATCTCTCTTGTATGGACTGAAGCAAGCATCTAGAGCATGGCATGCAAGGTTAAATAAGCATTTACTGAGTTTGGGTTTTAAGAAACAAAATTTAAATAGTAACATGTATTTAAGGGAAATTCTGATGGCTTGTTAATCATTGAATTTTTTTTTGATAACATCATTTTTGGTGGAAACAATGAAGCAAGTAATAATTGTTTTGATGCAATGAATAATGAATTTGAAATTTCCATGATTAATGAGATGAAATATTTTCTAGGATTTTAGATAAAATAAACTACATATGATAGTTTTATATCACAAACTAAGTATCTCAAAGAACTACGAGTGAGATTTGGTATGAAATATTGTAAATGTATTGGAACACCTATGATGACTAGATGCAAATTTTATAACAAGGATGATCGCCTAATGCTATGCAAATAAGGTACAAATCTATGATTAGAGGATTGCAATACTTGAAACATACAAGGGAAGATATAGAAAATGCAATCAGGATAGTAAAAATATTTTAAGAACATCCTAAAGAGACATATTTAGCATTACTAAAGAGAAATAACTCTTATGATTGATTTCTAAAAATATCTCTCTTTTCTTTAGATTGGGTGACCTAATGTGAGTACTTTGATGGTGATGTTCATCAAAGGTTGAGCACTTTAGATTGATATTTGGCATATTGGAAACTTTTTCATTGATGCTAATGAGGGAGAGACTCAATAATTAACCTTGAGATAGTTCTATTGATGTCAATCAGAATCATCAATTTAAAACAAGTGGAATTCATGATTTTTGATCATATGTTTCCATCAATGCCAAAGGGGAAGATTTTTAGGAATATAGGCTTGGTTCGCACTTGGATATATTGATTATGTTAATCTCAAATTAGTTTTGACATATGAGTGACAATATAATTAAGTCATTTACTTAGTTCATGTCAAACAAGTAATACATGCTGAGCATAAGTTGTTAGATAGTATATGCTAAGAGAGAAATATATAGTATGTGTCAAGTAACTAGTAAGTGCCAAGTAACTCAAGTACTGAGCATATAGTAAGTGCCAAGTTATTTAGATGCCAAGTGATCAATGGATGTTGAGTCATTCAGAGGCTGAGTTACAAAATTGAATTTTTAGTTTATGCCGAGCATCAAGGACTTGAAGTGCTAAGTAATACAATTTTGACATAGTTTTTTGTATAGGCACAAAACATTATGTAAACCATTTTGGAGGTGACTTGAGGATTTTCTTGTGATCCTAGATGATAAGGATGAATCTTTCCTATGTAGTTCATGTAGCCAATCATAAACAGGGAAGGATTAAGTGAAAATATGGGTGAATCACAATCGTTGATTCAAACCTAACCCTAAGTCACCCAGGTCTTCTTAAGGAGGAAAAACCCTAAAATTTTTATGAGTGAAGGAGAAAAGAAAGAAGTTTGCATGCACAAATATAGCATTAATGTGAATAAGGAGTTGTGAATTGAGATACATTACAAAATTAGATATAGGAGAACAGAGGAAATTTATTAGAAGACAAGAGAGATACATCTGATCAGGAAGGATTAAGTACACATAAGGAAAGTGGTGATTTGTCATCTAGCAACAAAGTGCTAACCAAAGGATCATTTATGAGACATTCTAAAAAGTATAGTTAAATATCTTAACACAGTAGTCTTAACAAGCTATTGTAAATCCTTTAACAGGGTGCTTACTTCATTGTAAGTTAAAGTCCGTTAACCAGGCATACTTCTAATAGGGTGTTGAAATCCTTTAATAGGGTAAGATCTAAAAATATTGTAAGCCTTTAACAAGGTAGACCTTCACAGGGTAGATCATGTTTCATGATCAAACATTGTAACCTTCATTGGATACACTTTATTACTATAATAGTGGAGATTTGTGGGTGTCATCCCCATCCCAGTTTTACCTTCTCCTTGGAGGGTTTCTGGTAACCAAATATCTTGTGTCATACATGTGTTGAATGTTTATTTACTTTCATATGATTAATTTGGTGTTTTATTTTACATGCATGAATTGTGAGATGGATGTGTGATATGATTTTAAGGTTGGAGTTTTAAGTACTGATTCACCCCCTTCTTAGAGTTTACTTTCCTTATTATATTTCCAATAGATTATGTGTTGTATTAATGATAAATTTTGTCATTGATGACAACATATGTTTATGAGTTCATGACATACATAGATTATGTATATTGTAGAGGATTATTGGCATAAAATTGGTTAAGCTATGTGAGCTTAGGATCATGTTGACAAATGAGTCTAGAAACATCTATGTTTACTTAATTTTATCTTAAATATTGACTGAGTTATAGATCATTTGGTAAAGACTGGCAGCAGACCAATGTAAAAAAAATATAAATAGAAAGATTTGTTGGTAAATTGGCTACATCTTATTAGTGAGACGGAATTAATGTTAGAAATCTTGGGTCATGGATAAATATATGGTCATGATGCTATGATCAAGTTAGCATAGTTTAGAGATCATTTTGGAAAGGTCACTAAAGTAAAATGTGCAATATATTTTATTGGCAGTCGACTGTATTGGTATAATGTGTTAATCTTCATTGTATAAAGTGTTAATTGTATTGTAACGTGTGGGAACCTAAATTTAAATTTTTTAATTATTATTAAGAAGGTGTATATACCTTAGTGTGGTCCTTTGTACTTAATTGTACATTTTGAAATCTCTAACAGGATGACCTAATCAATTATTTGGAAAGGGTATAAAGGGGAGATTTTGTCTTGGTTGGAATCATCATATATGTAATGTATATGGGTAGTCGATGCAAACTTAAATGATGGATTTAAAAAAAAAAGAGAGTTTGGTTTAGTGCATGGTAATGATATTCAATGGAACTATATTAGCAATTAAGTCAGATTGGTTAGTTTAGTATAATGGATATGTTATCCTAAAGTATTGATCTTCATAGTTTTGCTGAAGTAATTTAGATAGTGGGTCTAGTTGTTTTTCTATTAATCTGTATAGGGTTAGAACTTATAACAAGGGTTCAAGGTCTTCTAACAAGGATCCATCCTTTAACACATAGTATTGTATTGAATGCATTGTAAATGGATTCTAATAGGGTCACATCTTTTCATTAGGAAATTTAATATTAGTACAATATCTTTTGGGTTCCATCCCCACCAAGTTTTTTCCTCTGATCAAGAGTTTCCCTCATCAAAAAATTATTGTGTCATTGTGCATGGTTTTTCTCTTGTTATGCTTCACCATTTTGGTTATTAGAGTTCAATTTAATAAGTTTGGATTTAAGATTAATCTCTCACACCTGATTAACCCCACTCTCTCATTTATGTGTGTAATTTAATTCTTAACATCCTTATGGAATGGTATAGACATCGTGGAGATCCAATTCCTCACTTCACATCTTGTTCTGATGTTTCTAGATAAAGTTATCTTAAGATTGGTTTTGTCCTATAATGGATTTACTGTTCTAGTGATCAGGATGTGGTTTATAATGAATATCCATGATATGAGGTGTGTAATGGATCACTATTCTATGTTGTAATGCATTTCATCAACCCTCTTGTATCTCTAAAAAAAATACTATATTCATTTGGGATTTGTTATTATGATTTGGGTCTAGACCTATCTATTTGTGATATGTTTCCTTTGTCTTGAAATTTGATGATTGAATAAGATGACTTATGGTTAGAAATCTTGTATATATGTAGGGTAGAAGTTCTACTATAAAGTAATGAAAGAAGTAGTAAATATACTACATTATTAAGAGGTATAATAGATTTGGGAAACAATTGGAATAACTCTAGTCTATTTTTAGCTAAGTAATATTTTGGAGTGATCAAATATGAACCTATAGTAGTTGTATATTGATAATGGAAATGTAATATCTATACCATCTTAAATTGGAATAACTTCACTTTATGACCTTTTAGCTCTTCTTTAGTGTATTTTCATTTCATGATTACATTTGGAGCTCACACTTTCCCCCTTTCCTTTTTTCTCTTCTAAGGAAAATTGAGGTAAGACCTAATTATCACTCCTTATTTTCCCTTTTTATCACATATTGGCTGAGGTAAGATCTAATTTCTAAGAATCCTCCTCTTCTTGGGCCTTATTTCTTAGATCTAGTCTTGAATTATCGAATCCTGATGCACACCACACCCACAACTTTTGTATTCCCTTATGTCAAAGTAAGAAAACCTAGGAAATTTTCCTCTTGGGGAATAGATCAACCATGACCTATTCCAAGAATAGGTCAACCTTAGGTCAAACTATTCCATAATAGGTTGACCAATTTGACCTATTTATAGAGGGTCTAGTGATTTTGGACCTGAACCTATTTTACACTTCCAATTTATTCATGGTCATTGTAGTTAGATGTCATGGAGGTAATTTTAGAAATTCACTATAAAAGGAGATCTAATGCCTTATTTTAACATGATGGAATAAAGGCATAGGAAGGAGTAGACACCCCAATCTATTAATTAATTGCAAGGTGCAAACTAAGGGTTGTAGATGGTTATTTCATTGCAAAGTGAAGTCTTCATCTTCTTTCCTTTAATCAAGCATTGAAATCCCTATATAAAACCATAGAGATGCAGGGGGATCATGAAGATGGTTATCATACTTTATCATTGGGGGCTTGGTATGAATACTATAGCATATTCATATGTGAGCACCACACACACACAAACAATTTTTTTAATGACTATTTGTGGAGTTGGAAATTACCAAAATGGGGGGTTGACTAAGAAAAACCACTTTATAGCCACCCATACACACTGGGTTCGCATAAGAATTGTAGGATATTAGTATAAATAGTTTGGAGATGAAAATAGCTCCTTGAGATCTTTCCAAAAAATCTAGGTTGATCTAGTTACAGTGCCTCAAGAAGATGGTGACCACACATAACATTGTCCAAACACTTTTCCCAATAGAAAAATTAGTTTATGGGTTTTTATAACTTTTGTTTCATTCTCAGATTTTTGGTAACATGCCCATTTATACTATTCTTGGAGAAAAATGACACTTTTTCGAGTTTATTTCAAGGTGAGTCCTTAATCATTCACTATATCTTTCAATAATTACCTATTATCACATATATGTTTGGATTTTTTAATACATTTAGAGCCTCAGATTATCTTGCATACATTATTTTGTTCATTATTACTTTGATCTTATACACACTTAATCAAACAACATTGCATGAAAAAGGACTTTCTAGTGTAGTTCCTTGATAAAAAATTTGGTTTAGAATTGGTGTCTCTTCATCACACTTGTGTTTTTTCTAATCTAACCTAGGGCTTATTAAGATTTATGATTTGAAGCCCCTCCTTTCTCTTATATTGAACGACCTAGGGAGAAAGTGTTAAACTTTCACATCTAGTTTGTATTATCATTATCATTGATTCCATTTCCCCCTCCCCACCCTACCATTTTGGTGAACCTGACCTGAACCATCCATGTTTGATATTGGTAGTTATATCTCTCTTTTACATGCATTACATTTATAAACTTAAGAATACAAAAGAAGTCATGTATTTTATTTATACTTAAAAGGAAAAGTTAAAAATATTTGCACTTAGTTTCATTTTGAGTAATTTGTGTTACTTTCAAGATGTATGACTTATTTCATGAGTACTTTGATGGTGCATTTGTTACTAAATCCAAAAGATGTCTAGTAGTAAAGATGTTGTGGTCCACAATACATGCCCTATTTTTGACTTCAGAAATAGGGACTGCTTTTTTTTTTCTCATTAAATCTCATTCCTTATAATAGGGTATCTTCCAAAGCACCTCAAGGAGTGGAAGCTTTGTAGTTTGGGTTTAGGAGTCTAGTAAGCTAGCATTATTTTTTAACCCCCAACACTAGTATATTGATGTTTATCTTTTGTGTAGGTCATCATGGCATCCTCATCATCCATAACACAAAAACAATTACCATGGTATTGCATGTGCATTTTCAAAATAGGCGCCTTGGGATTTCAAATAGAAGAAGTATAAGGAGTTCAAGTCTATGACAATGTTGGGCTATAAAAAGGGTATAAATCATCAAAAAGGGAAAAATAAGTACACTAAACTGCTTCTAGACCTTGTGTGAGAAAGACCCAGAAACCATTTTTAAAATTGAGAACTTTGATTTTTTGGTGGATTGAGCACCTTGCACAATTCCCTGCATGTATGTAGGTGTGTAGTTTGAAGATTTTATGAATGAATTGTCTGCAAAAGGTGCCCAAGTTCACAACTATGCATTATAATTTTGAGATATGCATAAGTTGAAGGACTCTAGAAGGTGTGCATGTGAAAATGTGTGTAATTTTACAAGTTTTGAAGAGAAAAGTTCAGAGGTGTGCAAGGTGTAAAAATAGGCCTAAATCATCAAAAAGAACAAAATAAGTACACAAGAATGATCTAAAGCCCTATTTGAGAAAAACCCAGAAACCATTTTCAAAACTGAGAACTTTGATTTTTTTTGTGAATTGAGCACCTTGTACAATTCCCTAAAAGTATGCAGGTGCACATGTGTCCAATTTGAAAATTTGGTGAATGAATTATCTCTACGGTTATGTAGTTGCCAATATCTAAAACATCTAGAGCTCCCCTGTGTTGACAATTGGCTAATGAAGATAGGTAATTGTTGTCATTTATGGCAACACATGATGTACATGCTTGTAGAGAACCTCAAAAATAAAGATACTTAGCTTGTGGTACTTAGAAAATTGTCCAAGTATGAATTTGGTTTACAACAATGTATTGTTTTATATGTAACTTTTTACTGATGTCATATTATGACTAGCAAATTTATATGGAGATAGTATACATGTTTTTGATGATGTGTATAACCTCAATAATCATTACAAACTATACAGAAAAGAGATATTCATGTTTTACCAGTAAAATAGGACATCATAATTAAAGGAAAGGAATTATTTTGTTTACAAAATAATTACTTGACCAATTAGGGGCGACATCCTAGATGTTTAATCTAAGTTGGAAAAGTATATTATGGTCTTAGCCGACCTTGCATCAATTTGTGAAAAGACATAGTATTTATGCAAAGGAAATCTTGCGAAGGAAAGTGCAAGGAAGCTGTGAAAGTGAGCAAGTATTGTGATATGCAAACTTTCTATGAAAGAAATATATGTGAAGCTTTTGAGAAGCTATTTTGTGATCCAAGATCAAACTGAGGAAGAACCTATATACTTGAAGACTAATTACTTGTTTGGGCAGTGAGCTCTTCTTGTAATTGGAATTGCATGTTTGGGTGGTGGGCTCATCTTGCATCTACTATACTAGAACTCCTAACAGGGATTCAAAGCCTCCTAACAGGGACTCTCTAAACTGAATTTTCTCATTGACTCCTAACATGATCCATCCTCTAACAAGGAACTTATATATCAGTATATTATCTAGTGGGTATCATCCCCATCAGGTTTTTCCCTTGGCCAGGGTTTTCATAGTTAACAAAATATAGTGTTATGAGTTATGTTTGTGCATGGTTACTGTTGCTATTTAGCATTACTTTATTACTTTCTTATGTATGGTTAAAAGTAATAAATAATATCCAGTTGGTGACTAAAGTTTGTAAATTAATGATTCATCCCCCATCTCAATAATTCCTATTTCTAACACCTTGAGGTCCCTAACATTACCATGGCTTCCTTTTCTTCTGCAATAACTATGATCACACTTAAACCCATGAATTTCAAATTCCAAGGAATTCCCAAGAAGTCACACTAAATGGTTTCCATAGGGAAGTGAGGGAAATGTATGAAGCTTTAGATTAATTAGCTCCTCAAAAAATTACCTTTTCCATCCAAAAGTTCAAAGGGAAATATCCAGACATCATTTTGGTTGAAGGTCAACCAGACCTAGATGATGAAAACTAAAAATTGTGAAGTTAGAAAAATTCTAACTCTAGAAAATTATGGAGTTAGAAAAATTCTAACTTTGGAAAATCGTGAAGTTAGAAAAAATCAAACTCTAGAAAATTGTAGAGTTAGAAAAATTATAACTTTGGAAAATTACAGAGTTCAAAAAATTTTAAGTCTAGAAAACTATGGAGTTAGAAAAATTCTCACTTTGGACAATTGTGAAGTTAGAAAAATTCTAACTTTGGAAAATTATAGAGTTAGAAAAATTCCAACTCTGAAAAAATTGTGAAGTTCAAAAAATTTGAACTCTGGAAAATTGTGGAGTTCGAAAAATTCTCACTCTGGAAAATTGTGGAGTTAGAAAAATTCTAACTTCGAAAAATTGTGAAGTTAGATAAATTCTCACTTTGGAAAATTGTGGAGTAGGAAAAATTATAACTCTGAAAAATTGTGGAGTTAGAAATATCCTAACTCTAGAAAATTGTGGAGTTAGAAAAAATTCTCACTTTGGAAAATTGTGGAGTTAAGAGAATTCTCACTCTAGAAAATTGTGGAGTTAGAAAATTTTTCGATTTGGAAAATTAACACTTAGAAGGATTGTTGGATTTTTGTGCCTTGTTACCAAGGTGCATAGGTGTGCATGTGCACTTTTTAAAGGTGATTTTTTTCCAAGGTGCGCTTTTCTCAGAGGTGCACCAATTCTTTTGAAGAAGAAGTAGTGCACCAACAGTTAATTACCAGTTGCTATTTTAGAGCATTTCATGCACCAAAAACACATTTTGACGGTAGTTCAACTCCAAGAAACATGTAAAGAAGGTCAAGCTCCCATTTTTAGAACTTCTAGAGACTCCAAGATCATCTTACAATTTCCTCCTTATCTTCTCATTCTTTTATTCTTTTGTGTCATGTAAAGGCTCATGTACCCATTAATTGATAAAAACAAGAATGGAGACTTAACACCATTTAGAGAGTTAGTTTGTATATAGTTAGATTTATTTTATTAGTTTTTAGCATGAGCGTACATTTCAAGAGCTCTCACTCCTAATTGAAAAGGGATGAGGAAATTTCTTATAAATATATGGATGTAATAAGTACATCAGGCTGTTATTTTGATGCAATAATATATGTTACTGGTGCTCTCATTTTGAGTGTAGTTATTGTTTCCAGTCTATGTTATTTTTATGAATGCATCTTCATGCATAATAATGGAGCCAATGTTTTTATTGTCTTGTTATGATTGTGCAACCTTTTAGTTTTAGTGTTTGTCTCATGTTAATGAATTTCACTAACGTAACAAATTAAAGAAAGGATCACCCATTATTCTTGCATAGCTTCTTGTCTCACACGAGTGCACTTTCCATGGCCTTGTGATCTGATGAAACATGAAACATCTTTTGATTTATATTGAGTTCTCATTAACAATTATATCTGTGGAGTTGAGGAAGTGTTGCTCTTAATTTCATTGGTTTCCTACCTGATCTTTTTGACAATTTAATTAATTCACAGACGTGTTGTTACCATGGTTTATGTTTGTTAGGAATTTACCTTTCAAGCTACTTGATTTATCCTATCATTAGCCTATCTCTGTTGTTTGCTTTTCTAACATTTGGTTAGCATAGGAATTCATATAGTTGCATCAATAAATTACATTCATCATAAAAAATCAAATACCAAAAAATATTTCTCTTTTGTGGTTACTTTTCTTAAACAACAACATATCAAATAGATAATCTGAAATTGGTTCGAACCAGCAAAGGCCTCCTCATGAACATACACATTTATCTTTAATTGAGAAGATTCTAGTAGGTTTCAAGACTACTTGGAACCTTGGAGTTGATCCTCAATTATATTTTCAAGAGAGGAGTTTGAAAGGATTTTTTCCATTCAACATCATGCAAAATGAAATCTCAATAGACGTGGCTCTAGAATGAGGGCCCCAAAACCATTCTGCCCAAAAACTAGTTGCTCTTTCAAAACTCTACATTTTTTGGAAGTTCAAAATTTTTCCAAGTCTATCATTGTCAGAAGGTGTGCAGGTGCACTTTTTGAAGGTGAACTTTTTTAGAATAAATGCAAGCTTCTAGAACTTAATCACTTTTATATGCCTCACAGTGATAAAGGGATACCAAGAATTCTACTACTCCCATTTCAAATTTCATCATCTTCCTTAGTTCCACTTGAACTTACCTCCACCTACTATTTCACCTAACCCTCCATCCATGGCTTTCTTCAATGCCTAAAGTTCACCTTTGAAGCTAACTAGCCTATTACACAAATTGCCCAAAAATCCTAATTTTTTTTGTCCATAGTTCATCTATGGAGAGTCATGAACAATAGAAGATCGTATAAATTTTTTCAAGGAAATTTGTAATCGAAATCATATTCAGCATATGGACTTCGTATGTCACCTTTTTCCTTACACTTTGGGAGAAACGACATTCAGTTAATACCTCAATCTTCCACCAGCATCAATAAGGGATTGGACCTCTTTTGAGAGAAAATTTATGGCAAAATTCAAGGTCTATATTGATCCAACTATCCTACATCATCAGTTCATCTCAATTAAGAGGGATCCCCATGAGACTATTTTACAGTTCAATCATTGCTTCTATAAGATGTATCGAAGAATGGAGTTTCCTTACATTGTATAGCAAGAGGCTATCATCTAGATCTATTTGGGAATAATGGATTCATTAACTTCTATTTTTCTAAGAAGGCTCCCACCCAGAGACATTGATACCATTGGAAAAGTCTTCAAAGAGGCTATTACATTCACAAAGTGGGTAGATACACATGGTGGGGGGAATTCTGTGTCTTTCTTCACTTTGAATAATATAGTATCCATATCACCATTTCTAGTAGGAGAATCTATTGTACCCAATAAAATGCCCCTTGTTGGATCCAATACCTTTACTACAATAGGTTATTGCTGCTCTAATACAAACAATTGCATATTCAGGATATGAGCCCCAAAAGCCTAGATTCTTTGAGAAAAAGACTTCTCCACCTTCTAAACTTGAGAACACTATGGCTAGTGAGGTTAAGGTCATGAAGAAGATGATGTATCTTTTATCCAATGAACTCATCAAAATAAAGTTTAATTCCTCAAGAAATCAAGGCAATTATCCAAGACAACTTGTTGCCCAAAAAAATTATGGCCCCTATGATAGCATCAACAATAAGAATAATGGTATTATAGGTATGAGTCCAAGTGAAAATGGTATGGGTACAATGATGTTTTGGATCAGTTCCCCCCCCACCCAAATCATGGAGGAACAACCTTTGTAGTTTAGTGAAATGGTGTTTGAATCATATGATAAATCGACATGAGGACAAAATGATGTTCCCATTCAATGAAGAGGAAGAACATGGAAATTCTAGGGTACATGTTTATTTTAAAAATAATATGAACACACAAACTTTGAAAAGTAGAGAAGAGTCTCTAATGGATGATGTATCTTTATGGTTACAACCCACTCCTCTAGACATGCAAGTTTGTAACACTCCAATGCATTATGAGGCTCTAATTAACATTACCCTAACAATTTAGAAGGATTTACATGTAAAGGATGAGCTTTTGAAAGGTTTTATGGATAACATAACAAGAAATTTGAAGTTTCTTGGAGAATGTCAGAATCCAAACATCCTTTTGCTTCCTAATTATTGTTGCCTCCATTAAAGGATTCATTTAGAGTTGAAATATGCTAGTTGCCAAGATGCAATATCTAATGTGTTACTATAGATAGATTAATCTGTTGAAATTGTTAGAAGTATGGAAATTGTTTCATGTTTTGATGTTGCAATAAGCATGGATATCCCAAGAAACTTTAAGGACACCAAAAATTTTGAAGTTCCAAAACTCCACAGAGTTTCAAAAATTCTCAAAATTGCAAAAAAAGATGGAAATGCAGAAGATCCTAAGGTTGGTGAGATTTTTGAATCAAGAAGTCATCAAGAAGAAGATACTAATACTTTCTACTATGATATTGACCCCCCATTGGATAATGATAAGATATCTCCCTCAAAACAATATATGTCATTAGAAGAGATGGATAGAGTTCTTAATTTGGTCTCAAACTTGACTAAGGAAATGTTTATTTGTGGATATCCTACACATATATTAGACCATGCAATAATCAAGTCATGTAGAATCCATCCATTTCAGTTCCATTTAGAAGAAAATTATCCAGATTTCTTGTTAGCTTGGGAGATCACAATGGAGGTTAAGTATGATTTTGAACATGCTTCTTTGGGATGTGAGGGAGAAAACACCTTGATGAATGATATTATGAATCCTATAATTTGAAATGAAGATGTATGGTTGAGTTTTCTAGTCCCAAGGATCTTAACGGTGACAATTCATTGTTTAAGGCTAATGATGGTGATAATAAGGACCGTAAACACAATGTTCTATATTTTGGGTCTTATTTTGATAGCTATATTACATCATCAATGCTACTATTTCAATGTGTGACTAGAGTTGTGTACCATGAGATAAGACCACCCAAAGTGGAAATTATAATGTGTGAGTGTACCCATATAGTGGGGGACTCTCTAGATTAGGTGATATCTTTCCATTATCTCCCTTAGTTTGATGATTTTAAATTTGAATATGATGCTAAAGGTAAAAGAACTTGTTTGTGGATTAATCATGGCCATGAAGAGTTACCACAACTTCTAATTTTGTGTGATTTGTGCCTGGAACTTGAACCAAGATTGTCCAAATTTTATTTTTCTGAATACAAAGACAAGTCAACATTTTTTATAACTAAATGGAGGAGTTCATTACTACTGCACATAGTTATAAATCTACTAACAACCACCCCACATTCTTATTATTTAGGATTTTTTGTGTATGGGTTTTTTGGTTTTTAGTCTTTTTAGTCTTTTTTAGTTAGGTATTAGTTTTATTTGTGTCAAGTCTATTTTGTTTGAGTTTTTGCATCATTTTACTTCTTTTTGAGCCTTTGAGTTAGGGAGTCATTGTATTTTGTCGAGGCTGCTCCCAACATGTAGTCCACCCCGACTGGTCTTGATTTTTGGAAGAGGTGTTTCTTTGTCAAAAAAATTGGATAGCTTTGTTCTTGTATAAAATAAATATAGATGTTGCTTGTAGGTAAAGAGGACTTTTAACCTTAAAATCAAATTCTAGATTGATCGCTCTCAACACTTACAAATTTAAAGAATTGGTCATCTAGGTTTCTTTCAACCTAGGTGGACAGTGCCTAAGGGATAGTCTAATTTTTTTTGATTTGAATAGACGATTTCCCCAAGGGCTTATCAAAATCACTTGTTGGCATGTGAGTTTTTGAAAGTTCATTAAAAGAGGAACAAATGAGTCATTAGATTAGAAAAGGTTCATAAGAAAGGAACACCAAAATATTGACCACACAGTCTAATCATTGTCAAGAGCAAAAAAAAATGAAAAATGGTGTCATCAAATAGGATTCCAAAACTTGGTATGAACCAAAATAAGGTGATCAATTGGAGTTACCACAATATAATCATTAAATCACTTCAAACAAACAAAAGTTTCAAAGAAGAATCAAGAGGAAATGCATGAGCTCCATGAAGTTTACAAATGGATCTCCAAAAATATGAAAGAGAAGTAATTGATGACTCATTAAGAGCCCTCTGAATGGTTTTCACATCTAGTCGTATAGTGATTAGAAATTTGTTGATGGGGATTTCTCAAACTCTCACTAGTCAACTAAAGACTATTTCTATGTTTCTACACACTCATGTTGGTTGGCATTTAGAAGAATCAAGGGAATTAAGACATTTAGCATAAACTGAGCATGAAAATTGAAAAGTTTAAGTTTCTTGATTAAAGTTCTCAAAAGATACTAGTGACCTCTGGAACAAAGTTGCAAACTTGATATTGGTTTGTTGATAAAGAAATGCCTTTGTCATTTCTTGTTTTAGTTAGGGCTATTTGTTGTGGTTCACCAACACATGTTCATTTTTGACTTTAGAAATGGGGAACCCACTTTTTACGCTCACAAAGGCTCATTCCTCAAAATAGGGTATCTTTCAAGGCACCTCAAGGAGTGGAGTTTTTGTAGTTTGGGTTTAGGAGTCTGGTTAGCTAGCATCATTTTTAAACTCCTAACACTAGTATATTGATGTTTATCTTTTGTGTAGGTCATCATGGCATCCTCATCATCCATATCACAAAAACAATTACCATGGTATTGCATGTGCATTTTCAGAACAAGTGCCTTGAGATTTCAAATAGAAGAAGTAAAAGGAGTTCAATTCTATGATAATGTTGGGATATAAAGAGGGTATAAATCATCAAAAAAGGAAAAATAAATACTAAAGTGTTGACATATGATTGAAAAGATTATTTGAGTTAGAGAATTGTGGTAAGAAGTGTTTTCAATCATTTTTTTGTCACTGATGTCAAACCTACTATGTTGGTAAGAAAATTGCTTATATGTTTCAAGCACTATCACTTAGTTGATTGATGAAGAGGATTTGATCAACAAGATGTAACAAAAGTACCTAGAGGAAAGGTTGAGTTATGATTATGTATTGAAGTGCAAGAATTAGTTAAGATATTGATAACATAATGTATTGATGATCTACTTGGGGTTACAAAATGTTTGGCTACACTTAGAAAGTTCAGATGAAAAAGGTTGAAAAAAGTTCATTTGCTAAGCTTGACCAAGTTGATAGAAGGTGTTGAGTAAAGTTAGTTCAAGCCGAGAAAAAATTTAGTTGGAGCTGAGTGAAAGCAATTTCTAGTGGATGCCAAGCAAACTAACAAGTGCCGAGCAAGATAGTAGATGCTGAGTGATTTTTAGTATGTGCCAAGCACTAGTAAAATCTAGTTGATGTCGAGTAATTTTACAATAGATGTCAAGTAACACAGTATGTGCTGAGCATTAGTAAATTAATAATGTCGAGCTTCTGCATTATGAATAAGATCGAAGATTCACCAAATGAAAGCTAACAAGATTGTTTACTTGGAACTTTTGAATAAGGAGGAAGATAAGATTGATGAGCTGGAGGCACATAATCTTATGTAAATAGTTTTGGAGGAAAATTCAAATGGATTCTAGGAGAAGTTTCTAGAGTTGAAAAGATATGGGGTAGATACATTGTATCCTACCTAATCCATCAAAAACCCTAATTTATGAGATGGATAATGTGTGGGAAAAAGAGTTCTAATTCCCTATATCTAGGGATGCCTAGTCATGAAACAAAGTGAGAGGTCAGAAAGTTTTTGGATGCAAAAATCTAACAAAGTGAAGGAGAAGGGTTTGCTTCATTAAGTGACCTAAGTGGAGAAGTTTGCAATGGCCAACTAAGCAAGAAGGCTTAATGAAGGTTAATGCTTGAAGGGTGAACAAGCTATCAGAATTGCAAAGATTGGAAGCCAAGTAGAGATGAGGACTAAATAGTGATTTATAATTTGAAAGTAAGGTTGTGAGTTGTATAAGACCAAACTCTACTATTACTCTCTAACAATTATATCAGATTAGGGTAAAATCCTTTGGAGAAAGGTTAACTTAACAGTCATTGGAAAATCCTTTAATAGGGTGGCATTCCAAGTGAACGACCTAAAGTCCTCTAACAAGGCTCACTTTTAATAAGGTGATTGAAATCCTTTAACTGGGTGACATTTAACAGTGTGTGTTGTAACCTTTAATAGGGTTGACCTTTAACAAGACATCACTTCAGTAGAGTGGGAAATGATTAGCATGTTACTGGTGATTTTTTCCCAAATTGGGTTTCCATGTTAAATTATTGTGTCATGTGTACTAATGGATGTGTTGTGTTTTATGCTTTACATTTCTGCATGTTAGTTTAACAGTAACATATCAATTTTGGTTTACACACAATGAATGCATGCATGGTTAAGAAAGTTTTATGGGTTCACTAAATTGTGAAAGTTCTTGAATAATTGATTCACCCCCCCTCTCAGTTATTCTAAAGAATTTCAACAATTGGTATCAAAGCACAATTGCTTAAGAGGATTAGTTTCAAGGTACTAAAAGCATAAAGATCAAGAAGTCAAAGAGAGAGGTACCCAAGCTGAATAGAGATAACTTTCCTACATGGCATAGTTTGATGAAGCTACACCTTGGAGGACTTGGAGTCTATGTATGAAATTGCATTACAGTAGAACATGTTGATCCAATAGAAGCCTTAACTGCTGAAGATTCGAAGAAAAAGAAAGAACATAATCAGATGATGTTCGAGATTGCCTTTGCCTTGAGCTATGCTGAGTTTGATGATATCAAAGACTTTAAAAGTGAAAAGTAGATGTGGGATTCCCTAAATGCCATCTATGGAGGAGAAAAAAAAGTCCAAAGAGCCAAGTCAGAGAGCATCAGTGCTAAGTTTAATGACATGAGAATGGAATAAGGTGAAAACATTGCTCAATATGTTGCGAGAATAAAAGGGGTTGTTAGTGCTATAAAAGGTGCAACTGGTAAAATAGATGATGAAACTGTGATAAGTAAAGTCTTGAGAACATTTTTGCCTGTGTATGCCATTAGAGTATCTGCAATTCAAGAGTTAAGATGTATACTAGGAAATGATCTAACTCTTGAAGGAATATTGGTAGACTCACTGCATTTGAGTTATCTATTTTTGACAACTACAGACCAGAGAGTATTGAATCAACTTTCAAAGCCAAATTATTACTAAAGAATTCTAAGGAGGTAAAGCCAAAGAAGAAGAAAAGAAAGATAAAGTATGTATCTAGTGATAGCAGTACAAATGAAGAAGACATTGAACAATTGGAAGCATTGCTAGCCAGAAGATTCCACAAAGGAAAAGGTAAATTCAAAGGTAAGCTGCCTATCATTTGTTTTAATTGCAATGAAGTTGGTCATATTGTAGCAAGATGTACATAAAAGAAGAACTCTGGAGAAGGGAACAAGTACACAAATAGAAGAGAAGATGATAGAAGAGACTACAGAGATATAGGCAAGAAGTCATGCTACATTACTGATGAAAAAAAAATGATGAAAATGATGATGAAGTGGTATATGTTGCAATGAAGGATGAATCAGATGAGGATGAGGCTATTGCATTTATGACTTGTGTGAACAAGAATGACAAATGGATGATTGACAGTGGATGCTCACATCATATGACTGGAGACAAAAGTAAGTTCATTACCTTAACTTGTTATGATGGAAATACTATAAGATTTGGTAATGACACACCATGTTCAATAAAAGGAAAAGGGTCTATTAAGCTTACAGACAAGATCTCATGTGTCAATGCTTATTATGTTGAAGGATTGAATTATAATTTGTTAAGTGTGTCACAATTGAACAATTTGGGGTGCAAAGTTGAGTTTGAAAACAAATTAGCCAAGATACATGATACAAATGAAAACTTGATTGTAAAAGGTGATCAAACTAGGAGTAATCTATTCTATTTGGATATAGAAGATGCTACTTGTCTTATTGCAAAATTTGATGATGTATGGCTTTGGCACAAGATATTTTGTCATGTTAACTTTGATAATCTGATTAGTATAAGTAAAATGAAAAGAGTTAGAGGTTTTCCTAAATTGAAGAAACCAGAAAATATAATGTGTAAACAATGTCAGCTAAGCAAGATGACAAAGTCAAGCTTATACCTCTAAGGAAATACTTGAAATTGTTCATACTAATTTGTGTAGACCTATTGAAGTGCAAAGCTACAATGGAGACATGATTATAATGCTTCTTGTTGATGATTACTCTACAATGATGACTGTCATGTTTTTAAAACATAAATCAAATGCTTTTCAAATGTTTAAATGGTACTTGGCAAGAATTGAGAAAGAAACATATAAGAGCTTGAAGTGTTTGAGATTAGACAGAGGAGGTGAATTCACTTCACATGAATTTGAGGTATTTTGCAATGACAAAGGAATCAAGAGACAAACATCAGCACCAAGGACTTCCCCACAAAATGAAATTTCTGAAAGAAGAAAAAATCTATAATGGACTATTCTAGAACACTAATAATGGAGAAAAATGTTGCTTTGAAATACTAGAGAGAAGCTGTAAGTACTGTAGTATACAGTTTGAACCATGAGCAAGTAAAGAAAGGTACTCACTCAACACCTTTTGAACTATGGTATGGTCATCCACCTAATGGGAAATATTTTAAGGTACTTGGAAGAAAATGGTATATTCTCAAAGATGTTAGGAGTGTAAAGTTTGATGCAAAGAGTGAAGAAGGTATATTCCTTGGTTACTCCACAAGAAGTAAAGCTTACAAGTGTTTAATTACTAACACTAACAAAATTGTGGAAAGTGCAAATGTGAATTTTGATGAGTTTATAGAAGCACATGAAGCTAAAATTGCAAAAGAACCAAAAGATTACAAGACATTTGCGTACTACTATGAAGGAATGCCTACTGAAGAAGATGTCACAAATCATGCAACAAATCAGTATCAAGTTTCAACAACTATTGGGTCACATCATGTGAATGTCGAGTTGCATTCATATGCTGAATTGGAAAATGAGGAGAATGAACAATCTGAGTCTGAGTTTAGCATACATGAAAGAGATGTTGAAATACTAGACAAAGATGCACATAGTGATACTAAAGCTGAGAGACAAAATGTAGCCACAAGAACTAAGCCTAGACAGTCCAAATATGTCAAAAGACACCATCCTACAAACCAAATAATTGGAGACAAGGATGCAAAGCCAATGACAAGAAATATGTTGAGAAGTGAAACATGTTTTCTAAGAACAAAGGAACCTAAGACAGTAAAAGATGCATTAGAAGATAATGATTGGCACAAGGATATGGAAGAGGAAATTTGATAGATAGAAAGGAATAATACTTGGAGCCTAGTTCCTAGAGTAGCAGACAAGAATGTGATTGGCACAAAATGGGTGTTCAGGAACAAGCTAGATAAGAATGGTGAAGTAACAAGAAATAAAGCAAGACTAGTTTGCAAAAGGTATGCTCAAGAAGAAGGAATTGACTATGGTAAAACATTTGCCCCTGTTGCAAGAATGGAAGGAGAAATAATTCTGCTTACTTATGCTACTTACAAAGGTTTCAAAGTTTACCAGATGGATGTCAAGTCTACATATCTGAATGGAATATTAGAAGAAGAGGTCTACATAGAACAACCAAAAGGATTTGTGAACAAAAGCAATAAAAATATGGTATGCAAACTACACAAAGCACTATATGGATTGAAACAAGCACCAAGAGCATGGTATGAGAGACTTCATACTTATCTTGTTAAGATTGGATTTGAAAGGATGTATGATAACAACAATTCATACATGAAGACATATAAAGAAAAAGGTATACTATTATTTGAGATATTTGTTGATGACATTATATTTAGAGAACATGATGCTTTGTGTAAAGATTTTGCAAATTAGATGAAGCAAGAGTTTAGGAAGTCAATGTTTGGTGAGATCAAATTCTTTGTGGGATTACAAGTATATCAAATGAAGTATGGTGTATATATCACTCAGTTAAAATATATCAAAGAGATATTGAAGACTTTTGGACTTGAGAACTCAAAACAAGTAAGTACACCTATGGTAACAACACTCAAGCTATCAAAGAATGATGAATCAGCTAAGGTTAATCAAACATTTTATAGATCCATGATTGACAAATTGCAATATGTAGTACACAATAGACTTGATATTGCATTAGCTGTGGGAATAGTTGCTAGATTCTCTGCTAACCTTAGAGAGAATCACTTGATGGTAGTGAAAAGAATAATGAGATACCTTAAAGGAACAAAAGAGTATGGTTTATTCTATAAGAAGAATGAAAAGTTTGAGCTGAAAGCCTACATTGATGCTGATTGGGCTGGAAATATTGATGATAGAAAGAGCACCAATGGAGGATCATTTTTCTTAGGAAGAAGACCCTTTACATGGACAAGCAAGAAGTAGAGCTATACTTCTTAATCTATTACTAAAGTAGAGTATGTTGCTACTATTATGAATTGTACAAACATTGTATGGATCAAACAGTTGCTAAAGGGAATGAATGAAGAAATCACTGAACTAGTGAGACTTTATTGTGATAACAAAAGTGCTATAAATATATCAAAGAATCTTGTTATGCATACAAAGACAAAGAAAACTATAATAAAGTATCATTATGTAAGGGAATTGGTTCAAGACAAAGAGGTGAAGATGGAATATATCAACACAAAGGAGAAAATTGCTGATATCTTCACCAAAGCATTACCTAAAGATGCTTATGAGTATTTGAGAGGTAAATTAGGGGTGATACCCCTATCAAAGGCTATGTAAAACACAAAGGGAGTATCCTACATCAAACAAACTGAAATTCATTTCATACAAATTGATGCAGTGGATCTTTCTTTAGCAAATTTCTTAAAGTAATCACAAAGATGGAATTTCAAATTAGTCACAAGAAAGGTGATAGAGGGAGAAGATTGAAGAGCTTGCAAAAACCTAAGTCTGCATATGTAAAGATGTCAAGTGTTGAGCACATGTCTTTGGCATTGTTTTAAAGAGGGAGAATGTATAGAGAATTGACCAAGTGTTTACTAATCAAGAGGGAGATGATCAAAGTAGAAAATCAAGTCAGAGGGAGAAAGTACAATGAAAGTATAGTGCACAAGAGGAGAAATGAAGTGAAAGTACATCATTAGAAGATCAAAGACTGAAAGAAAGAAAGAAGGAGAAAGCAGAAAACAAATGAGGGTGATATTCTAATATTTTTCTAATTAATGACATATGATAATCAAATAAATGAGATTTTGTAACCTAAGAAGGAGTTGCTGATAGAGCGAGAAGTTTCATTCACAAGCTTTCTTTTTGGTATTGCCTTACTATTTAACCTAGTTATTTTGATGCTTGACTAGTTGATCAGTTTGGTTTGCCATCAATTCCAAAGAGGGAGATTGTTGATATATGATTGAAAAGATCATTTGAGTTAGAAAATTGTGGTAGTTAGTGTTTTCAATAATTGTTTTGTCATTGATGTCAAACTTGCTATTTGTTGGTAAGACAATTGCTTATATGTTTCAAGCACTATCACTTAATTGATTGATGAAGTGGATTTGATCAACAATATGTAACAAAAGTACCTAGAGGAAAGGTTGAATTATGATTATGTATTGAAGGGCAAGAATCAATTAAGATAGTGATAACATAATGTATTGATGATCTACTTAGGGTTACAAATTTTTTGGCTACACTTAGAAAGTTCATATGAAAAAGGTTGAACAAAGTTCATTTCTAAGCTTGACCAAGTTGATAGAAGGTGCTGAGTAAAGTTAGTTCAAGCTAAGCAAAAATTTAGTTGGAGTTGAGTGAAAACAATTTCTAGTGGATGTCGAGCAAAATAATAGGTGCCGAGAAAGTTAGTAGATGCCAAGTGATTTTCAGTATGTGCTGAGCACTAGTAAAATCTAGTTGATGCCGAGTGATTTTACAATAGATGCCGAGTAACATAGTATGTGTCAAGCATTAGTAAATTGATAATGCCAAGCTACTACATTATGAACAAGATCAAAGATTTGCCAAATGAAAGCCGACAAGATTGTTATCTTAGAACTTGTGAATTAGGAGGAAGATAAGATTGATGAACTGGAGGCACAAAAGCACATGTAAACCATTTTGAAGGTGAATTCAAATGAATTCTAGGAGGAGTTTCTAGAGAAGACAAGATATGAGTAGATACATTGTATCCTACCTAATCCATCAAACACACTAATTTTTGAGATGGATTATGAGTGGGAAAAAGAGTTCTAATTCCCTATATCTAGGGATGCCTATCCATGAAGCAAAGTGAGAGGTCAAAAAGTTTTTGGATGCAAAAATTTTGACAAAGTGAAGAAGAAGGGTTTTCTTCATCAAGTGACCTAAGTGGAGAAGTTTGCAATGGAATACTAAGCAAGAAGGCTTAATGAAGATGAATTCTTGAAGGGTGAACAAGTTGTCAGAATTGCAAAGATTGGAAGCCAAGTAGAGATGAGGATTGAATAGTGATTTGTAATCTGCAAGTAATGTTGTAAGTTGTATCAGATCAAACTCTACTATCACTCTCTAACAATTGTATTAGATTAGGGTAAAATCCTTTGGAGAAAGGTTGACTTAACAACTATTGGAAAATCCTTTAATAAGGTGGCATTCCAAGTGAATGACCTAAAGTCCTCTAACAAGGCTCACTTTTAATAGGGTGGTTGAAATTCATTATTTGGGTCACATTTAACAGTGTGTGTTGTAACCTTTACTAGGGTTGGCCTTTAGCAGAGCATCACTTCAGAAGAGTGAGAAAGGAGTAGCATGTTAATGGTGGTTTTTCCCAAATTGGGTTTCCACGTTAAGTCATTGTGTCATGTGTACTGATGGATGTGTTGTGTTTTATGCTTTACATTTTTGCATGTTAGTTTAACAGTAACATATCAATTTTGGTTTACACACAATGAATGCATGCATGCTTAAGAAATTTATATGTGTTCACTAAATTGTAAAAGTTTTATTTAGACATTTGTACCTTGAATAAATGATTCACCCCCCCCCCCCCCCAGTTATTCTAAAGAATTCCAACATAAAGTACTCCTAGACTTCGTGCAAGAAAACATAGAAACTATTTTCAAACCTTTTCTTTTTCTAGATTTACATACTTTTTCCAATTTTTTTGTTGTTTTTGACTACAAACTATGCGGATCATGAAGATCAAATGCTAATTTTTTTAGAGAAATCCATAATGTTTTCGATTTTTTGAAAATTGGTCAACTGTACAGCTTGTAGGAAGGATATCCATGTCTCTTCTCAATGGCCATATATAAAACAAACTTCACAATATCTGCTCATAATCTATGGATAGCTTTGAATATCCTCACCTTGGCCCATACATTGGAGGATTTATGAAACACACCAATCATCATCTGCCCTTTGCATAATCATGTATGGAAAAGAAACAAAAAATGGAGTATCTTCATCTTTTCACCATTCAATGTTTCATGTGTGCAAGTTTGGGAAAATGAGTTCAGTGATGGGGCATTTGGTTTTTGTCAATTCCATCTAAAAATGCAAATCTACCTCCTTTTCATTCCAATGTTAGCTGGGAATATGATTCCTCCAACTTCATCTTTAATCTTGATTTGACTCTTTCAAGCTTGGATACCATTAATGAGAATGAGATCTCATTCAAGTCACATTGTTTGCTTCAAAATGGCACCCATTATGAAATTGCAGCCAGACAATATCTTTGAATCCCTTCAGTAACATAGATCACAAGCTTCAAAATTTTTTGGTCAACATCTATTTAGCATCACTTTTCTAGTTAATGGAGAATTCATACTTCTTTGAGTATCAAACTTTGATCAATGCTCCAACTCCAAGCACTACAAAGCTGCCAAATATTAGTTTTCTCTCCATATATCATTGTTTATTAAATCTCTACAATTTTTCAGACACATTAGAAGTCATGTTAGGTCAATGGTTCTCTAGCACACATCCAAACAACACCCCCCTCCATTTTTCATTTTGACACATGAATCCAAACATGGAAAATTTCATCTTTTAATTTAATCTGACCAGGCTTCAAATGATCATTAATTAGAACAGACTAATATTCCTTTTTGTAGTCAAAGTGGCCTCTGAATGAAAATAGCATCCAACATAAATGCGTCAATCCTCTTGTGAATTGGTATTTCATATAAAAAATTCATTCAAGAATATTGATTCCACTATTTGATAAAGAGATATCATTAAATAAAAACACCACGCTCACATTTCACTTGGGACTTTATGTAGTGCCTTGATTGTTAATAAGACATTAAGACCATCAACTATATATTTGATTACCTTTCTTATTATCATTCAATGTGTGCTTAATTCTATACATTCATTTGATCTCAAAAAATGATATGTGAATACTAAAATTTTACTAATAATGATTACATCCATACTTCCCAAACATTATCTTAACCATCTGATAAGACCACTTGGGCCACAAAGGGGGTCTAGCTAAAATAAAATTCAAACTCAAACACCTAACCCTTTAAATTGATCTGTTGAGCTCATACCCTTGAATGAAAGCAAAGTAAATCATTTTTTGAACTCTTAAAACTCATTTTCACCCCTTTATGCCAACTACCATCTTTGTACAGAGAGGCCCTGGGATTGGCCTTAAAAATTGATTGAATCAAGCGACTAGGCCCTAATATCTTGCACTTACATTCTCTATCATACACACTATCATTCTAAAAATTCTCGTCTCATGAAAAAATCTGGGTAAAAAATATTGACCATTAAATTTGCTCACTTCAAACTGTCTCACAATCAAACATGTTAGAAAATTGTAATATGCATCCATTTTTGACTTTGAAAATTGGTGAAATGACCACTTGGGGATATGAAACCCGAGGCATTAATAGAATTCTATGTGGAGAATACAAAAATGAATTTTTGGCTCATGAAGAATAATTGGAAAAAATTGGTAGGTGTTCGAAGTTGGGTACTTGGAAGTGCATAATTGAACAACCTGTCAAAACAATTTTTTTTTGCGAATGGAAAGGACCTAAAAAAAATGTGCAAACAGATTCATGAAAACTTGCAAATAGGCACACATGGAGTATTTTTAGTCTACGACATAGTGGTGAAATCCTTTTGGCTTCATCAATCATGATTTTGAAATTAGAACATCCCAAACATGGCTTACAACAAAACTGCACACTTGGTTATTTTAAAAACCTTAGAAACTACATTTAGAATCACATTTGAAAACTTGTCAAACGAATTTTTCATAAGCTTAAATTTGAAACATAACAAGTCTCTAACCCCTAGAATGCAATCCAAAAATAAATTTCTCAATAAGGTCAAGTGGGTCAAAATTTCAACTGGTCAAACATGGCTACTTAAAAAATGTCGAAAAGGCAATTTGGCAGTTTTAAGTTTTTTTGGCAAATGGAATTAGCTTGGGAAATTCATCAAATGGATTCATCAGGACGTCAAATTGAAAAATATGATGTCATTTAGGATTAAAACATAGTAGTATGAACATTTTCTCAAAATACTCAATTGGTCATAAAATATTTATTGTCAAAACATGACTTCCCAAAATTTTGAACAATGTGTATCAGCATGATAAATATAAACACCCAACTTTGAGGAACTCAAACCCTATCAATACAAGTCAAAATGACTCAAAATATGGAACATAGGTTCTCTAATATTCATATTAGACACTCCCAAATCAGCGAGTCATAAAATGTCTTTGGGTACAAGATACTCAATTGCAAACTAGTCTCCAAACTCTATTTGACATTTAGGTGAAAATGTAGATTTCTTACATGCTCCAAATGACACTTCATCGCATGATTTGAAACTTTAGATTAACAACTTGAGGTGCATGGACATACTAAATGAAGGGTAATGAGCACTTTGAATGCATCCTGACTCAAAACATCAACTAAGCACATATGCATGAAAATCTCTTATAGGGGTTACTTTTGGAAAAAATTTCAAAATGATACTCAAAATGTGCTTTCAAACTTGAGTTCCAATGCTTTGAAACATGTCTTCTCAAAAAATTACTTTTTAGAATTTCTTTCTAAATGGGTTATGCTCCTGATAGAATTTAACTTAAAATTTTTCCCTTATAAATCTATTAAAGGGAAGGCCTTAATTGACCACTTCTTTAAAGCTCCTTTCTCTCTCTTTGTATCAAAACCAATTGAGTTCCTTGATAAGTTTATATGTCCTATTGAGATAGATGACACATGTGAATTATATTTCTATGGTTCTAGATGTCAAACTAGATCTAGTACAAGATTCCCTTTATCATATAAGATTAAATTATCTTGCACTAATAACATAGTTGAGTACAAGGATCTCATCATAGGATTGTGGCTTTGTCTCTACAAATAGAACACATTAAAACATTTCATGATTTATAGTTAATTGTTCAACAAATAAATTGCACATATCAAACCAAGAATGATAAATTGATCAAGTATCAAGATCTTGTTATAAGATTTGTTAGGAATTTCTCTTGTTTCTCTATTCAAACTTCATCTCAAAAAGATAATCGACATGCTAACACTATGACTAGTACTACATCCATTGTTTCTTTAAGGGAGGTATGTTGAAATTTCAGTTCAATATTCAAACCTTGATAGATTTGGTGATCTTACAAGAAACCTCATTAGATATTGTTTGTCTCAACATACATCTTGATGAGTGGTACTCACATATCTATCATTACCTAAAGGATGGTTCATTTCAAGAGTTGGCTACTTAGAATTATAGAAATAAAATCCCAAAGTTTGCAACTCATTATATTGTCTTTGCAAATGTCCTTTACAATAATTCTTATAATAACCTTCTTCTTAGATGCCTTAACAAAAATGAAATCCCTATGGTCTATAAGAAGTTCATGTTGGATCATGTAGCGGGCATTTTGGTGGGAAGTCATTAGTTAATAAAATCATTTGTATGGGGTACTATTGGAAAAATATGGAACAAGATTCATTTGTTTTTGTCAAAAGTTCTCACAATGTTAGTGTCATAAAAATCTTATTCATGCTTTTGCTTATGCATTTCTTTCACAATTTTTTCCATGGCCCTTTAGCATTTGAAGTCTCGATCTCACTGGAAAACTTTCTCCCCCTTCTTCTGATATTCACTAATTTAATAAGTGGGTTGAAGATGCCTCTCTTCACTTAACTACCATGTATTCTATTTTTGATTTAATTCTTCAAAACATTATCACTCGATTCAGTATTCCTATGGCAATTGTTTTAGATAAAAAACTCAATAAAAAATAAGGAAGTAGAAGATTTTATGGAATAATATTATATTCATTGACAATTTTTTACCTCTTACTTTCCTTAATCTAATGGTCAAGATGAAGCTTCTAATAAGGTTATCAAGAAGATCCTTTAGATGACAATTGATGAACATGCTAGGAATTAGCATACACAATTAACCTATGCTTTGTGGGCTTATAGAACTAGTGTTTTAATCATGACTAGAATATCTCCCTATAACTTATCTTATGGAGAAAATAAATTTGTGCTTTTAGAATTAGAGGTTGCTTCTTTGAGAGTTTCTTTCAAAAGTATGATTGATAATGATACTTTTAGATAACAACATTTACAAGAGATTGAAATGTTGGATGAGAAACAAATAAATTCTTTCAAACATATCATGACTTATAAAAAAACTATAAACAAAGGGTACAATGGTAAAGTGATTGAGATTTCCATTTTAGTAGGTGATTTAGTTATTTATGAAAATTAGATGAATTTGAATGCCCAAACTAGTAAAAAAGGGAAGTTTAGCCCTAATTGGTTAGCTCCTTATGTTATTACAAAAGTTTGTGGATCTTGCACTTATAAAATTGCTGATATGAACGGTGTGCCTCTTAAGGAACATGTTAATATTATGTGTTTATATTTTTATTATACTTAATAATTTATTCATATTTTACCATGTGTGCATGCATTTTTCCTTTTAAGTATTGTTTATGTTTTCTCAAATGTGATATAAAGATATTAAGTACACTTTCATTTTTTCCATGTTTCTTCTTTTAATTCCCTAAGTCATTAATCATACAATAAAATGAATCATAGAAGGAGATATCAAACATGTAAGTCCATCATAAATATAGCATCATAAAACTATATTGGTATAAAAAGGAGGCACTATACAAAATGTGTCTAATAGAAAAATAGTAAATCAAGGGATGATGGGAGTTGGATCTACCTAATCTATGGTAGGATGAGGGAGATACTATACGGGTAGTCAAAATATAGGAATGAATCATAGAAGTTCTCCTCTTTGATTGACTATTAGGTTTGTGTTGATACTCTTATAGCTTGTACTCTTGCTGCTCTAGCCTCTCTTTCATCAAGTGTAGATATACTGCTATGGGAATGAAGATATCTTGATGTCTCCCACAATCTCATTTCCTCTTATAGAGGATCTAGAAAGTGGAAGGAATCCTTATAGGTAAAAAAATGTCTATCAGGATGTCCCTAAAGAAGGATCTCCACTCTTCTATGCTAGCTACATGTGATATTTATAGAATATATCATATTCTATATTCATATCTTTTGAATTAATTATCTCTAACTTAAGAATCCCCATACCTAGACATCCCTCATGGAAATTGAGATATATTTCTTAGGGATGTAATATGAGTGATGGGAAAATGAACTCTCCTTGGTATGTCTTTCGGGTCTAGGGTGGGAGCATCTCAGTCTAGGCTCATGATGCTTGGGGTCAAAAATGGCCTAATTACTATAGGGGATTGTGGTGTTTCATTTGTTATCCCACCTATCAATGACATGTTATCTCTACCCTTATCTACATAGCATATTTCTTGGTATTAGCTCCTACTTCTCCTCATCTGCTTGTTAGACTTTAAATTATGGACCCAAATCTCTTGTTGGATAGTCATCGAGGAATAATAGTCTAATGCAATCTACACTAATATATCGCTAGTAGTCCCTTAACACTTCCACATCATCAATTGTAGGAGGGAACTCTGTATCATCTGAGCTCTCTTTATCTATCTACTCTATGTCATTAATGCTAGGCTAGGGTCTAGTCTTGGGGCTCTCTTTGTACCTTTTCCTACATGCATATTAGGGTACAAATGCTAGGGGAACTTGTTAAAGAACAAACTACCACTTTATCTTGTCATAATAGAAGAGAACCAATATATAACCATGTCTTCCCTCTAGTATCCATATCTCTACATTTTCCTAAACTATACCCCCAATTCTGGCCATACTATTGTGTGATGGTAGGGCCTCCATATCACCTATGTAGCTATTAGTCAATCAAATTTTACCTTCCGATACAACACATCACCAAACTTCCATGCATAACCCAACATGTATGTGAACACTCTCAGTAATTTGACTAATATATCTATAGGAAATCCTATAGGTCTAGAGCATGTGAAGTGCTTGAAGGCCCACACCTATAGGAGTGTACACATGGTCAAGTTGTGTCACTAGTATGTAAAAAAATTGCCAAGCATGTATTACATGCATGCAATCATGGTATGTCCCCAAGTATAGACTCTCAAATATATCTCTATATGGAAAATAATGTCTATTAGATGTGTAGAGAATATGATGCCCTTCATATTAGGCACCATTATTGTAGAGACAACACAACTCATGACCCCCTAGGAAAAGGAGTCTATCCCAATAGGATACCATTTAGGATAACATGATTGAATCTTTCTCTTTGTCTCTTTTTCTCTATGTAGGGAATCCTCATAAAATACTCAAAATATGCCCTAATCTCATTTTGTGATTGGTTGACTTGTGGTCTAACCATCAATCTATAGATTGGCAAGTGTAAGATCCAATACATGTCCTCCAACATCACTATCATCTCATCTATTGGTAGATGGTATGAGTATGTATACTCATCCCATATCTCCATAAAATCTAGATGCATATCATGATTAGATATCACATGATGAAATTAGGCTACCAATTAGACACCAACATCTCTTAAAATCTGTGTCTCCTATACTCCAATCTCACCTATATGATCCCAAATATATGCAATAATATTTGACATATTGTTCTCTTACACCACTGATAGCTCCTACATAAGGAAAATGATGGAATTTGATCAACATATAACATCACAAAATCAACATATAATATCTATTTTCTGACCTATATTAGGAGTAGGTTGACCTCTCAGAAATAGGTTGACCTCCAAGGGAACATGTTGACTTCCCTAGGAATAGGTTGACTTGCTCCTTGGAATAAAAACCTAAACCATAGGAATATGTCAATATGCCCTAGGAATAGGTAAAATTCAAATGAATAGATCAAACTCCTAATCTAGACATCAAAAACACCTACCTATTGTAGACACCTAAAAACCTTTAGAAAATAAAGTATTTTTATTTTCTGAAAAAGTCCCGATGACATCATCATTAATTAATTAATTAATTAATTAATTTTTATGCCATTAAATCCCTTTATCTTAATTAAAAATATTTAATTAAGGAATCCCTCCCAAAAATGTTTAAATCTTATTTAAACATTATTTCCTTATTTATTAATTATTTAATTAATAAATTGACCAAAAAACCCAAAATAAATAAAAAATTTATTTTTTGCCCAAAACTTGGCCAATTTTCTTAAGACCACTAACCTCTTCCAAAATCTTCTAATCCTTCTTTAATTTTAATTAAAGGCTAATCCCATCATTTTCTACCCCTAATCCCAACTCAAAATATTTAATTAAGATTAAATATTAATCCTCATGTTTATTAAAAAAGTTTTAATAAATATCTCCTCAACCCAAACCCTTGAAATAAATAAAACTTTATTTATTTCCTAAAAATTTAATTTATCCTCATCCTAAGAAGTTCTAGACTCTTCTAGAAAGTCTTCATCCTCATCCTAGGAAATTCTAGACTATTCTAGAAAGTCTTTATCCTCATCCAAAGTCTAGACTCTTCTAGAAGAAGTCTTTAAACCTAATCCTAATCCCCTCCTAACCTTGTCACATTCCCTAAACATGGGTTAAGAATTACTAACCCAAGCCAAAGTTAACAAATATCTCCTCCTTCACCCACCCTTATTAAATGCCATCCACTTGCCTATCCCTAAGCTAATCCTAAACCATCCTAATCCATCCTCTAATCATTTGCACAAGCCTAAGCAAGCTTAAAACCCTCCTAATCAAGTCCAAGTCAAAATTGCTCTCATCACCCTCAAAATATCTCAACCATAAAACTTTATGAAGCCCACTAGGCCATAAATGACTCTTCCAAGCCCTTTTATTGCTCTTACAAGTCATTATGAGGGTCTTTATGAAGATTTTATCCCTTGAGCCTCCTTTGTTGACTCATCCTTCCCCTTTCCTCCATCCTCTCACCATGTGACATGTGTCACTCCTTGATTGGTTGTAAGGAAGCACAATCCATGTGCTCTCCTCTCATGTAATCTAAGCCCTCCATGAGCTTTTTCCCATCCTTGCATCTTAGCCCTCAATCCCTCAAGCCTCTTGCCTATAAATTGGATCCTTTCCCTTTGCAAAATAACACAATCCATGAAGTAAAGTTATAATGCTATCTTGAGAGCCAAATCCATACTAAAGCCATATATCCACACCAAAAATCCACAATCATCCATTGAAGCCTTTGGAAGCATATTGAGCATACATCCTATCCATTTAGATAAAGCCACTCAACAAGAGAGCTTCTCATTGAGAGAGCCCATTAATGGCTCATATTTTCAATTGAGAGCTCATCTTAGTCTATCTTGAAGTTTATGAATTTTGTTTAGTTTGTAGAAGCTTTATTTAAATTTAGTTTCTATTAAATGTCTTGTTGCAAAATCTTGAATGTTTCTTAGGTTTTTCATGCATCAAAACAATCTAGGAATATCATTTTTGGGCTTAAAACATGAAAACTAGAACACAAAATCTTGAATGAAAAGCAAAGTCCAAAGAGTCATTTTCACTTTTGAGTCCAAAAATAATCTTGAATGATCTAAGGTTAAAACAAAGCACTTCAAAGTTCTTAAAACAACACACAAAATCTCAATCTTGAATGCTCAAAGGAAAAAACTTGAATGTTTAATCACTTGTCTTTGAATGCATATTGCTAAAATCACTCTTGAGTGCCATGGATTAAAATCAAAGTTTGTTTTTTTTATGAATGCATGATTAAAACAAAAAAATCCAATCTTGAATGCCATAGATCAAATAATCATCTTTTGGAGCATAAAAAGAATCTATATTTTTGTAATCTTTTAAGTTATAAAAACAAATAAAAATGCTTTGAGTGAGTTTGTCGTTGGACTCACCCTCTTTAATCACCCATCAATTTAACCATTGGTTGCAATCTTAGCACCATCTATGGGGATGGGTCCACCTAAGAGGGTGTTAAGTACTCCACGCAAATCAAACTCCACTCACTTGGGTTTTTAGTGGTTTTTCTAAGTTAGAAAATTCCTTGAATGCACATTAATCTCGCTCACACTTCATTTGGGCATAAAAATTGGACAAATCTTGACGTGGAGGGCCTCCGAGCGCGCGCGCTTGGCAATCAAGTTTCACACATCTTTGTTTTGGGCTTAAAATAAACTCACACTCAATCTTGAATGCCTAAAAATCAATGAACATCGCATGGTTTTGACACATTTTCAATGGCGCTCGCATTTCTTATGTTGACGATCTCTCAACTTTCATTATGCTAATGACGCTGTCAAATTGGAATGAACATTGTATGCCATAATCACAAGTGTCTTCAATCATAGCTTACAAAATCTAAATCATCAATTGGAATGAACGCGTGTCTTTTAAAGCCCAAGATCATGTATGTGGTCTTGTTTTACACTTTTTAGGAGGCTTGCTTGGGGATTTCATCACCCCTTGGGACGACCTCAACTCCAGCGTTCTGGTGGAGTATAAAGATTGGGAGGTGAATCCAAAGACACCTCTCTTGGGATCAAAATTTTGTCACTCAGGCTAAGCCTCAAGGAACTTTATACCCTTAAGAAGTGAAAGAGGAGAAGTGGGTTACCGCTCCTCTCGGCTGTGTGACATCTTTTTGGTTTCATCTACAGATTTGGGCCTCATGTACCTTGTGTATATCGAGGACTCCCTAGCTAAACCAAATTTCATCCTTGTAGAAAGCTTCCTAAGATGTTGGTGTGTTTGACGTGCTTGCTCAAAACTTTTGTCTTCTTGTTTGTTCATAGCCTTTGAATGAATGTTTGCCAATTTTGGTCGAAATCCCAGAAAAGCAGAAATCTACCAACTCAAGGCATACTTAGCGTAGTCACTGCCTTATCAAAAAATCATCCAAGCTCCCCTGATGCAACCGAATCTATCTAGTTCTTTGCCTTAGAACAATCCCAAATCCAAAGTCTCTCCAAATCATCTCCCCCCAGCCAACTAGCAACCCAATCCAAAATCACCCAAGCCTTTAAAGAGTTGTTGTCACTTTGCTAGATTTTGCTATCCAATCAATCCTACCAATCAACCAATCTCACCAAGGTTATCCCTTTGATAGAGCATTGTCTAGGGTAATCCAGCTTTGTCACTTGTATCCCTCATCACCTTGAGCTAAAGGTTGGGATCCACAAGTGGTCAATCTTGTGTCATGCCATAGGATCACTAGTCTATCCTTAAGTTGACACAATCACCATGAATCCTGCACATAGGAAAGCAAAACTCTCACTTTTTAATAGCATACCCTTGAAGTCTTCCACCCACAAGAAAGCTAAAAATCTCCAGCCAATCCTCCTTAGGTCTATCATACAGCTTTGACTCTCCCTAGGAAATCTTTCATCAGCCAATCCAAAATCTATGCTTAATCCAAATCCAACCATGAGCTTCCATGTTCATCCATACGCAAGACCCCATCCCCATCAAACTCATCATCAAAGCATGAAGTACCAATCCTATCATGATGTGTTTGGTCGCATTGTCCTTGCTCCCGCCACCTCCTATTCCAATGATGATGAAAATCTTGTTGACTATGACGAGCATATTGAAAGCCTTAGAAACATTCCCCCAAGCATCCCCCAAAATCCAAGAGTTATTCCAAACTATCTAGTCATGCCATCTGATATTCCAGCTTCCCCTCCATCACCCCATCAACCAAGCTTCCAATCTTCCACCAACATCACACTAGCTATTCCTATCAATCCACCTCCACCTTCGACACACGAGTCTCCGAGGAATCTCCTAGAGGAAATACAAGAAAAGTTGCCTCCAAAAGTTGATAAGCCATGTCATCTAATCCAACCATCTAAAGTAGTCAGTGATGAAGCTTCCCCATCTATAATATCACCTCCATCTCCCATAGCTATCATCCCCATACCATCCATCAAATTGCTTAAAATCCTTCCACTTCCCGCAAGCATCAAAATCCAACCACCTATCAAATCCCTCCAAATCCTATCCACATCGCCTCCAATCATTTCCCAAATCTCTCATAATGACCCTTATGCATCCATCGTCTACTCACCCATCTCCACTACTGAATCTCCCATCTATCCATCCGCTGCCTTTGAAGAATCCATCCCTTCACCTCCTATCGCACCATCCACTCCAAACCAATCCTATCAAGATCCTGCCCAAAAGCATGTTGACATCCCCCAAAGCATAAATGAAGATATCATCATACCATGTCTTCCATCCATAGTGCAGTCACCATCTCCTCCATCTCCAAAACCTCAAGCCATATCTCCTCCACTACAAGATATCTTGTCATCCCACCAGCTACATCAAGATCCTATCCTTCCATCTCCCCCGCTCCATGTTTCCATCTTACCACCTATCCAAGCTATTCCACCATCTATAATCTACCCTCTTGGTTCACTTACATTCATCCACGGTGTCCCTCTCTCAGTAGAAGAATTAAGAATAGTATCTCCCCATTGCAATACACCTAATAAATCACTTCTACCATTTTCTGCAAGCAAAAAGTTTCCTCAGCTTGTTCAAATGCTCAATCGATGGCATTATCAAGGTCAAGGTTTAGGACCACAAGAGCAAGGAATCAGAGAGCCTATTATTGCACAAAAAAATCTAGGATTTCATGGTCTTGTATATGTATCCAAAGGCTCACCATCTAAAGGTGTTGGTACACCACACCCCCAAACCAAGCCTATCTCCAAGCCCACCATGCCAGCCTCCCATCACTCCTTCAAGAAATCTTATGTCATCCCCCCTCCACCATCTTTGCAACCCAAAACAACCTACCATATCCCCCCTTAATCCGCTAAATCCATTTTGGGTCCCTATGTCCCAAAATCTACCATCCTCCATCCTCCTATTAGCCATCATAAAAATCCTATTCCATCCATTCCTATGCAAGATCAACAAAGGTACATATCAGGGCACATCATCCATCATCATCCCCCTACAGGCTCTTTCATATCCTCTCCATCTCACAAAGCTTCTCCTAACCATCTTCCCAAAGCTTACCACAACAATGTGAATGCCAACTTCAAAATGCATAAAGCTAAAAATCCACATCCTAGGCAATCATATGTCTATTCTAAAAGACATACTCCAAAAAGGCAAAATCCAATCAAAGAATGCAAAACAATGCAAAAGCCTATGAAAAGAAAATCCAAAACCATGTGGATCCCCAAGAAAAAAGTTGAAACCCAATGCATAATGGCATCCACCATTGCTAATCCCCCATCTAGTGACTCATGTCCCCCATCTCCTAACTCCATCTTGGGTGCCTATATCCCCAAGCACGCTTCCACAAATCCTCCATCATGCTCACATCTACCATCTATTCCCCATATGCTCTTTTCACACCCGTTCCAACATGTGCCAATGTTGCTCTTGCAAGCATCCCCATCTCATGCTCCTTTCCAGCATTTTCATCCCTCCATCTCCTACCATCAATCCCATCTAATCCGATCTATTGCATAAATCACACATCCGGTGTACCAACAGCTAGCAACAAAATTGAACATTCCAACAGCCAGTGAAAAATCCCAAAAAAGCCAAAATAGCTGAAGAAAGCCAAAATCATTCCAGCTAAGTCCAAAGTCAAAAAGTCAAAAAAGAAAAGAAAAATAAAGTGTCCACTGGTGAAAACTTGGCTATTCAAGCACCTTGGACAAGTACCATGATGAAAACTTTGCAAACAAGCGTCATGCGTAATCCCGCCATCCCTAGCTTAGCCTATCACCCTCATGCTTTTGGTCATCTCTTGACATCCAAATCCATCTTAAAATCTATCCACCTATCCTCCATCCTCCAGCTTCCATCTCACACCATCCACTAATCTTATGCAACTTCAGCCAATCATCTCAGCTATCATCCATCTCCCTAGCCCCTTCAGCTTTTTCCATCCTAGCTTCAATCCTATCACATCCATCATAAGACCTCCTTCCGCATGTTATCTTCTGATTGTGGGCACTATATTCCTTGGAGATCTTGTCTTGTCCATCCTCCCTTGTCATTGGTATCTAGCTCTAGGCTATCCTCATGCAAACCCAATGTCATCTCTTTATATCCATCATAATCCTAGCTATCTACCATCCTATCCAGCCATCTCATCCTATTCCTCTAGCTATCCTTGGTCACAAAATCTCTCATCATCATTGGATGCATCCTGCCAAATCCATATCTTTCACTATCACCCCACCCTTAGCTTTCACATCTTGCACAACATCAAACCATCCCGCTATCCTATCATCTTGAGTTTTTGCCTGCTTGTAACTATCTTGGTCCGTTAGCTTGTACCATATCTTGATTAGCTCACTTGTAAATATCTTGGTCTGTCAGCTTGTACATCCTCTTTAGCTTAGTACCATTGCATCTATCCAGTGTTCGTGTCAGTTCATCCTTGATCAACATCTTGCACCTATCGCACATCTTGGTTAGCTATTCCAATGCATCCTTTAGCTAGATTTCCTGTCACCAAAGTGTTATCTTTCTTAGTTCAGCTTGCCAGACGCATCACTCATCCAAATCCACCAGCTTCGATGCTCTTCGATAGGTCCTTGCAGGATATAGCTTTCCTCATGTCTGATCTTGGTTCGTTAGTACCTTGTCCTACCCATCTCGTTGGCAAATGACTCTCTTTTGGATTTTCACTTTCTTTTGATTTGGGATCTTCCCTTTTGGGTCTTGAAGTATCTTTTCCAAGCAATCTCCTTGTTCCCTCCTCAAGGTTGCCACGATCTTCCATATCATGGTATGCTGCGAATGGGGCAATTAGAGTGTAAGGTCTTGATCAGGTCTTTTGTTTGTTTTTCTTTTCTGCTTGTGGGTTCTCCAGTGTCGTTTCCACGCTGCTTCCTCTAGGATTCATGTGTGATGCTGGGGCAATCCTTGCGTGTTTGTTTTGAGTTAGGTCGCTAGTCCTTTGGACGGTTGGTGAAAAGGCCTTGATGTTCTTGGTAACCTTGGAAATTAACCAACAGTCCTATAGCAAATCTAGTGCTCAACTACATGGTGGTACTTCTCTTTGAAGTATCCCCCCGCTCAAAAAGCTTCAATGGTTTTCCTTCATCTCCATTATCCCCCATCCATATCCATCATCCATCTCTCCTACCCTAGCTTATGCATCAGCATCTCTTTGAATCACTCATCACTCTTAGCTTTAGGGATCCACAATCCTAGTCTTAGGGATCCACCAATCCAAATCAATCCACCAAGCCTCATCTTTCGAGATCCACAATCCTAGCCCTAGGGATCTCCAAAACCCATCTTCCACCAATCTGACTCTTTGAAATCCTGTTGCATCAGCTTTATAATCCCCTCATCCATCTCCTTATCCTGGATTCCTTTTTATAGCACTGTGCTCCTTCATCCTCCACCTTCCCTAAAGTCTTAAGCTTGCTTCCTCTTCTGCATCTGATTCTCCTTTATCATTCTCCCATAGTGAGAGTTTAAGCTAATTCAACCCCTTCTCTTTGCCAATCTGAGTTTTCTTGCTCATCCGAGATTCTTGTACTTTTCAAGAAGCCATCGAGCCTCGCTTTCTCTCCCCGCTACCTTCTTGAGGGGGCATCTCACAGTCCATTCTCTCCTCTTCTGCTCTAGCCTTGGGCATCTTATTTTCTTATCTTTGATGCCATGCCACTTGCGGCATCACATCAAAGAGGGGCAAAATGTAGACACCTAAAAACCTTTAGAAAATAAAGTATTTTTATTTTCTGAAAAAGTCCTAATGACATCATCATTTATTAATTAATTTTTATGCCATTAAATTCCTTTATCTTAATTAAAAATATTTAATTAAGGAATCCCTCCCAAAAATGTTTAAATCTTATTTAAACATTATTTCCTTATTTATTAATTATTTAATTAATAAATTGACCAAAAAACCCAAAATAAATAAAAAAATTATTTTTTGCCCAAAACTTGGCCAATTTCCTTAAGACCACTAACCTCTTCCAAAATATTCTAATCCTTCTTTAATTTTAATTAAAGGCTAATACCATCATTTCCTACCCCTAATCCCAACTCAAAATATTTAATTAAGATTAAATATTAATCCTCATGTTTATTAAAAAAGTTTTAATAAATATCTCCTCAACCCAAACCCTTGAAATAAATAAAACTTTATTTATTTCCTAAAAATCTAATTTATCCTCATCCTAAGAAGTTCTAGACTCTTCCAGAAAGTCTTCATCCTCATCCTAGGAAATTCTAGACTATTCTAGAAAGTCTTTATCCTCATCCAAAGTCTAGACTCTTCTAGAAGAAGTCTTTAAACCTAATCCTAATCCCCTCCTAACCTTGTCACATTCCCTAAACATGGGTTAAGAATTACTAACCCAAGCCAAAGTTAACAAATATCTCCTCCTGGCGGATCCTTTACCTGGTCTAACAAGAGAAAAGGCCATGATTGCATTCAGGTTAGGCTGGATAGAGCTCTTATATCTTCGGACTGGCTTCAATCCTTCAGCTGCAGACTATTTCTGCTTCCTAGAATTGGTTCGGACCACTCTTCCATTTCTCTTTTAGTTTCCCCTCTGGTACATAGGAGATACCATCCTTTCAGGTTTGAGAAAATGTGGACCTCTCACCCTGACCTCCTGGATAATATCAAGAAATGGTGGGGGATAGAGGTGGAGGGTTCAGCCATGTTCAGAGTCACCAGAAAACTTAGCAATGTGAAGAGGATGATTAAAATTTGGAACAAGTCTGATTTTGGTCATATCTTACATGAAAAGAAAGAGTTATTTGATAATCTAACTATTATCCAAGATTGCATTCAGAAGGAAGGTTACACTGAGACCAACAGGGTTTCAGAGCTCAAGACCCTGTCTAAAATTCATAACATTATTAATAAGGAAGAAAATTTTTGGAGGCAAAGATCGAGGATCACTTGGCTAAAGGAAGGATATCAGAACACTAAGTTTTTTCACCTAACCACCCTCAAGCACTGTGCTAGTAATAGGATCTATGGTATCAGAAAGGGGCAGGAGCTGTTAACTGAAGAATCTGCCATCTCGGAAGAAGCTGTTTCCTTTTCCTCTAGCCTTCTCTCTGAGGACCCAATGCTTTTCAATTTGGACTAGGAGGATTTGTTACACTGTATCCCTCAGCTCATTCAACCTATCCATAATAAATAGCTCTGTGCTATTCCTAATGCTTCGAAAGTTAGAGAGGCTCTCTTTTCTCTGCCTGCTGACAAGGCTCCAGGCCCGAATGGTTTTCCCACTTTTTTCTTCCAAAGGTTCTGGCCGGTGATCATGGGAGAGGTTGTTCAGGCTGTCCAGGAATTCTTTGGAGCCAAATCTATTCTCAAGGAGCTAAACTCGACTTTTGTGGTTCTCATTCCTAAATCGCTTGGGGCGGACTCGTTGGACAACTTTAGACCTATTAGTCTGTGCAACTCACTCTACAAGATCATCTCTAAAGTTCTCACTTTAAGAATGCTCAAGATCTTGCCCATGATAATCTCACAGGATCAATCGGGTTTTGTTCTAGGGAGACAAATTTTGGATTCTGTCCAGATGGTGCATGAAGTCATCCACTCTCTTGAGGCATCCAAACGGGAAGGTATGTTTCTCAAACTGGATCTTTCTAAAGCTTATGACAGGGTGGAATGGTCTCTCCTTGGGAAGGTCCTCTCGACTTTTGGCTTTGATAGTAAAGTTTGCAAAATTATCTCTCAATTGGTGTCCACCTCCTCCTTGGCTGTTCTGGTTAATGGAGTCCCTTCTAATTTTTTCAAACCTTCTAGAGGCCTCAGACAAGGAGACCCCCTTTCACCCATTTTGTTCATCATTTTAGCTAAATGCTTAGGAAGGATTATAGACTATAGAAAGCATGAGGCTTGTATCAAAGGGATCCTTCCCTCCTCTAAGTGTGTTCCCTTCACTCATCAGCAATTTGTTGACGATACTATCTTGGGGGGGGAAGCTTCTGTCAAAGAGGCCAGATCCCTGAAGAAGATTCTTGATACTTACTCCAGTGGGATGGGTCAGCTGATTAATTGGAACAAAAGCTCGCTCTTTTTCATCAACACCTCTGAGGTTAGACAAAGAAAAATCGCCAGGATTCTGGGTTGTGGGGTAGGCTCTTTCCCCTCTACCTATCTTGGTCTCCCTTTGGGATCCTCACCCCCAGAGTCTTTTTGGAATGGTATTTTGGACAGATTCAACAGGAAGATGGCTGGTTGGAAAGGGGTCTCTCTTAGTCAAGCGGGGAAATGCCTCTTAGTCAAATCTTCTCTTCAAAATCTGCCAATCTACACCTTGAGCCTCTTTGGAATTTTGGGGAAAATAGCTGAAAGAATGGAGAAAATCTAGAGAGACTTCCTTTGGAATGGTAATGAAGGGAAGAAAAGATACCCTCTTGTTGCTTGGGAGAAGGTTTGCCTCCCTAAGAGGTACGAAGGTCTGGGCATTAGAAAGATCACCCACCTCAATAAGGCTCTCCTAGCTAAACAAATATGGCGGATCTTCAGTAGCACCGGTGAATGGAGGGACACCTTGGTAAACAAGTACCTTAGAAGACCCACTCTTCTTTTCACCCTTTTTAATGAAGATATCCCAAAAGGATCGAACATTTGGAATGGGATCATGAAAGCCAGGGACCTGGCTAAGGCCAGGATATCATGGAAATTGGGAAATGGAAAGGACATCCAGTTCTGGTTGGATAGATGGCTTTCCCAAGATCCACTTATCAATAACCCTATTTTTGAGAGATGGATGCAAGCTTGTACTGATCAAATTGGGTCCAAAGTTTGTGATTATTGGAATGGCCAGGAATGGAGTGACCTATCCCTCATCTCTGAGGACTTGACTCCTATAATGCTTATGCTCAATTCCATGATTCCTATCAATTTGGGGGATGAGCTAGTCTGGAGGGATAATCCCAATGGAAGATACTCTGTTGCCTCAAGCTATAATTCCCTTTGGAGCTTAAAAGAGAAGGCCCCTTGGGCGGAGGCTTGGATTCTGGGTCTCACTCCAAAGATCAACATTTTTTACTGGCTGGCTCTTCAGAACAAAATCCTTACTCATGACAATCTCATGAAGCGAGGACATGTTATGCCCAGTAGATGTCCCTTGTGTAAGAATTAGGCTGAGACCGGAAATCACATTTTCATCTTATGTGACTATGCCAGGGAGGTGTGGAATGTCATCACACATAATAATGAAACCCTCTGGTGCAAACCGGATAATCTCATGGATTTTTTCCATCAGTGGAAAGGTCTTTGTAAGATTGCTGGTCGGCAGGATCACTCGGACTGGATTTTACCCCATTTTTGCTGGGGAATTTGGAAGGAAAGGAATAATAGAATATTTAGAGATAGAGAGGAGCCGGCTATAATCCTTGGCAAGAAGGTCTCGAAGAATATAAAGGAAAATATCCAAGTGCTGAAGGAGGAAGAAGAAGAAGAAGGGGACAGAAAGATAGCTAAAGAAAAAGATAGGAACCTCAAAAGGCAGGATGCTAGCTGGCTTCTCCCCCCAGATGGTTGGTCAAAAGCCAACTTTTATGGGGCTTCTAAGGGTAACCTAGGCCCTTTAGGTTGTGGTGGAATCATAAGAAATAGCGATGGGGGGGGAATAGCTGCCTTTGCTTCCCCGCTGGGAATCCAGACTATTCATCTGGCTGAAGCAAGAGCTGCGAGTAAGGTGGTCAAGTTGGCTTTTGAAGCCGGGATTACTAAACTCTGGCTTGAGGGGGACTCCAAAAACATTATTAATACCATTAATGGTATTTCCCCTCCCTCGTGGATGATTGCGAACATAATTGCTGAGACTTGCGCCACTCTCACAAAGTTCGATAAGGTCCACATCACTCATGTTTACAGAGAGGCAAACCCAGTCGCTGATTGGTTTGCTAATAAAGGGGTTAACGCCACCAATAATCTGACCTGGCATGCTGGAAAAGATTTTTTGGCGGAGGCAAAGTTGCTTATCGACCAAGATAAAATCTTGGGAAGGACGGCTCAAATTCAATGTGAGAACGGCCACTATGGGAATCTACAGAGAGGCGATGAACCCCCAACTCCTAGTGGACGACCTCGAGAAGCCTAGACTCAATGAGCTAATTAACCTGGCTATGGTGGCTATTTCTGATAATGCAAGAGATACGGGCATGAATCTGTTGAACAATGCCCGCAATAGCATGATCGAAAACTTCAGATCAATTAAATGGCTTTTCCATGAGCTTGAGGATGTCAGAGATAGGGTTTCCCAAATGGAAAAAATCAAGAGCAAGACAGGTGCAGAAAGCCAAGGCAACCGGAACAGCTGGGAGATTCTGATGGAGAGGAGAGTAAAAAATATTGAGAACTACAATCACAACCTGGCAAGTCAAATGATCTCCCTCCTCGCTTCGATCAATGACAACATCCTCTCTCTCTTGGAAAATCTCAAAGATAGGAATCAGATGGAGGAAGATGATAAATAGAATAGAGACAAAGATAGGCTGGATGTGGATAAAGCCAAGGACAAAACTATGGAGCAAGATTTGACGAACGCCCAGGATCATAAGGCAGAAGAGCAACAAGAGTGCGCCAAAGCTGCCCAGACCATGCTCGAGATGGAGAAGTAGTCTGCTAGGTTGGGTCTCTGTCCTTTGGTTTTTGTTTCTCCTGGCTTTGGCTTTTTGTCTGGTCTCTATTTTTTCTGGTTGGTTCTCTGGCCTTTTTAGTGGGTAGTTGTTTCGAGCTGGGCCTTTGGGCTTATTTTCAGCCGTAAGGCTTATGTTTTGGTTGGGCATTTTTTCGCTTATTTTCAGCCTTTCTTGTTGTTAAACTTATGGGTTTCAGGACCCCTTAAAACCTGTTTACCTTATCAAAAACAAATATCTCCTCCTTCACCCACCCTCATTAAATGCCATCCACTTGCCTATCCCTAAGCTAATCCTAAACCATCCTAATCCATCCTCTAATCATTTGCACAAGTCTAAGAAAGCTTAAAACCCTCCTAATCAAGTCCAAGTCAAAATTTCTCTCATCACCCTCAAAATATCTCAACCATAAAACTTTATGAAGCCCACTAGGCCATAAATGACTCTTCCAAGCCCTTTTATTGCTCTTACAAGTCATTATGAGGGTCTTTATGAAGATTTTATCCCTTGAGCCTCCTTTGTTGACTCATCCTTCCCCTTTCTTCCATCCTCTCACCATGTGACATGGGTCACTCCTTGATTGGTTGTAAGGAAGCACAATCCATGTGCTCTCCTCTCATGCAATCTAAGCCCTCCATGAGCTTTTTCCCATCCTTGCATCTTAGCCCTCAATCCTTCAAGCCTCTTGCCTATAAATTGGATCCTTCCCCTTTGCAAAATAACACAATCCATGAAGTAAAGTTATAATGCTATTTTGAGAGCCAAATCCATACTAAAGCCATCTATCCACACCAAAAATCCACAATCATCCATTGAAGCCTTTGGAAGCATATTGAGCATACATCCTATCCATTTAGATAAAGCCAGTCAACAAGATAGCTTCTCATTGAGAGAGCCCATTAATGGCTCATATTTTCAATTGAGAGCTCATCTTAGTCTATCTGGAAGTTTATGAATTTTGTTTAGTTTGTAGAAGCTTTATTTAAATTTAGTTTCTATTAGCATACTAACATTGCTCATATACACCTATGACATGTAAAACCAATCTCTAAATCTATATAAAGAAAAAATATGGAAGTACAACAAAAGGAAACAAGCACAGGAATCAAGACCTAGAGCCTCAAGCTTAGAGTCATCTATGATTACTTGTTAGAGTACCTCCAACCATGTCATAAATAGTTCCTCCCTCTTTGACATCTTTCTCCTCCTTCTCCATCACCCTTCAATCACAATGTCATAAATGAGTTTCAAAAAGGTAACTTTACTTTATATGAGTCTTTATGCTAGGTTACATTTTTTATTTATATTTTACAATTTAATATTAATACATCTTATCACTCTTTTATAATATCTTGAGCTTGGTAGATTATATTTGCACATTGTTACAGGTATTGTAATCATGATTTAATTACCTTTCTATTCATATACCTTTGAAAGCATTTTGAGTTCATCTCAAGAGGCTTTGAAGAATACTTTCCATCACATCCCATATTTAGTTCACTATGGTAAACATGATACCTTATTTCACCTTGTCTGAATAAGAAAGCCAAAATTGGGGGAATATATCTACCTATAAACTTCATCATCCTTCTAACGTAAGGCCCAGGTGATTTTGACTATCATTAACTAGTGGATTTTTAGGGTGCAACTATTAACACTTTCTTGCAAGAATTGTGCATATAGACTTATCTATATCCTTTTCAGTTATATTTATGCTTTTCTTACTTTATCTTGCATATGCATGCATTGTCATATACCACTAAAGTGAGGGATAAATACATCTTCTTAAATCATAAGTACTTCAATTTATGATCTTTTATCTCCTCTTTAGTGTATTTTCATTTCATGATTGCACTTGGAATACACTTTCCTCCTTTCCTTTCTCCCTCCTAAAAGAAGTTGAGGTGGGACCTAATAAATCCTCCTTGATTTCCCTTTTTCTCAAACATGGGATCATGTAGGATCTAGTTACTAATCATCCTACTCCTCCTAGGCCTTATTTCTCAAATCTAGTCTTGAGTTATCAAACCATGATGTATATTACACCTAGAAGTCCTACAATCCTTGATGATGGAACAAGAAAACCTAGGAAATTTTCCTCTTGGGGAATAGGTTAACCTTGACCTAATCTAGAAATATGTTGACCTCAAGTTGACCTATTTTAAAATAGGTTGATTGGGCTGATCTATTTCAAAATATGTCAACAAGCCCAATTTTTTCATAGAGGGTCAAGTGTCTTAGGGCCCTAACCTATTTTACACTTTTGATTAATTCATGCTCACTATAGTTGGCTCTTGTGGAGGTAATTTAATAAATTCACCATTAAAGGACATCTAATACCATAGTTACACATGATGGAAGAAAGGTATAGGAAGATGTGGACACCACAATCTTTCATATAGAAATTGAAAAGTGGAAACTAAGGCCTACAACTTATTCTTTCATTGAAAAGTGAGGTCTTCATCTTTATATCTTCTATAAAGCATTTAAACCATCTATGCAACTCCATAGAGACACAAGGAGATCGTGAAGATGGTTAGAGTAATTTAGCCATAGGGGATTAGTTTGATTTCTACACTATGTTTAGATCCAAACTTTGTATCTTCATACCTTGCACACACTTACATGCACAACCACATTTACTTTCTAGGGTTTCACTTATAGAGTAGATTCTTAGCATTTTAGCTCTTTTAAATTCTAGATCTACAATATAGTATATATATGTGAGCACCACATAAACATAGACACAATTTTGCTAATAGTTATTCATGGAGGTGAAAATCACCAAAATAGGGGGTTGACTAAGGTAGACCCCTTTATAGCCACCCCTACACACCTTTCCATCAAACTTGTAGGATATTAGTTTAGAAGTTTTAAATATGGAAATAACTCTCTAAGAGATTTTTTAAAAATATTGGCTGACCTAGTTACAATGCATCTAGAAGATGGTGAGCCTGTTGGAATGATGTTTTAACACTTTTTCTCTCAGTTAATCTATTCTTGGACCTTGGCAGAAAAATTAGTTTCTAGGTTTTTTGGGTTTTCTATTTCACTTAGGGATCCACAACCACATTTTTCAGTAACAAGCCCATACTTACTTTCTTTTAAAAGAAAAAAAGGCACTTTTATGAGAATATTTCAAGGTGAGTCCTTCATCAATCACTTTATCTTTAAGTATTTACCTATTATCACATCTATATTGGGTTGTTTGCATATATTTAGGGCTTCAAATTATCTTGCATACTTTATTTAGTTTATTATTTCTTTTAGATTAGACACACTTAATTGAACAAAATTTCATGAAAGAGGCCTTGCTAGTGTACTTTCTTAATAAAAAATTGGTTTGTCATTCACATCTCTTCATCATGCTTGTGTTTTTGCTAATCTTGTTGGAAATATAAGAGGAGTAATTGGAAGGGGAGGGGTGAAATAGTTACCACTAAAATAAATCCTAGATCCCTTGGATGTCAACACAGAACACAAACTTCACTGAAAATACTGATGCTTAGTAAACACACTAGCACTTGGTTTACACTAGTAAATGTTATAACTTGGTAAGAAATAGAATAAAAAATATAAATTGGAAAATTCTTAACATGAAAATCTTAAGATATTATCTATGATTAACCTTAATTAACTTAGTTTCATACACATAAAATAAATAACATGAACACAAGTGACAACAAAATTTAACATGGAAAGCCAATTTGGGAAAAACTACCAATTGTAGCTAGTTACTAATTTTCACTCTTTTGAAATGAGCCCTATTAGGATCCAACCTTGGTAAAGGTTAAAAAACACACTTTTAGGTATGACCCTATTAGAGGGTTTAATCACCCTGTTAGGAGTGGTCTTGTTAGAGGTCTTTAGACACTTCAATCTAGAAATGCCACCTTGTGAGAGGATTTACAAATAGCAACTAAGCCAACTTTGTTAAGAGATTTAGATCACTACTACAATGGTTAGAGAGTAACAATGAGATGACCTAATTTTTGATGCAACTAAATTGTTGATTATAGATCTCAATTCTAGCTTGTATACTCGATCCTTTTTGATCTAATGTATCTTTGTAGCTCTACAAGGATAATCTTCTTATCCTTCTAATTCACTTCCTCTTAGCATCTTCTATATTTCAATTCACTTTCACACATTCAATCCTCAACTTGACCTTATATTTATATCATACACATTGTCAAGTCAACTTGAATGTAACTTCGAATAATTAATAAATATCTCGTCAGTCAGATGGAACCAACAAACAAATCTATTGAACTCAATATACCAAAAAAAAGAAATTCCTTTATTAGCTAACCTTGCTCGGTATACACTAAATCAAAAATTATTTTCCTATGTTAACCAAGTGAACTTGGTTAACATTGAATCTTCACAAAGTTCCTTTGGTAACTATGTGAACTCAGTTAACACTAGTTGCATCCAAATTTTCTTTCATTAATCGAATGAGCTTGGTTAACACTCAATCTTCTAAAAACTCCTCTTTTTTCTCTTGAGTGAACTTGGTACACACTATCTTCTAAACTTGGCAAAATCTCAAATGCTTGGGAGACATAGGAAACTTTTGACATACACTGACATGAAAAGATATGACATTTTGTGTAACATCAAAGACAATACACAATTAACCAATTGTATTTAACAAATCTAACTTAGGTCTTATTGAAAGTTATTCTTGGAAGCCCCTCTTTCTACTACATTGAATGACTAGGGGAGAAAGTGTTACACTTGTTACATCTAGTTTGCATTATCATTATAATTGATTCCATTTTCCCCCTTGAACAAGATCTATATTTGCAAGCCAAATTGATGACAGTCCTATGGTTTTATTCCAATTGTGTTCATTACTTGTTAATTATTTTGGAATTTATATTGGTTCATATTCTTTCATATTATTTTGGAACTCCTTTAGTGATCCTCTGTCCTTGAGTACACCAAACTAAATATCTCTATTATTGAAATATCGACCTTCATACCTTAATATATAACACTAAAGTATTGAAATATACAATTCTCACATCATATCCAAAATGCATAAATGTCTTGCTCTATTTTATAGCATAATCATGTCCAACACAAAGAATTACTCTTTTGGACCAACTTCCTATTGGAAATGAAGAGTGTCACTGAGAGGGGAGGGGTGAATCCATTACCACAAAAAAAAAAATCCCCATCCCTAGATATCAAATCAAACTTTTCACTGATCATGCAATATTTTCCAACTCGGTTAACTCTTGAATATTAATATCACTCAGTTAATGAATAAATCTTATGATTATTAAATTATTTTAACCTTAAGTAACTTAGCTATAGAAATATAAAGCATAAGAAAATAACATGAAGATAGATGACAGCAAGATTTAACATGGAAACCCAATTCGTGAAAACCACCATGCAACTAGTTACAATATTTTTCACTCTAGTGAAGTGAGCTTGGTTAGGAGTCAACCTTGTTAAAGGTTACAATACATACTATTAAGTGTGACCTTGTTAGAGGATTTCGATCACCCTATAAGGAGTGGCTCAGTTAGAGGTCTTCAAAAACTTCAATCTTGAAATGTCACCTTGTTAGAGGATTTACAATCTGACTATTAAGTCAACTTGATTAAGAGATTTCTTTACTGCTACAATGGTTAGAAGGTAAAAAAAATTTGACCTGATTTATGAAGCAACTATCTTTGCAGATTCAAATCTCTATTCTAGCTTGATCTCAAAATCCTTACTAATAAGATGTTCACTGCAGCTTATCTTCTACACTTTCCTACTCTGTCTTTTTCCTTTGCTTATGTAGCCATCTTATTCCATATGCCACATACACATTTATCCTCACGAATTGACCTTTCTTATAAATCATAAGCTAGAAAAATTAATCTTGAATACCCTTCCAAATTATCAATAAGCATACAAATAGTTGGCCTCAATCAATTAATTATTATACAAATGCATTATGTTGTCATGCATTCAATATTGAGATTGAACACTCGATTAATACTATGAGTCCTTCGATGCTTGACCTCTCGATCAATACTTCAAGTAAGATACCCTTCTCTAACCATCTTCTTTGTTAATACTGAAAGTCCTTCTTTACCTAACTGCTTAGTCAATATTGAGACATACAAGGTTAATACTACAAACTCTTTATTACTCGGTTAATACTGACATTTTTGTAACATCAATGACAACATACAATTGAATAATTATATAATATCCTTAGTTTCATTCTAATTCTCATCCATATCAACTCCCTCTAAGGTTCTTCTTGGATCTGTCTCAACTGCTTCCCTATCAACACACTGTTATGAACTACTATCATTTTCTCCCTCTTTCTATATATAAATTCTCTCATATGAATATCTTCCTTCTAAGATACAAAACTCTCCCTCTTTTTCTTTGACACTTAACTCTTCCTCACTCTTCCTTGTTGAAATTGAGCTCTCCCTCTTTGACATCAAATGCCAAATGATACAAAATTTTAGGTTACTATGTACCTTTGTACTAATTCATATGCAATATAATCTACATTTCACACTTGAAGTGTGACAACCTACATCAATTTGATAGATCTTCAATGGAACTTGGTTGATGCCTCACTATATTCTACTTTTGTGAGCATCATACATAAATTCATCCTTCGGTAAAGCCTTAGTAAATATATCTGCTATCTTCTCCTTGGTGTTCACATATTCCAATCTCACCTCTTTGTCTCAAACTAATTCCCTTAAGAAATGATATTTGATTGCAATGTATTTTGTCTTTGTGTGCATCATAGGATTTTTTGATATATTGATTATACTTGTGCTATCACAATAGATAACCACTGGTTCCTTGATTTCTTTCTTCATTCCTAATAGTAATTGCTTCATCCATATTATGTTATAAAAATTGAATACTGTAACAATATACTCTGCCTCTGCTATAGATTGAGAAATAGAATTTTGCTTCTTGCTTGTCCAAGATGTTAGAAAAATGTTCAACACCCCCCTTAGGATTTGTGACAAGGGCTTAACCACATCCTTTGTACTATAAGTTGAGTGGTTGTATTAAGCATTAATAGATTGGTCTTTTTTTTCAACAATGACCCCACTCTAACAAGTCGTATCAGAGTTTGGTCATAGGTTTAAATCCTTAGACCCTTGGGTAGAGCTGAGGGGTGATTTTTGGAAAAAATTTCAGTGCTCCCCCTAGGATTAGTGATAAGGGAATAAATGCATCTTGTGTACTATAAGTTCATTGGTTTTATCAAGAATTAACATATTTGTGTTTTGGTACAATGAAAACCCCACTCTAACACAAGATACTAACCTATTTCCAAGAAAGAATGCTCCTCCACTAGTTCTTTTTCTATCATCAATGATTCCTACTCAATCTACACCACTGAAGGCTCTCAAATCCATATTTCCTCCTTTCGTATACCATAAACCATATTCTTCAATTCCTTTTAGATACCTTAAAATTATTTTTATTGCCATCATGTGATTTTCTTTAGGATTAGCAGAAAACCTTGCAACTATGCCAACTATCAATGCAATATTAGGTCTGGTTCTACCACGTATTGAAGTTTCCTAGTCATTTATCTATAAGTAGTCTAGTTTACCTACTTTAAATAATCATTCTTTGTGAGTTTATGTACACTAGACATAGGTGTTCTAACTAGCTTGGAATCTTTCATTCTAAATACTTTCAATGTTTCTATGATGTAGTTTGATTGAGTGATGAATATGCCATGCTTCATTTGATAAACTTGTAGACTCACAAAGAATTTAATCTCTCCAAGCATAGACATTCAAAATTCTTTCTTCATTTCTTCAGAAAATGACTTGCATAACATATCATGTCCTCCAAATATGATATCATCTAGAAATATTTTTGCAAGAAATATCTTGTCTAGTAGTCCTTCCTTTAAATATAGATTACCATTATCATTTGTCTTTGCAAAACCAATTCTTACCAAATATCCATGTAGTCTTTCATACCATGCTCTAAGATCTTGCTTCAATCCATAAAAAGCTTTGTGAAGTTTACATACCATGTCTCTTTTTGTTGGATCAATGAAACCTTCAGGCTATTCAATGTAGACTTCTTCTTCTAGGACTCCATTCAAGAAAGCTGATTTAACATCCATCTAATATACTTTGAATCCATTTTGTGTTGCATCTGATAGAAGTATGGTGACTCCTTCAAGTCTTACAACAGGGTAAAATGTTTCCCCATAGTCAATACTTTCTTCTTGATCATATCCTTTGCATACTAGCCTTTTTTTGTTCCTTGTTACTTCTCCTTTCTCATTCAACTTATTTATGATCATCCATTTTGTACTAATCAAATTCTTATCCTTAAGTCTAGGTACAAGAGATAAAGTTTTATTCTTTTCTATTTTCTCAATTTCTTCACTGATTGCCTCTATCCAACCTTCATTTTATAATGCATCTTTTATAGATCTAGGGTCAAATTCACTAAGAAAACATGTAACTCTTAATTTTTTTCTTGCCAGTATGTCTTCTATCTCTCCTCTAATTTTTTTTAAGGTCATAATATCTTCTGACATATTATGCAAGTCTTGGATCTTCCTTTCTTGACTCTAGACTTAGTTCTCCAAGATCTTTTGCCTTTTTCTTGGGCTCTTCTGGCTGATCTATCTATAACTTGGGTTCCTCTAATTGTGACTTAGGTACTGCCTATGACTCATGTCATACTATCTATGACTATAGCTTGGGTTGAATTTTCTATGAGTGCAACTTAGGTGCCTTTGTTTGTGACTCAAGTTGTACTACTTGTGACTTGTTAGGTTCACTTTTTTGCTGATTGGATTCAATTATTTGTGATAAAGTCTCAGGTTCCTCCTCATCATAGAAAAACTTTTAGTAGACTTGAGGCTCCTTGCTACTCTATGCTTCACTTCTTTCTATAGACTCATCAATCTTCACATGCACACTTTCTATGACTTTGTGAGTAGTAAGATTCAAACATTTGTATGCCTTCCTTTTATTGGAGTAACCTAGGAATATAACTTCATCAATTTTTGCATCTAGATTTCATTTCCTTACATCTATAAAGATATAACATTTTCTTCTAAATACTTTGAGGTAACAAAAATTAGGCTTGTACCCATACCATAATTCATAAGGTATTTTGTTTGTACCTTTCTTTAGTTGAATTTGGTTGAATGTATGAACTGACATGATGATTACTTCTCTCTAGTATTTTAATGCAACATTCTTCTTACTCATTAGTGTTCTTGAACACTCCATGATGGATCTATTCATACTTTCTTCTATACCATTTTTCTTTGGAGTTATAGGTGCTCATACCTTTCTTTTGATTCCTCTTTCATTTTAGAACTCATTGAATTCATTTGAGATGAATTCACCTCCTCTATATGATCTTATGAATTTTAGATTCTTTCCTATTTCTTTTTCAACTCTAGCCAAATAAAATTTGAACTTTTGAAAAACATCAGATTTATCTTTCAAAAACATTACAATCATCATTCTAGAATAATCATCAAAAGATAGAATGAAATATATGTCTCCATAGTAGCTTTCTATACCTATAGGTCCACAATGATCTATGTGAATGAGTTCAAATTTTTTTTCAGTATTGCAGGACTTACTTCTGAAACTTCTTCTACTCATCTTCCCAACTTGACATTGTTTACACATGCCCATCTTAGGTTTCTTCAAATAAGGTATGCCTCTAACACTTTTATTCTTGCTTATGACAACTAGGTTATCAAAGTTAACATGACATGTCCTTTTATTCCATAGCCAAATTTCTTATATCTAAGTCAAAAAAATGTACTTTCAGTGAGATCTAGGTAAAACAATTTAACTTTTTTCTAATTGCCAGTTCCAATTGAGTTTCCTTTTCCATTCATGAATTATACCTTGTATTCTATATTGTTTAGCTATGCTACATTGAGTAGATTATGTCTTAATCCTTCAACCCAGTAGGCATTTTCAAATTTGATTCCTTCAGTTAATGCTATAATTCCTTTTCCTTTTACATAACATGGTTCATTGTCTCCAAATCTAACACGTCCACCATCATAGTGTTCTAAATTCTCAAGTTTAGTTTTGTCACCAGTCATGCGATAAGAACAATGACTATTCTTGATCTATGTATCATTTTTTCTAACATGAGAGATAATTAAGTTCTATCTTTTCATTCTCTTCATTATTAGATTCATCGTTAACAACAATTTAAACTACTTCTTCATTATCATCACTTTTAGAATCTTTAGCAATGTAACAAGATTTATTACCTTTGTCTTTGTAGTCCTTGTAGCTCTTGAAGTCTTTCTTCCTTTGAACTTGTTGTGCTTTTTCTCATCTTTGTCTTCTTTATTTGAACATCTTGCAACAATATGATCAATCTCTTTACATGAGAAACAAATCAATTGAATTTTTCCTCTCAATTTTCCTTTCCCTTTTGATACTCTATTTGTAAGTAGTGCTTCAATAACTTCAAGGTCTTCATCTGAATCATCTTCATCATCACTATCAACCTATTTTCCTTTTGAGTTTCCTTATTTTCTACCAAGAGTTACTTTGGCTTTTAATATATATTCATGATTGCTTGAAGTAAGAGCATAGTTATTCAAGTAGAAGCATCTTGGATCTTTGAGAAATCTTGTATCAACCAAAAATATATCTTGTTTTTTGTACCAATATTTTTTGTGAAGAAGCCATTGCTACTATTGGTGTCATTTTATGCATAGTTAATATGTTAATGAGGACCTATCCTTGATCCTCCTCCTAAGAGTGCATGCTTTGATAATTTATATTCTTGAGTTGTGAACCATTCTTTGTGGTATCTATTTTGGCATGTTTCCTTCCAAGCATAATGTGTTGTTTCATTTTACATAGTTTCTTATGCCAATATGATATGTTGCAAAGTTAGTAGCTGAATCCTAGGAAACATACATGTGGATTCGACTTTAAGTACACAATGGCTTATGTTTTATTTAGCATTTTTTTTGAGTTTATTTCATAGGATGGTCCTATAATGTAATTAAATACTTGACTAGCCAATTTGTGGCTTAGCTAACTATATAAGAAGCTTGGTTAGAGATAGAAGAGTGGTATGGAGAAGATATGAAGATGATAAGAGATATTGAGTAGTAGGATAGATGTGAACTTGGATTCCACCTTTGTAATTTCATTGTATATGACCAAAACCTAGATAGTGTCACAATTGGGCATGTTGAAAGGCTTCTTTTAATTATTACATCAGTGTGACTTCCAATTGCTGACCCTTATGTTAAAATGTGATGCTTATTAAGTACTCTTGAATAAATGTCTAGATTATTTCCTTATGAACATTGTTTTATGTTGCTTCCATGTGTAACTTTGAGCAGGGCTATTTGTAAGCATTAGTTGGGCCAAGTCTACTTAAGTTTGTTACCTCCCTGTGTTAGTTGTTATCAAAATGAGTTATTTCCTTATGGATTGGATTGTAGAGAACCTTATTGGATTGGTTGTAGGATAGAAGGTCTGAGATTAGACCTATTACTTGTAGAAGGTTATGATCTTGTAGGAACTATTGTCAAGATGGTTCATGGTAGAGGAAATGTTGATAATGCTATAATGGATATGTTGAGGCAGATTGCAACCAGACTCAAAGATGTAGAGACAGCCTAGAGAAGAGGAGCACATCTTGAAGATGTTAGTGATGAAGAAGAGGTAGTACCTAACCCTAATCTTGAACTTGAAGTTAAACAAGATGAAGAAAAGCTTTTAAGAGTTTTGTCTAGATCAACTACTAGACATGCAATTGAAGTTTCTTTCTATGATGGAAAAATTAAGACTAATGTGGTATTGGATTGGATCTTTGAAATGGAAAACTATTTCAAGTACAGAGGTAACCCTAACAATAATAAGGTTAAGATAGCAGTTACAAAGTTGAAAGGTCATGCATCTCTTTGGTGGGATCATTTACAAGATGATACACAGAAGAGAGGTAAGGAAAAGATCAAGACATGGATGAAAATGGTTGGAAAGATGAAGAAGTCTCTTCTCATAGATTAACAGGTTATTTTTATGAGGAAGATACAAAATTTGAGGCAAAAAAATATGAGTGGGAAATAATATACAAAGGAATTATACAAAGTAGATATAAGATCTAGACATGTGGATGATTAAGTTGAAAAGGTGGCAAGATACCTAACTGACCTAAGAATATCAATTTAAGATAAGATCAACTATGTTAAGATGGATAGTGTGGAGGAAGAATATCAATTTTCTTTGAAGGATGAAGAAAGATTGACAAAGAAACATGATCAAAGACAAAGAGGAAGAGATGGTAGAATTTAGAGAATCAAAGGATAATTTATGGAGAAAGTTCTAGATTTGATAATGCATTAATTCAATGCAAGATAAAGAATGAAAGGATGAACCTAGTGGTAAAAGAGGTAATTATTCTAGAGGGAGCTATACTACTTACTCTAGGAGTATTGATAATGGAAAAAAGGGAAGAAAGATCTTGGTTTAAGGGTACTTGTTACAAATGTGGAGAAGAAGGTCACAAATATTTTGAATGTGAAAATTATAGGAATAAATATAAAGGTAATAACATAAATATTTTATGATAAACAATTAGGTTCTTGTTCCACAAATTGTGGGGGCAACGATGTTTCTATTCCTCTATTTGACTGTCACATTAACAAAGGGGTCCCATTGCATGAAAGGAATCTCTTAGAGGGTGTGGATAAGAATGAAAATATTTGTAGTGCAAAGGACTAGAAAAAGGAAAAATTGGAAGTTGATCAACATAAGTGGTCTCATTTTTTTGGGAAAAGACCTGGAGGGAAGTCTTCTTTTCCTCTAGTTGCATCATAATACTGCTGGGAAAAAGGTGAGTTTTAGATCTTTATACCAGATATAATTGTTGATTATTTTGTCTTGAAAATGGATTTTACTCGATTTGGTAAATTTATGGGGGCTAGGCCTAATATTGGTGCATTAAGAAACATGATCAGAAGAAAATGGATTCTTTGCAGGCAAGTGGATATTGATCTTATGATGAATGCATTCTTTTCCTTTCTATAAGGAAGATTTAAACATGGTGATTTGTGGAGGACCTTGGTCATTTGGTAATAGTACTTTAACAATAAAAAAATGGGAACCTAATATTGATTTGTCAGATGCCTTCTTCCTAACGACACTAGTTTGGGTGAGACTACCTAGTTTACCCCTTGAGTTTTGGCATGAAAAAATCTTCAAGGGGATAGCTAGATATGTTAGAGAACTTGTAGCTATTGATAATGTTACAACCTCAAGATCAAAATTCCAATGTGCGAGAATCTATGTAAAAGTTTCTTATTTGAAGAACCTTCCCCAAAAGGTTGAATTGAATTTAGAACTTGGTAAAAGGATGCAAGAGATAATCTTTGAAGATCTTCCAAATGCTCTTTTTGTCTGTAAAAAATAGGGACATTGGGTGAAAAATTGTCCTTTGAAAATTAAGAACCAACCTAAGTCGGTAAATGTGGAAAAAAAGAAAGAAACTAAGATCAAAAAAAGGGAAAGGGTATGGAGACCTAAAGAAATTCCTAAGAAGGTGATTGAAGGTAAAGATATCCAAGATAACCAAGTGTCAGGATTGTAGAAGGAAGTAGAGGAGACTTCAAGTGTGTAGGAAAAAGAGGAGGATGCAGTTTTGATGAATAAGATGGTCATTTACCAAAAAAAGAGAGTTAGATTGGGAAGATATAGAAGAATTATAAGAGACATAGGAAGGTGAAATTCTTGAGGAAATGAGTCATATTATAGCATTACAGAGTATTTAGGTGTTTTAAAATCAGGTCGAAACAACATCCCTTTGTCAAGAGATTGTATCCATAGAGAATGCCCTTGAATCTAAAGGTATGGATGTGATTTTAGATAAGAAAGAACCTAAGAAAAAATAGAATCAAAGAAAGAAAATAGAGAAGAAAGGTAAAATTTTATCTAAAGGAGTTGAGACTTAGAGTGGTGAACTGGAAATGTATTTTCCAAAATTGAAACCAAATGTTGGTACTCCAGATAAACTTGGAAGGAAAACATCTAAAAAAACTAGAGAAAGTGAAAGTTTATAGAATATTGTTGATGGGAAATAGACAACTCTTCTAGATTTTACCCCTAAAAACTTATGAATATTATTACTTGGAATATCAGATGGTTGAATAGTATTCATAAGTTAGATATTGTTCAAAATTTTTAGAGAGCACAAACTAGATTTTTTAGTGCTCCAAGAAACCAAAATGGATAAAGAAAAAGATGAAAAGCTTAAATCTTTTAATAACTATTGCATAATGGCTAGTAGCTCTGAAGGAGCTTTAGGCAGAATGATGATAATGTGGAATCACTCATTATTTTTAGGTACTTTGCTAAATGCTAATAAACATTTTATGGTGATCAAGATTAAGAGTATTGCTCTGTACAATGAATGATATACTATGAATGTGTATCCACCGAACGTCAAGAATGCTAGAATAAAGTTGTGGGATACTTTTTCTAACATTAAGAGTAATGACTACTATGGTAGATCGATCATTTTGGTGAATTTTAATGTTTTACTCTATAAGAATGAAAAGAAGGGGAAATGCTAGTCAGCTAGATGAAAGATTGGATTTTATGGATTTCATCAACTAGGAAGGATTAATGGATCTAGATCTTCTTGGGATTGATTTCACTTGGAGTAACAAAGGGTTGGTAATGACTGTATCCAAGCTCATTTGGATAGAGTTCTTATATCACCAAATTGGAGTAAATATTTTTTGTGTAATCTAAGGGCTATCTAGGAGATTGGATCAGATCATTTTCCTTTGATATTTAGAGTTGAGGCTATTTTAAACAAAAAGAATTTTCCTTTTAGATTTGAGAAAATATGGATGCATCATCCACAGTTTGAGGACCGATTGGCTGAATGGTGGAACGTGAATATTGAAGGAATGACTCTATTTTGAGAGGCTTCTAAACTTGGGAATGTTAAAAAGAAAGTTAAAGTTTGGAACAAAAGATTATTTGGGAATATTTTTGATAGCAAAGTAAAAATTAAAGAGGATTTGCTATCTATCCAAAAAAGAATACAGATGGAAGAATATTTTTTAGGATCTGTTAATAGAAGAGAATGAGAAGATGGTGGAGTATCATGATATTGTTACTAAAGAAGAGATTTACTGGAGGTAGAGATATAGATCAATTTGGCTAGATGAAGGTGGTAGAAATATGAAATTTTTTCATTTGTCAACTTTGAAACATAGAGCCAAAACTTAAATTTCAATTCTTAATAAAGGAGGAACTAAGTTAACTAATGAATTTTTTTTTTTTGAAGCAAATGGTTTCCTTTTTTCTTCTCTGATGGCCTTAAATCCTAGAATTGATTTGAGTCATCAAGCTGAGTTGTTGGATGTTATCCCTTCTCTAGTTATTGAAGATCATAATAGATTGTTGTGTGCTATTCCTAAGGAAGAGGAAATTTATAAAGCTATTTTTTTCTCTAGGGGGGATAATTCACTAGGACTGGATGGTTTTCCTATGTTTTTTTTTTCAAAAAGAATAGAAACTATTTGGTCAAGATGTATGTGATGCTATTAAAGAATTCTATGGGGCTAAAAGAATATTGAAGGAAATTAATTCTACTTTCCTATGTCTAATTCCTAAGAAAACTAGTGCTGATTCCCCAGATCAATTCAGGCCTATCAGTCTTTGTAAGTTGATTTATAAAATTATTTCTAAAGTCCTAACTTTGAGATTACAACTTTTTCTTCCTTCTCTTATTTCTAAGAAACATAATGGTTTTATTCCTGGTAGAAAAATCCTTAACTCTATTATCTCTGTGCATGAGAATATACAATCTTTGTCTCTCTCAAATAATTAGGGGTTTATTATAAAAGTTGATATTACTAAAGCCTATGATAGATTAGAATAGTCTTTTCTTGATAAGATCCTCTTATCTTTTGGTTTCAATGTCAATGTGATTAAGATTATTATGCAGATGATCTCTACTACTATGATTGTTGTCCTAGTTAATGGGAGTTCTTTTGTTTTCTTCAAACTGACTAGGGGGTTGAGACAGGGAGATCCCTTATCTCCTACCCTCTTCACTATTATGGCCAATTATCTAGGTAGATATATTGGGAAGCTAGTATCTTCAGGGAAAATTAAAGGCTTGAGACCTTCTTCTCACCCTCTTATTTGTTCTCATGAAAAAATTGTGGATGGTATGATTTTTTAGGTAAAGTTAAGGTAAGGGAGGTGAGGAATCTCAAGAAGGCCCTAAATCTTTATTCATCTATCTCTGGTCAATTGATTAATGGGAACAAGAGTTCTTTGTATTTTACTAGTACCCTTATTTCTAGATAGGGTAAGATTGCTAATATCCTTGGGTGTTCTATAGGATCTTTTCCTTGCATTTACCTAGGTCTCCCTTTGGGTCTTAATCCTTTAGATTCTTTTTGGGAGGATATTATTAAGAAATTCAATAAGAAATTGATAGGTTGGAAAGGTGATTTATTGAGTCAAGCTAGTAAAGTTACTCTTCTTAAGGCTTCCCTCCAAAGTATCCCTACTTATGCCTCGAGTCTCTTTAGGATTCCAGCTAAATTTGTTGATACTATTGACAAAATTCAAAGGAATTTCCTATGGTTAGGATCTAAGGAGAAGAAGAGAATGGCTTTAATTTCCTGGGAGAATATTTGTAGGCCTAAATTGGATGGTGGATTAGGCATTAGGTCTGTAAGGAGTATGATTAAAGCTTTACTTGCAAAGTAGGGTTGGAGAGTTTATCATGACAATAAAGAGTGGAGTTCTATTTGAAAACATAAATACCTCTTTGCTGCTCCTTCTTTACCTGATTTTCTATCTTACCCTAATGTCTAGTATTCTTCTACTACTTGGGGTGTTATTTAGGGAGTCAAAAATATCTTAATCAAAGGATGCATTTAGCAAGTGGGAAATGGGCATAAGATCATGTTTTGGGATGATGTTTGGCTGCTAGATCATCCTTTGATTGAGGATTTTGAGGATAGCAATCTTGTAGATAGATGTAAATAGAGATTCGGTTTATTAGTAGAGAATTATTGGAAAAATGGTGAATAGGTCAATCTTGCTAAAATCAATATGGTCTTTACTAGAATCCAATTAATCCTAAATGCTTTCAATATTTATCCTCATATTAAAGATAAAATGGTTTGGGGGATTGATTCTAGAGGTTGTTTTAAAGTCTCTTCTATTTTTTAGAGGTGAGGAAAAGGAAATGAGACCACTATGGGCTAAATCCTTGATTAAAGGGCTTATTCCTAAAATTAATATTTTCTTATGGATCTTGCTTCAAAACAAAATTTAAACTTTGGACAATCTGAAAAAGAGAGGGGCTCATGTGGTTAATAGATGTTGTCTATGCAAAAGGGATTTTGATGACATGAATCATCTCTTCTTAAATTGCAGGTTTAGTAAAAAATCTTGGAGTTATATCCTTCTCTACTGGAACTTAGATTGGGTTTAGCATAATAATACTGACCAATGCTTCTAGAGTTGGACCTGTTCTTCTAAGGATGTTAATATTGGTTTTTTGTGGAAAATTTCTTTACCCTATCTCTGGTGGGGAATCTAGAAAGAAAGAAATAATAGAATTTTAGAGACAAAGAAACTCCACAATGGGTTCTCGATCATAATATTATTAGAGCTATCAAGGAAAATTTCAAGTCTTATAGAAAACTGAGTGATGAAATTCAAATTAACAGTCCTATGAATACAAAAAGCTTTAAAACTAAAATTGATGATCAAAGATAGAATGTTAAATGGGATTCCCCTCTTATGGGCTAGATTAAAGGTAATTTTGATGGTGTTGCAAAATGTAATCTTGGTAAAACTAGTTGTGGAGGGGTGTTGAGAGACGATACTAGTAGAATTGTTGATGCTATTGCCATTCCTATAGGGACAACTACTAGCCATAAAGCTGTGGCTATGACTACTTTGTATACTATGAGGCTGGTTGTGGATTTTGGTTATCAAAATCTTTGGATGGAGGGATATTCACTCAACATTATTAATATGGTAAATAATAAGATCTTGATTACTTGGACTATTGAGGTAAGTATAATGAAAATTAAAAATCTTATTAATAAAATTGATAATGTTTTATTTTCTCATATTTTTTGAGAGGGCAATCCAGTTGCTGAAGAGATTGCCAACCAAGCTATTTATATGGAAAGGAAGCTAAGTTGGCAAGCTAACTTATGCAAGGAAGTGGAGCTGATGGCAAAAACTAATTATGACAAGACACATGCTAGAGAAGGAAATATTTTCTAAGATTGGAAAAGTTATTAAGGGGAGTGATGGGTTTATGGAGGACAGTTTGAGTTTCCTAGGAAGTACTTTGGTGCTATTATGACTTGTAGTTGACACATATGTAAGGTTAATAGCTCCTTGGTAATCATAAACACTTTATTCTTTTTTTTTGTTTTCACATCTTAGGTGAATTTTAGGGGAAAACAAGATTTTGAGATGGGAGGGGAACCTAGAAAGCAAGAACCAAGAAATTCTAGGGAATGGAAGGCCAATGCTTCTATGTGGGAGATTTTTTAGAAAGGAAAAGTGATGCCTTACATTGAGAGACTCCATGGGTATAAACCTCACATCATAGAGGCCTTTTTCAAAAATTGGTTTGAAGAAAGGGTCACTTTACATGGGGTAATAGTGAACGTATCTGAAGATTTAATTTCAGAGGTTATGTGGCTTCCTATGGTAGGGGTTAAATTCAGTAAAGAGACTAGCATTTCAAATGTGGCTTTTAAGAAATTCCCAAAGATGGAAGCTAAAGAGAAAAAAATGGAGAAAAATAGGGACTTCTATGACTTGAAACAAATTAAGGTCATCTAAAGCGATGTACTATCATGTATATGTAAGTAATTCTTACTTGATGGTAGGGCTAAGAGAGTTCATAAATTTCACTTTGTTTTTCTAAATCATTTTAGGCATAAAGATAGGATTTCCTTTCCATTTTCTCTGAAATATTCTCTACTTCAAAGCCTCTATGCTCATATGAAGATAAAATCCCACCTTGTGCTTCATGAAGGTTTAATTTTACTTATAGAAAACTTCTATAAAAGTAAAGCTATTAAGCTATCTTTGGTTTTGGAGAAGAGGAAAGGGTTTGGTGTTGATTCTTAGTCTAAGAGAATTAAGGTTGAAAAAGAGGAGGGTACTAGTAAGACTAAGAATGTTATCAAATGGGAGAGGAAAAAGATTAATGTGGAGGAGATCACAAAATATAAAGATTCTGAAAAATATGATAAGATGGAAATGGGGGAACTTGGTTCTAATTTGGAAGGTTATTCTAGGAGTAAAGTGGTGTGAACTAGTAAAGATAATATGGAGGGTAGCAAGGATAGAATCACTGATTCTATTATTGGGTCGAAAGCTTTCAGCGAGGATAAAGAGAAACAAAGTAGTCATCCTACCCACCTGACAAGGAATGATAGCAAAGAGAAAATGGAGGAAACTAGTAAGGATATAGAAGATAAAGACCTTGTTACTAAGGACAATAGCCTAATTAAAGAAGAAAAAGAGGAGAGGTTGGAGAAGTATGGTATCAATTCTAATATCCAAATCAATACTATTACTACTACCATTAACTCTGGGATTAGAGTTGTTGGTGATGGTAGGAAAGATTCTCATGAGGAAAAACTATCCTTTCTTCACATTGCTAATCTTAAAGTGAAGGCTTCCCTCTAGGGTGATTCCTAGTTTTACAATGAAATAATGGTTCTTCAAAAGAAACTGGGAGCTATGCATAAAGAGTTGGACTATGAACATACTATGAGAGCTTAGATATCGAAGTATGAATTGGTGAAATCACTAAAAAGCTCAAAGAATATGAGTAGGAGATCCATTACCTTATGAAGGAAAATGGTCAAAGAATGGAATAGATTAGATCTAGTCTATGTGTTGCAATGACTAGTCTAGGTAAGAAGAGTAATGATGAGATAATGTCTGTTGGTAATGTGGGGTTGGGGAGTCCAGGTGGTCCTAGTAAGAGAACTAGGTAGAGCATGAGGAAAAAGGCTACTAATGCTATTGAGGCTCCTATTTTAGGTTCAGTGGACATTATCCAAAGTACTGCAAAAATAGGCAAAGAGGTGGTGAATATCATCAGAGTTGCTAGAGCTACTAGTTTTGGAGCAAGTGTGTTGGGTGCTGGTTTGGGTGGTTTTACTAGTTTTTTGTTTTCTATTTTCTAGCTTGGTTAAAACTTTAGGTTCTAGGTCCTTACAAAACTTGATCATTTTTTATGGTTTAAACTTCTAGTTTCAGGTCCCTATAAAACCTATTTTCTTTGTTTAAAACTTTAGGTTGTAGGTCCTCGTAAAACCTAGTAGTGCTTAATGGTTATCTTTAGTTTTTTGTAAAGGGTTTTGAGTCCCTTTAAAACTTTCTTTTACCGTAATCTAAAACAATAGAAATACTTTGGTTTGTGAAGAAATTGATGAAACATCTAATGAACCTAAGAAGGGTGAAAACTTGATGGTAAAAAGAGCGTTACAGAATGCAAAAATTGAAGTACCTATTATGAGAAGAAGTTTATTCAAAACTAGATGTAAGATCACTGGAAAATGTTAAAAAATAATCATTGATAGTGGGAGTTCTAATAATTTGGCATCTGAAAAGATAGTTAACAAATTATAGTTGTAGAGATTAAGATTTCCTAATCCTTACCATGTTTCTTGGATCCAAAAGGAGCATAAATTACTTGTAAGTGAATGATTCCTTGTCAAATTTAAAATTGGGAATTATCATGATGAGGTCTTGTGTGATATTATGCCTATGGATTGTTGTCATATTCTTTTGGGTATACCTTGGTAGTATGATAGAAAAGCTTTGCATGATGGTAGATTGAATCAGAATACCATATGGGTGAATGAAAATAAACAAATATTGTTATCTTTGGTAGAGAAGTTGAGTGAAAATAATTGTACTACAATTAGAGTATGTGTCATTGATGGTAATATGTTTGCAAGAGAAATGAAAGAACAAAACATTTTATATGCTTTGATTCCAAGGAAAATTGAGAAAAAAGATGAATTAGAACATGCACCTAAGATTGAACCTTTGCTAATAGAATTTCATGATATCATTTCTGATAATGTACCTAATGGTTTTCCTTCTATGAGAAGTATAAGTCCTTGTATGGATTTGATACCTAGAGCTGGTTTGCCTAATAAGGCACCTCATAGGTTAACACCTGATGAGAAGGTTGAGCTGAATTAAGAAATGCATGAATTGCTAAAGAAAGGATTGATCAAAGAAAGTTTGAGTCTATGTGTTGTACCTGCAATATTGACACCTAATAAAAATGGAGAATGGAGAATGTACAATGATTTGAGAGCTATAAATAAGATAAAAATATAATAAAAATTTCCTTTGCCTAGGATGAATGACATAATGGATAGTTTGAGTGGAGCAAATGATTTTACAAAGATTGATTTGAAAAGTGGATATCATCAGATTAGAATCAGAGAAGGAGATGAATGGAAGACTACTTTTAAGACTAATAAAGGTTTGTTTGAATGGTTGTTTATGCCCTTTGGTCTAACTAATGAACTTAGTAATTTTAGAGGCTAATGAATGAAGTTTTGAAAAGCTTATTGAGTAAATTTGTGATTGTATACCTTGATGAAATTTTTATATTCAACAAAAGTAAGAAAGAGAACCTTGAACATATCAGAAAAGTATTGTGGAGACTGAAAGAGGAAAAGTTGCTGATTAACTTGAAGAAATGTTTATTCATGAAAGACAAGATTGTATACCTTAGTTTTTTAATTTTTGATGATGGTTTGAATATGGACCTTGAAAAGGTAAGAGTAACTCTTGATTGGCCAACACATAAGAATATTGGAGAGGTAAGATCATTTCATGGATTGAAAAGTTTTTATAGGAAGTTGATCAGAAATTTTAGTTCTATTTGTAACAATATGACTAAGACCATGAGAGGAGATAAAAGAAATTTTAAATGGACACATGGAGGAAAAAAGAGTTTTGAAACATTGAATCAAACATTGCAGAATTGCCTATACTTGCTTTGCCTAATTTTAGTAAAGTTTTTCAAGTGGAATGTGATGTTAGCAGGAGTACAATTAGAGCTAATTTGAGTCAAGAGGAAGGCATGTAGCTATCTTTAGTGAGAAATTGAATGATGCTAAGAAAAAAATATTCAGTTTATGATCAAGAATTCTATGCTATTATTCAAGGTTTGAAGAAATGGATACATTATCTAATGCCTAAGGATTTTTTATTGTACATTGACCATAAAGTTTTGCAGTATTTGGAAAGTTAGAATAAGTTGAACCAGAGACATATGAAGTGGGTTAAGTTCTTGTAGAAATTTTCATTTTCATTGAAGCAGAAAAGTGGATAGTTGAACAAAGTTGTTGAGGCATTGAGCTGAAGAATTTTTTTGTTGACACTGATGAGAGTTGAGGTACTTTCTTTTATAACTTGAAGTGTTTGTATGAGAATGATCTGAATTTTGCAAAACCTTGGAAAGTTTGTAAGGAATAGATAGTGAGTGATAAGTGGATCAATTATTTCAATCAAGAGGATATGTTGTTCAAAGGAATTCAGTTATGCATACATAGAGGATCTATGGGAGAGAACATAATAAATAAAATAAAAACATAGTGGCGTACTTGTTGGACACTTTGGGATTGATAAAATTGTTAAACTAATTTTTAAGATATAATTTTTGCCATATATTTATAGGGATGTGTAAAAAATGGTTAGAGGTTGTGGAATTTGTCAAGTAACAAAATGAACTAGTTAGAATGTGGTATTGTATTCACCTTTACCTATACTTGATAAACCTTGGGAAGATTTAAGCATGTATTTTGTTCTTGGATTGCGTGGAACTTAGGGAGGTAATGATTCTATTTTTGTAATGGTTGACTTATTTTCAAAGATGAAACATTTCATACCTCGTAAGAAGACATCTAATGCATTGCATGTAGTTGAGTTATTTTTGAAGGAAATAGTAAGATTACATGGTTTGCCTAAGATTATTGTTCTAGATAGAGGCACTAAGTTTACTGGTTATTTTTGGAGAACACTATGGAAAAAGATGAATACAGAGTTGAAGTTTAGTTCTACATTTCACGCTTAGATAGATGGACACATTAAAGTAGTGAATAGATTTAGGAAACTTACTAGAATATTTGGTTGGATATTAGCTTGCTAATTAAATTTAGTTTTTGCACAAGTGTAGCTCACATACAATAATTTTGTGAACAGAAGTATTAGGAAAACACCTTTTGAGATTGTTACTAGATTTCATCCTAATGGAACCACAAATTTAAGAAGAATTTCCTACTAGATTTCATCTTTTGAAGTTGGTGATGAGGTTATGATTCATTTGAATAAGAAAATATTCCCAATTGGTACCTACAGTAAGCTAAAATTGAAGAAGTTTGTATCTTGTAAAATTTTGAAGAAGTTTGACAATGGAAATGTATATGAATTGGAATTACCAGAAGATATGGTTATATCACCTATATTCAACATTGTAGATATCTTTGAGTATTATGAATAAGAAGATGAGAATAGATATGACCTAGATTATCCTAGAAAATAGAAAGAAGATAATAAAAAGATTCTAAATAGAATAGTAAGTAATAGTACTAGAGGAAAGGATTACATGGAATAACTAGTTCAGTGGAAAGACAAAGCTATTGAAGATAGTTCATGGATTACATAAGATGAGTTGGATATTTATGATTTAGGTTAGAATATGAACAAAGTTTGATGTAGACATCAGACTTTATTAACCCTAGGTGTCTGATGTAGGAGAGTCCTAGGTCTTTGAGAAATCTTGCACCAAAAAAATAATCTTGATTTTAGTACCTGTATCTTATTTGTGAAGTATCCATTGCTAAATTTGTTGTCATATGATGCACAATTTACATATTAATGAGGACCTATCCTTGATTCTCCTTCCAAAAGTGCAACATTTGATCATTTGCATTTATCAAGTTGTGAATTTTTCTTTGCAGTCTTTATTTTGGCATGTTCCTTCTAAGTGCAATGTGTTGTTTCATTTTACATGTTTTATTATGTTAATGTGATGTGTTGAAAAGTTAGGAGCTAACTATTAGGACATGTGTGGATTTTCCATCAAGTGCACAATGCCTTATATTTAATTTAGGGTCAATTTTGGGTTTACTTTTCTAGGTTGGACCTATAATGTAATTAAATACTTGACTAGCTAACTTGTGGCTTAGTTGGATATATAAGAAGCTTGGTTAGAGATATAAGAGTGGGATGGAGAAGATATGAAGATGATAAGAGATATTGAGTAGTAGGATAGATGTGAACTTGAATTCTAACTTTGTATCTGGCCAAAACCCAAATGGCCTCACAATTGGGCATGTTGAAAGACTTATTTTATTTATTACACCATTGTGGCTTCTAATTGTCGAGCCTTATGTTCAAATGTGATGCTTATTAATTACACCCAAGTAAAATTATGGATTCTTTCCTTATGAACATTTTTTTATGTTGCTTCTATGTGTAACTTTGAGCAAGAGTATTTGTAAGCTTAAGTTTGGTTGATTTTGCTTAAGTTTGTTACCTCCCTATGTTAGTTATCAAAGTTATCCAACTCAAAAGTAGTTAATCTTCCCACAAGTGCATCCAAGGTTATAACATTTTTTTGGGTTTCATCTCATCTCTTGAATTGCTAAAACTCTAATTGCATAAATAGGAAGAAGAGTTCTTAGTACCTTGTTGATCACTATCTCATCAGCTATATCTCCTCCTAAAGTTGTGATTGCACTCACATTTTATTTGACAATTTCAATGTATTGGAAAATGTTCTCACCTTCTTTCATTTGCATTCAATAAAAATTTCCTCTCAAGATATCTACCTTGGCTCTTTGCACATTTTTATCACCTCCATAGACTCTTTGCAAATTTTCCCTCATACCAAATGTAGAAGGACAATATTTAACCTCATCAAATTTAGAATAGTTGAGAGAGCAAGCTATGCAAATCATAATTATATTATGATCCTTTACCTCTTTCATCTTCTCCACAATCATAGGTTTACATGGTGACACATATATGTTTTCCAAGTAGAATATGCCAATATCACTGATACTTGATAGATGCAACTTCATCAATTCTTTCCTCGCTGAAAAGTTGTCTCTATTAGGTTAAGGAATCTCCCTTCTGTAAGACATCTTGATCCTTAGCTTAGGTCCTTGAAACCTTTCCTACAAGCACCAAATGCTCTATTAAGAATTTTTGGAAATGAAGAGTGTAATTGAGAGGGGATGGGTGAGTCAATTACCATAAAAATGATTCCCTATCCCTAGATGTCAAATCAAAATTTCCATTGATCATGCAATATTGTCCAACTTAATTAACACTAGAATATTACTGTCACTTGGTTAATGAAGAAATATTATGATTATTAAACCATTTTAACCTTAACTAACTTAGTTGGAGAAATATAAAGCATAAAATAATAGCATGAACATAGATACCACCAAGAATTAATGTGGAAATCCAATTTGGGAAAACCACCATGCAAGTAGTGACAATATTTTTCACTCTTCTGAAGTGAGCCCTATTAGGAGCCAACCCTTTTAAATGTTACAATACATTCTATTAAGTATGAACTTGTTAAAGGATTTAGTTCACTCTCTTAGGAGTGGCCTAGTTAGAGGTCTTCAAACACTTCAATCTTGAAATGTCACCTTGTTAGAGGATTTACAATATGACTATTAATTCAACTCTATTAAGAGATTTCTTTACTGCTACAATGGTTAGAATGTAACAAAAATTTGACCTAATTTATGAAGTAACTATCTTTGTAGATTCAAATCTCTATTTTGGCTTGATCTTTGGATCCTTGCTGATTAGATGTTCATTGCAATTTATCTTCCCCACTTTCCTACTCTTCCTTTTTCCTTCTCCTACATAGCCATCTTATTCCATATTCCACTTACACATTTTATCCTCACACCTTGAACTTTCTTATATATCATAAGCTAGAACAACTTGTCTTGAATACTCTTCCAAATAATCAATAAGCATCCAAATAGTGTTGACATTCTAGTCATGTTTGTTATTAATGAGATACACTTATTTAGATTATGAGTTCAAACCAAGCTTATTGTATAGTTAACAATGCTAACTAAGCATTTTAGTTGCTACTGAGTCCTATAGTTGCTACTAAGTCCTATGGATAGATTCTAGTGTATGTCAAGCAGATACAATTGTTGTGAAGATTAGTAGTGTAAACCTAGCATCTTAGTGTATGCTGAGTTTATTGGTGCAAACCAAGTTGTGCAATGTATTTCAAGTTCATAGTTGATGTGATGTGAGTCTAGTATTGACCAAGCTACTCAATATTAACCAAGAGAATCATTTTATACTAAGCTCATGGTGATAGTGTTTACCAAGCTATACAACATGAACCAAGTGATCTAGTTTATATGCCAAGTTTTACAATATTTGCTGAGTCACTAATGTAGACTGAGTTAAAGACTACTTGAAGTGATTAGTATGGATCGAGCCTCTATTTCTATTGAGTGCATGATGATATCAAGTAGTGATAATGGATGGCAAGTATCAAAACCCCATTGAGTTAGTCTTCAGAGCCTGAGTTTCTACACTTTGGCCGACTTTGTAATATTTTGTGTAAACTTGTATTGTGGCTGACTTTATAATTATGTAATTGGATTGATATATATGTAATGTGTTGTATCACATCTGACATATGTATGGAATCAAAGAGGAAGTAATGCAATCATTATAAGAGAGTAGAAGTGTGAATTATAAAGGCTACAATAGGATAAGGAGCAACAAAGATTCATCTATCATACTAAGGTGATTTGTACACTCAAAGGAATATCATTCAACAAACCAAGTTGCAAATCAAAGATTAGCTATTGCTTCATCCTAAAAAGTGGATCAATCAAATCCTTTAACAAGGTAGACCTAATAGTCTTATGTAATTCTCTTTATCAAGTGCATACTTTATTGTATGTTTGTAAATCTTATTACAAGGTGGACCTAGCAGTTCTTATTGCTCTGAATAGGACAAATCATTATAAGTGATAGCCTTAACTGACCAACTTTATATTGTAGTACTAAAGCTTATGGGTATCATCCCCACCCTAGTTTTACTTTCTATTTGGAAGGTTTTAGGTTCACCAAATCTATGTGTCATAGTGTTATGTATGCTTTACTTTTTCCTAATTTTCTCATGCATGAAGTTAGATCAAAATTCATATAAAGGATTGATTTCTAGTTGAGATAAAAGTTTTAGAAGTTATAGATTCACCACTCCCCTCTCACTAACTTAGCTTGTCATAATATTTCCAAAAATTGGTATTAGAGCATTGCGATTCTTAGTGAAATGTTTAATAAGCTTGAGCAAAGATCAAAAGCCATGGAGATATTTAGAGTTGACAAGGCTATTGACAATGAGAAGCTAGATTTTGAAATGGCTATTGCCCAACTCATGAAAGCAAAGGAGAAACTATCACAATCCATGAAAAGAAGAAAAGATCTTGAAATTCAAATGAATGATCATCTCTACATTGAAGAAAGAATTGAAGATCTACATTCAAGAAGCCCAAATGAAGCCAATGAAGCAATCAAGGAACTCCTATAAAGGAATGGTTCACTACAAGAAGAAGTAAGAAAACTAAGAAGAGAACAAGAAATTTAGTTAGTAAGATTGTGTGAAGTAATGGAAGAGAAAAACAAGATAAGAGAAGAGATAGAAGGAAAGAAAAATGAAATCTAACACCTATCCCTTTAGCAAGCAGACTTCATTGATCAACTCTCCAATGAAAATGAAGAGATCATGAACCCAAGATCAGAGAATGAAAGATTATAGAATGATCTAAAAATTGAAAGGAAAACCAATGAAAGAATGTTGAAATCTCAGGCAGACATGAATCATTTGAATGAACAAAGTCACCTTAGAAAAAAGGGAAAAGCAAGAATTGGATATATAGAAGAAGGAGAATCATCTAAGCAAGGAGCTCAAAGGAACCAACAACCTGCTTGTAATTACTGTGGTAAGATAGGTCATACTTCAAATAAGTGTTGGAGCAATTGAAATGCAAAATTCAATATAAAATGCTACAATTGTAATCAATATTATCATAGAGAAAATGAATGCAAAGAGAAACCAAGATTTGAAGGCAAATGTCACAAATGTAAGAAGCATGGGCACAAATCATCAGAATGCAAAACCAAGATATTGAATCTAGCAGAACAAATTGTGAAAACTATATTTGGTTGGGACTATAATGTCTGGTGTAGATGTCATTATTGTGGAGAATTTGGACACATTGGTATGAACTATGTAAAACATCACATGACAAAAAAAGGTACTACCAAAAGATGTTTCATCTGTATAGAACTTGGTGACCTTGCCAAGAACTATATGAATACTAATAAAATTAAAGACAAAAAGAAGGAAAAGACTGATACATCAGAAAAAAAATGAGACAAAAATGGGCTCCAAAGTCTACTGAGAATACAAGTCTGAGCAATGATGATCAAGTCACTCAAGAATTGGGTGACTCCACCATTTCTACTTAATCTCTCAAAGGAGTGCTAGAATTGTGATACTAAATGAGACATCATATATCAATTCTAGTAGTAGGATGAAAGATCCAAACTAGCATTCAAGATGTAAAAGGGATCACTAAGTAACAAATGAAAGTTATCATTGAGTAAGGTCGGGTTATTGTCTTATCGAGTAAGGTTGGGTTACAAAATCTACTGAGCAAGGTCAAGAGTAATCAAGATGCATATGGTTATCGAGTCATGAAAACTTCACTGAGTGTTCGATAAAAGAAAGTGGATGACAGTCTGTCAATTTGATCTAACTTTTGTACTAGATATTTATGGTGAAATTTGATAAAAGGAATGAAATTAAAGTCATTTTCACCATGAATTTTCAAGAGAAAAATTGTGTAGAGCAATCCTCAAGAGCATTCGAGCAATTTGAGCAAATTGTTACCAAAGTTTCCAAATTCCCTCAAACCCTACCAAGTGAAGATGGCATCCATTAGCAGCAATGTAAAGCAAGGTTCAGATATGCTAGTTCAAGGTGTAGAATGGAAGGCACCAAACTTCAATCTCACTCTTGCAATCATTGAAACCCTAGACCCGAGCAGAGTGTAGTCCCAAATCCTTTCCAAGGTACTGTTAATCAATGACATCCGTTCTCATTTTAAATGTGAGATTCAAGAAATTGGTACATTAGAAATGGATGAAACCCTAGAAAGGTTATTGTGAATGGCATTTTGATACTCGAACATCAACATCTTGAGGCTAAAGAATTAACCCATGAATTCCAAGTAAAATGGATTAAGTTTATTCTTAGTTAGATACACAATGGATAGCTATGGTTGGAGCAAAAAATTTTGATCATGAAGAAGATGATTCATATGATTATTGGTCTCTCCATGCTGGAAAAAGCTAGGATGACCAAAACCCTTGGTTGGGCTAAATTGGAGAAGAAAACCTAGTAGAGTGGGATGAAAGAGGTATGAAAATAAGCAGCATAATTGATATGGAATTGAAGTTTGGCATCCATATCATTGCACACAAGATCTATAGTTCAAGTAGGTTGAATAGTGTGCCATGTGAAGTAGTTGACTTGGCATACAAAGTAGTCAAGAACAACCTTTCTCTTGACCTTTCTGAGCTACTATTGAAACAATTCAACAAGAACATGGAGAGCATTAGCACATTGAAGAACAATCCACATAAGTTTGGCTCTCTATTGACATGTTTATTCTTTTATGTTTAGAAATTCTTCCCTTCAAAATGCACTATTGTATTGAGAAAAGATGTGCCTATACTCTATCAAATTAATGAGTACATTGTTGAGATGGGTGAAAATTATAATAGTATTATGAACAATTATTTTGATGCATTCAAGGAGAAAATGAATAATAAATTTGGAATTCCCAAGAAAATAGTTGAGAATTACAAGGATGATATATGTTTTATGGTAGATAGTGATAAAGTATACATCCAGGTAGTTAGGCCTAGAATTGCATGGGTGAAACCTCTTGGATATGAGGTTAATATTGATGAAATGAAAAATATTATTGAAGCACTGATTAATGAACCAGTTGATCCTAAGGAAACCTATTTTGGTACATATGATGAAGCCAAGGCCATGATAGAGTTGGAGATGTACTAGTGTAAATAAGTATTTACTTATTACACTTACTTACGTTTACCTAGGTTAATGCATTATTTAATTATTTTACATTATTTTATTATTTATTTAGGTGAGACACTTAGGATTTTATGTACTCTCACAGATGTATGCAACTCTAATTATGCACATGGTGTCTACAACACAAGAGTTTGCATCATTCACTGAGTTATCCTATTGGAAACATAGTTATCTGCACTCCTAATTTAGCACATGTTGTCTACACCATTGATTTTCATGCTACACCTTTGTAGTTTTATCCTCACATCATCACACTTAATTCCGTGCTTAATGGAGGATAACCCATATCTGGTGGACATGTGCTTAGTTGTATGACTTATCATGATGCTGACTTCTATGAATTCTAGAAGCTCTCGTGAGGCCTTTATATACATGAACTCCTAGTGTACTCTCAAGTTGGCATATTGAATGAATATTTTCATTCTAATCATACTCTCTATTTTGGTATACTATGTGCTTGTGTTTGAGTTCCTTAGTCTTGGGTGAATTCTGGCCCAAGCCAAATTCTTACATGGTATCAAAGCTAAGGGAGATTCTCTACACATAGTTTTTTGAGACCGTTCATGCTTTGGCACCTTGACCTGAATCTAGAGCATCCAAAAAAATTGGTAGCATCTAGAGCTAGATCTGACCTCACCGTTGCATCTAGAGAATCGATTTGGTGAAGATCGACTATAAATTTGCTTATGCTGGGTGAAAGTTGATCGTGAGGAATTTTTTTTTGTAAATCAGAACCCAGTGGCCCTGATTTGTAGTTTAGGTATGGTCATTCTATTGATATGATTATTAGTCTTTTAGATCTAAATTATTTCAATTCTCTACATTTTTTTGATTTTATTGTTGGAATCAGTAGCTAGGTAGAGAAATTTTTTTTGCAGAACCAGGCTGTTAGATCCTAGCTTTGCAATTTTAGAATATTTTATTATTTATTGTGCATGGAGCATTATAATTTTGCAAGCTTCTACTACCATGTGAGCCATACTATATATTTGGATGACCCTCAAAAAATTTGACCGATAGCTCAGAAATAGGCCTGGCCACATAATCTGGTGACCTAGACCAACTGGTGATCGAGCCAAACACCAAAGGTAGGCTTTCATATTCCCTTCTACACACGGGCACTTTTCTTTTCTAATAGTGTATATAGGGCTCTCCCACTGAATGTGGGATAAAACCCACAAAATTTGGCAGCGCAAAAAATAAAATCGGCATCTAAAAAGAATTTTGCAACAACCTCAAATATTTTGGCCACTCTCCATTACCTGCATGGAATGTCAGTCACCATGTAGTCTAACCCTATCACTTGGGTAGTGCAGGTTACACACGACATTCATTGATCATGCCACATAGCGAGACTATATTGGCTCACATGAGTTGACCTTGCCACATCACATAGTGATGCAGAAACCCATGCCAACAAATTGCATAGCTTAATTAGAGCCACGTAGTACCATATAAGATGCTCTTGTAGTGACTCGATAGATAAATTAGCATACCCACAGTGCCACATCACTACATAACTATCATCTACATTAGCAGCATTATTGGCACTATCACATTTTCATTTTCATACATTTCGTACAAATCCATAGAGTAGAGGGTGACACCTTATCTGCCATGGCATTAGGGCTCAAAATTTTTGCTGACATCATCAATTTACTATCTTAAAATTGAAAATTGTCTAACTATCATTTTAGGGCCAATTTGAACTATTGTGACAACTGTAGAACTATCAAATTTAACCCTATCATTCACTGATGCAACCCCTCTCTAGATTGATTTTGGTTTTTGTAGTCTAACTTCGAGAGGTCATAACTCAGACATTTAAACTCTAAATTAGGTGCAATTTTTTTAAAATTGAGTAGAATTTCCTAAATTTTTTAGTGGTGTAGCTTTTTTTAGTTTTGGTGCATAGATTCTTCAAAAATTGCATTTTTTGGCAACTTTACCTGTATAATCCTACACTTTGCAACTTCAAATGCTCCATATGGGCACATCTGGAGTCGAAAATAGGTTCTATTTTTTTTGAAAGTGCATTATTTTTTGTCTACTTTCCAAATCTACTATCAAATTATAGGGTTGTGTGGAAAAAAGTGTCACTTTCAGCAATAGAGCCTTTCTTTACTTTGTATTGCTTTAGAACTATAGCACATTGTAAAGTTCCAAATTTGTAATTCATATAGAAGTTGTAACAAGAAAAATAAGAAGTCCACAAAGTCCAAAATTGGAAAGTGGCCCATTGTAATCACACTACTAATAAAGTGCCCAAAGCATCTATTTTTGGGGGTTTCTTGATTTAGTGAAAAGTGGAGGTGTTCTTGGTGTTGTGTTCTCTCTTTTCTGCATTTTTCTTTCATTTTTTGCATTATGGGCAACTTTAAGTTTCCTAAATTAACTCCTCATAGCTATGCTACATGGTCCATCAAAATGTTGTATCATTTAATACATAATGGAGTTTCACAATATGTAGATGGTACTCTTCCTAAACCAGTAGGTGTTAAAGTTTTAGATAATGATATTTCAGCTTGGATAGCAATGGATAGGAAAGCCCTAGGTGATATATGTTTGGGGTTTGATGATAAGATCATGTATCAAATCAAGAAGTGTTCTACATCCAAGGAAGCCTGGGATACCCTCAAAAACCTTTATGGTAAAGTGTTTGAAGAGGATGTGTTCAAAATTGAAGATGAGCTTGTCTCCTTAGATCCAAAGTCATATGACTTCATACAGGATTTCATCATCAAGGTGAATGAATTAAGGAAAAAGCTTATTGATTGTGGGAGCTCTACCAAAGATGATAGACTGATCTATCTCATACATAAAAAGCTACCATCAGAGTATTCCACATTTGTATCTTCTTTTAACACCTCAAAGACTACCTTAGGGTTTTCCTACAAGAAATTCAATTTTGATGAATATGCTAAACTGTTGGATGATGAAGAAAAGAAGTTGAAATCAATGGGGATTTTCAAATCACCTCAGTCTAAAGCATTGGTGGCCAATGAGGGTTCTTAACATTTAGCTGGATAATCTTCAAATAAAGGAAAGGGTAAGAAGAAATGGAAGAACAAATTTGAGGATGCAAAAAAGACAACACCACAATCCAATCAATAAGGCAAGTCCTCAAATTCAAACAAGAAAGGGGACAACAACAAGGAGAAGAAAAAGTGCACTTATTGTAAAAAATTAGGTCATGAAGAGCATGAGTGTGATCTTAAAAACATTGATGAGCTGACCAACATCATGAAGAAACATAATGTTCCATTGCCTAATGCTTACAAGGAGAAGGGGTCTTCTTTAGATTCAAAGGGCAAAGGGAAAGCATTCATGGCAAATACAAACTCTTCAAAGGAATGGATATTTGACTCAGGTGCCTCATATCATATGGGTTCTTTAGAGGAGGATTTTTCTTCAATGAAGTAGTCCAAGATACCACACATCTTCATGGGAGATGATAATAAAATGGAAGTTGAAGGAAAAGGAAATGTGGAGATGGAAAATGGAGAGTTTCAAAATGTTCTCTATATTCCAAACCTAAGTTCTAATCTCCTATCAATCTACCAAATCACTCATCTTGGAGATGGACATAGAGTTGAGTTCCTTCTAGACTCAGTACAAGTGCATAATCTTAAAGACAATTCCTTGGTTGTAGTGGGGAAAGTGAATCATAACAAAAGGTTATACTCTTTCTCCCATTATGTGCCCAAGTCTCCTCTAAAGGCCTTATTATCACAATCAAATTCAACAATGAAATTATGGCATGAGTGGTATGGTCATCTTGAATTTCGCTATCTTCAACAACTTTACATATATAGAATGGTAAAAGGTCTACCTCAAATTAAATTTTCTAAGGGTGAATGTTCAACAGATTCAATGAGTATGCATCTAGAGAAGAAGTTATGGAGAGGGAAGCCTTCAAGAGTACTAGCTATTCTACAGATGGTTCACATGGTATTAATAGGTCCTTTTGCATTCAGCCAAGGTCACTACATACTTACCTTTGTTGATGACTTTTCAAGGTTCACATGGGTCTACTTTCTTCATAGTAAGGATGAAGTGTTGGACAAGTTTCTAGACTTCAAGACTCATGCAGTACAAAAATCTAGGAAAGCCATCAAATTACTCTAAATGGATAATGGAAGCATGTATGTGAACAAAAGACTTATGGAATTTTGGAGACATGAGGGAATTGATCCTTAGACTTTGCCAGCATTCAGTCCACATAAGACAAATGTTGTAGCTTTGACGATTCAAAATCTTAAGTCTATGGAAAGTTGCATGATACAAGCCAAGTCTCTTGATCCATCATTAGAAGTCAAAGCAATCTCTAGTGCCACTCACATTCTTAATCATTCTCCTCATCAAACCTTAGATGGCAAAACTCCTTTTGAGGCATGTTGCGGCATAAAACCTATTGTGACACACTTCACAGTCTTCAGTTGTCCTGCATGGGAAAAGATATCTTCTAGGGGATGCAAGGCATAGTCATCTCATGCTTGTACTTTCATTGGTTATGAAGATGATGTGAAGGCATACAGACTTCTAGATCATGAGACACATCAAATATTTGTGAAGGATGTATGCTTTGAGGAAAGTTCACCTAGTTTGTCCTCTACTCCTCTCCACACATCATAAAGTGTGGAAACTAATAGTGACACCAATGATAGTGCTTTAGAAGATTTAGACATGTGGGGTTCTATTGAAAATTGTAGTGAGAGGTCACTACATTAGTTTAGTCCACATGCATACATCACCACATCGATAGGTCCAGAACAATAGGGTACATCAAGTCTTCTAGGTGTAGGTTCGGTAAGAGATTTGGGTGATAGTATTGATGATCTACCTCTTCTTCTTGATGCAGAAGTACCTTCTTTAGTTGTCATGAGGGATTCATCCAATCCTCTTGTTCATTCTCTACATGATCAATCCTTACAGGTTGAAGTGATTGTGGATACTTATGATCGGTAGTTGTAGCAGGGTTCTTCATCAGTTGCAGAGACAAACAGTTCTTTGGGATAGGTTCTTCAGCCATTTGAGTAGCTTTTAGAGACATCACTTATTCATGGGATTCTTTCCACACATAGTGGAAGTGTCTCATTGGTACCCATGTCTTTGTTTCTTCCTAAGGGGAGGAACACCATTCTACAGTCTTGGATCAACTTCTTCATTAGAGCAATCAATGCAGGCATTCTTCTTTTGGGGGGGAGCCTATCCTGTCTCTTTTTCTCTTCTCATCATTCTCTTATGTGTATACTAGATGTATGTCATAATGGGGGGGGGGAGGTCTTGATTTCTCCATCCATCCATGCATCCCTATTTATCTCTCTCTTTGGGGAAGGGTTTTTCCCACGAGGTTTTCCCTCTTTCTTCGCTTTATGAGAGATTGCATATCATTATGTACATGGGTACCTAACATGGCGTAGTAGCCAAGACCAATCTTGCATTGCATCCTAGATTTTGTAAGCTTAAGGGCATTCCCCTAAGTTGCATTTAAGGGGGTACTTAAGTTTACTTAGGTTAATGCATTATTAAATTATTTATTTAGGTGACACACTTAGGAGTTTGTGTACTCTCATAGATATATGCAACTCTAATTATGCACATGGTGTCTAAAAAACATGAGTTTGCATCATTCATTGAGTTTTCATGTTGACAACATAGTTATCCACACTCCTAATTTAACACATGTTGTCTACATCATTGATTTGCATGCTACACCATTGTAGGCTTATCCTCACATCATCGCACTTAATTTCGTGCTTAATGGAGGATAACCCATTTCTGGTGGACATGTGCTTAGTTGTATGACTTATCATGGTGCTGACTTCTATGCATTCTAGAAGCTCTCCTGAGGCCTTTGTATACATGCACTCCTAGTGTACTCTCAAGCTAGCATATTGAATGAATATCATCATTCTGATCATACTCTCTATTTTGGTCTACTATGTACTTGTGTTTGAGTTCCTTGATCTTGGGTGAATTTTGACCTAAGCCAAATTCTTACAAGATCAAACACCGTTAGGTTGTAAATAAAGGAAATAAGAGAATTGTTAAATTGAAAACAAGTCCAAGTCTTTTGTTAATCAAGGGAAAAGGTGAGGATGAATAAATAGAGGATGAGAAAAAATCAAAGGAGGAAGAGCCACTAAAGAAAAAGGGCAAGGTAATCATTACCAAACCTAGTAAGCCATCCACTATAGTGTTCACTAGGAGATCCTCTAGGAAGAAATTAGACAAGGAAGGAGAAGAAATAATATTCAGGAGACCTCCACCCACCTTCCAAGATAGATTGAAGGATTTGTAGTTAGAAAATGACATAACCAACTTCAAGGCATTGAAGTATGAGATTAGGACTGAAGCAAAATAGAAGTAGATTGAAGATCTAGTGATGGATAAAATGGGTAAATGGAAATACTCACCTGATTAGCTTATACTTCAGATTCCTAGTGTTTTGATGGATAAGATCAAGACAAGATGGGAATTTGCAAAGCAAACTACTAAAGATATATATGAGAAAACCTTGAGGTAGCTCATGCCAAGCCTAACTGAAAAGGAGGTGAAGAAATCCATGAAGAAAAATAAAGAAAAACTAACTTTAAAATTCAACACTTGACTTGTATTGATGAAAAGCATAGAGCATGTTGTGAAGAATGCAACTAATACATGGAAGAATGTATATCTTCTTGATAAACTAAGTGATCTTCCAGTCAACATAAGTGAAAAAGATGATGATGATAAAGAAGAAAAAGATGAAGAGACAACACATTTTGATAACATTGATAATGAAGAGGAACAAGAGCAAGAGGCTACCGAGGAAGAAACTCAGAATACAAAGGAAGCTGATCTAGTTAAGATTGTTGCAGTGATTATAGCCTCACTTCCTCATTTTCCAAGAAAATTATTGACAACATCAAGCATGGAGACAACCTCTACAAGATTGACTATGTCCAACACTCCAAGCACAATTAACCAATCAATATTTGCACCAATACAACTTAGTACATCATTGACATAAGTACCAAGTACTTCATCTATCAAGCTGTAGACTCTTTCCTCTTCAACACTTTTGGATACATCAATTTTGGCTTTAATAGGTACTTCTACTAGTATTTCTACAATAAGTACAATATCAATTTTTTAGCAAGCCCCACTATTTCCACTATTGTTTCCATTCTGAGTACACTAGCAATAATTGCAAGGAAAGTTGAGACCAAGCCTCAATCGAGAACAATTTTTTTGGGTAAAGTAAAAGAAAAGGAGGAGGATGTTGATCTTGATGAGGAAATTATGATTCCAAATTGGAATATTTCAAAACTTACTCATGATCAAATGCAAACCTTTTGAGAATTAATCTAAAAGAAAGCCAAGCAATAGAGACTAAGAGAAGAAAGAGATAAAGAATTTAAAATTTTTTAGGATGCCAAGAATATTTTGGTAGAGGCTATAGGCATAGAGATTGATTCTTCTTAGTAAGTTTTGTTTCAATTGGTAGAAGTAGTCCAAATATATAATGAAGATCTAGATGGACAAGATAAATTATTATAGAAAGTGAAAAAAAGTTTGAAAATTAAGTGTTAGAGCACATTGCTCAACAAATTTCCATTTACCAAGATTTACTATAGAAATAAAGGAAAAATTTTACATAATTGATGAAGATCTCAATGCAAGTGCTCAACAATTATAGCTTGACCCAAGTTCAAGCATTGCACATTTCAAGAAGGATTTTGACAGATATGCAAGCTGAATTGCTTAGAGAAAAAAAAAGAATTAGGTATACATTGTTAGATATTCAAAATATGATACTCCCCAATATGGATGCACTACAAATTCACATTTCACATTCTAAAACCCTCATCCATGATAATAATTTATCTATTGCAAACCACATGATTGAGCTTTTAGCAGAAGTGCAAGTGGCATTGCACACATGTAGGGTCTTGCAAGAGAACTAAGATGAGACTTTGGCAATCATATTGAAGGTATTCAAATTTCTTGTCTCATTTTGGCATTTCTATGTAAATACATATAGCATAATTCTTTGGCATTAATGTCAAAAAGGGGGAGAAGTTATAAGGAGATAAAAAGGGGGAAAATATATAAGATGATATAAAGAGGAGAAAGATGTAAAGAGATAAGGGGAGAAAATTGTAAAAAAGTGTAAAGAAATATTGTATGTATAGTGTACTATATATTATCTTTGAAGGAAGAATTATCATGTACATAAATGTATCCTTTACAATTTTTTTTTGAAAAATCTCAAAAATAGTATACTCTATTGAGTTGGAGATATAAGGTGATGAATAATTTAGTTTTGACTAATAAGTGTTTTGTCACTAATGCCAAGGGGGGAGATTGTTGACATTCTAGTCATGTTTGTTATTAGTGACATACAATTATTTAGATTGTGAGTTCAAACCAAGCTTATTGTATAGTTAACAGTTTTGACCAAGCATTTCAGTTTCTACCGAGTCCTATGGACAAATTCTATTGTATGCCAAGTAGATACAATTATTGTGAAGATCAGCAGTGTAAACTGATCATCTTAGTTTATGTCAAGTTTACTAGTGCAAACCAAGTTGAGCAATGTTTATTGAGTTCAAAGTTGATGTGATGTGAGTCCAATGCTGATCGAGCTACTCAGTGTTAACCAAGAGACTCAGTTTATACCGAGCTCAAGGTGACAGTGTTTATCAAGCTATACAATGTGAACTAAGTGATTCAGTTTATATGCCGAGTTTCATATTATTCACAAAGTCACTACTTGGAAGTGATAAGTATGGACCAAGCCTCTACTTCTATTGAGTGCATGATAGTACCGAGCAGTGATAGTGGATGGAAAGTATCAAAACCTCATTGAGTCAGCCTTTAGAGCCTCAATTTCTATACTTTGGCTGACTTTGTAATATTCTGTATAAACTTGTATTGTGGCCAAATTTGTAATTATTTAATTGGATTGATATATATGTAATGTGTTGTATCACATCCAATATAAGTATAAAATTTAAGAGGAAGTAATGTAATCATTATAAGAGAGAAGAAGTGCAAATTATAAAGGCTAGAATAGTATAAGGAGCAATAAAGATTCATCTATCACAACAAGGTAATTTGTACACTCAAAGGAATCTCATTCAACAAACCAAGTTGCAAATAAGAGATTAGCTACTGCTTCATCCTAATAGGTGGATCAGTCAAATCTTTTAACAAGGTAGACTTAATAGTATTATGTAAATCTCTTAACCGAGTGCATACTTTATTGTATTCTTGTAACTCCTTTTACAAGGTGGACCTAGCAATCCTTATTGCTCCTAACAAGTCACATTATCAAAAGTGATCAATGTAAGCCTTAACCGACCAACTTTATACTGCAGTACTAAAGCTTGTGGGCATCATCCCCACCCTAGCTTTACTTTCTATTTGGAAGGTTTCTAGGTCACCAAATCTATGTGTCATAGTGATATGTATGCTTTCCTATTTTCTAAGTTTCTCATGCATGAAGTTAGATCAAAATTCATATAAAGGATTAATTGCTAATTGAGATAAAAGTCCTAGAAGTTATTGATTCACCCCTCCCCTCTTAGTAACTTAGCTTGTCATAATATTTCCAACAAATAGTTGGCCTTAATAAATTAATATTGAGATTGAATGTTTGGTTAATACTACAAGTCCTTCGATGCCTGACCACTTGGTCAATACTGCAAGCATGATACTCTTCTTTAACCATCTACTCAATTTCTATTGAAAGTTCTTCTTTACTTGACTACTTAGTAAATATTGAGATATGCAAGGTTAATACTTCAAACTCTTATTTTCTCGGTTAATACTAACATTTGCGTAACATAAATGCCAACATACAATTGAAGAATTATCTCCAACAATTCCTTGCTAAGAACTTAGTTGAACACCAAATATACTTGAACATGTCTTCAAAAATACCTTTGAACCATAGTGTTTGATATTAGTAACAACCAAATGACCAAATATATATTTCCAACACAAAATAAAAAGGAATATGTGATTCAACTAACTTATATGTGAGAGAAAGTTGAATCAAGACCCCTAGATAGTCAAGAAGTTGAGGAGAGCTCATCTAGCTCTAAATCTTCACAAGAGGAGGAATAAGCTTCAACTCATCTCATTTTAAGATCTAAAAGGAAAAGAAAACCACCTAAATGGTATTATCTTGATGGCTAGAGATGCATATTTTCTATGAATATTAGTGGATTGTAGAGGAGGCATTAGGTATGTATGATGCAAAATATTGGAAGATTCATAAAGATAAATAAATGGTATCTTTGATAAATAATGATACATAGGATCTTGTACCATTTTTTGAAGGATAAAAACCCATTGATTGCAAATCGGTGCTCAATAAATAATCTTTTAAAGAAGGAAGCATTGAATTGAAGAAATCTTTGTATGACCTCACGAAGAGTCCTACAATGTGATACCGCAATTTTGTACATATGTGTTGAGTTTGGAACTTGAGCATTCTAATTCACATCACTATGTTTATTATAAATATGGTAGTGGTAATTTATTGTATATTGCATTATATGTTGATGACATGTTATTCATTAGTAAATGGAGGTTTATTATTAGAGAAGTTAAGTATTGAGTTGCTGCTAAATTTCAAATGAAAGGTTTTGAGCCAATAAAAATATTCTTGGGAGAGAAAGTGAAAGAGAGAGAGAGAGAATGAACATAAAACTATGGTTAGGTCATAATAAGTATGTGAGCTTAGTTTGAGAAAGGTTAAACATGCATGACTGTAGGCTATTATGCATTCTTTTTACAGTTTGAATGCACTTATCTATTTTGGAATGTGTTACATATTCATTAGATATGGAAGATATCAGAGAATAGCTTACCAGAGTTTAGTTCAAATTTTGATATATACTATGATTTGTACTTGACCAAACAATACACAATAAGTGAGAGTTCTTTATAGATACATGTCTAATCCTAGTAGAGTTCATTAAGATGTACTTAAAAGAGTCTTTAGATATTTGAAGGGTACCTTAGAGTATTCTTTATATTCTCCTAGTAATATGATAAGAAAATTGTTTTTTTCTTAATATTCATAGTTACTTGGATTTATACTAGGAAAGTGATATTGATAACATGTGATCTTCAAGGTCTTATATGTTCACATTATTTGGTGGTGCGATTGATTGAAGGAGTAAGAAATAGCCTATGGTCTCTAACTACCAAAGCATAGTATAGAACCTACCCATACTTATAAGGAAGCCATTTGGATTAAGAGTTTGTGTTTATATATTGGAAAATAAAAGGAGTAAATTTTTTTATTATTATAAAAGTTAGATTTTGATTTTCCTAGTGAAGAACCTGACATTTCATGCCAATACTAAGCACATTGATGATCAATATAATTTTTGCAGAGATATGGTTAAGGATGACAAGGTGAAGCTAGTTAAGGTAGATGATTCAAGATGAATGTTTTAGATTCATTAACAAAGACTCTGAGTACATAGTGTATGCATGAATATGTGGCCTTTGTTTAACACACACACTTCAACACGGTCTTTATATGTGGATCCATCCTGGAATGAACATGAGATTGTTCACCCAATAATAGTCTGGCAAGGTGACCTATTGCCTTTTATCTAAAGGGATTTTTCTTATTAGATATCCTCAGATTTGAGGTGTAAGCAACTAGACCCTCTAAGAACAAAGGATTTGAATGCAGTTAATCTAAATGAATGTGCAAAGTAATCTAGAATGATTATGCAACTAATTTAAGAACTTGTAAAAGAAACTATATTAAATGTATGCATATTAAGAGCTAAATGAAAGTAGAGATATGAAGATGTATGAGCTAAATGAGTATGAAATGCAGTAGCAATTTGATATCAATTCAAATCAGCCTATGTAATGAGGAATTATGAGTTCCTTAAATAGAATTCTTGGGATCTGTCAATGGGTGAGATCAACTCGGATTGATGATCAGGATTGAAGCAAAGATTCAGTTAAGATGGAAACTTCCTTGTGTAGGTGAAGTGAACTGTTTTTGATCTGAGTGTGATGAGCAGTCAAATGAACTTTCCATGAGTGAGAGAACAAGTGAACTAGATTGATTCTAATTTTGAGAAGTAGTTTGCTCAAAGTTTCCATTTAGAATTGAAGAGAAGATTTAGGAAGAATATTTAATTTAATAAAATGAGATATGTTCTCATAAATACCTTTTCTATTTAATTAAATAATTTTATTTAATTAGTTAGGAATGACTTCCTATTTAATTAAATAATTTCATTTAATTAATTAAAATAAGAATATTTATTAAATTAAAAATATTTAACCCCGTAGTACATTAGCCTTAGGAGATAATTTAATTTAATGAAGTATGAATACTTTAGATTAAATTAAATTTAAATCAAATAGGTTTAATATGGCTAATATGAGTGAGTACTATAGGGATTAAATAAGAAATATGATGAATGTAGATTAGGGTTTTCTGCATCTGACAATTAAGTCAAGTAGTGACAATCAGAATGAGAATTGCCTATTAGAATAGGTATTAGGATTGATTAGAATAGACCAGAATTGGTGATCATGGCAATAAGCCAATTTTGGGGTATTACATTTTGCCCCTCTTTGAATGAATGTGTGAGTAGCACATTCAATTCAAAGAAAATCAGAAAGCTGGTGCAAAGATAAGATTGGTTCCAAAGTTGATGATACAGAGACCAATGGATAAGCTTTTAAGAACCATCTCCATAATGGAGCTTGATCCTAAGGAATCCAAGCAGAATACCTAGATACCCAAAATTGATAAGCATTAAAAAGGTTTCCTTTGGAACAAAGTTTAACCTTTAAGGATCCAAACATAATGTCTAGATACCTAAGATTGACAACATTTAAAAGATCATCTGTAGAGCAGAGCTTAACCTTTAAGGATCCAGATAGAACACCTAGATACCTGAGAGTAATAAGCATTTAAAAGATTGTCTCCAGAATGGAGCTTAACCTTTAAGGATCCAAATAGAATGTCTAGATAACTGAGATCAATAGCATGTAAAATATTATCTCTAGAATGAAGCTTAATCTTTAAGGATCTAGATAGAACACCTAGATACCTAAAATTGATAAGCACTTAAAAGATTATCTCCAGAACAGAGCTTAACCTTTAAGGATTTAGATAGAACACCTAGATACCTGAATAAAATCCAATGATGAGTTATAAAATCATCCCCAGAATGATGCTTGATCCTTAGGAGTCAGGGTTTAGACTGTCCCGATACCTATAATTGATTAATGACCAGATGAAATAGATGACAAAGATGCTAGAAAGAGGGAAACAAGATGCCCCTAGTGGTGTGATAAGATGGACAGAAGGTGCCCGAAGCAATAAGGATTCAATGATGTAATCATCCTACCCCTTCGAGAGCGAAATCAAAAGATGACACACTAGAAATATGATATAGGGAAGAAATCCAAGATTATGCAGAATGGAGAAGAGATCAGAATGATCAGAAGAAAATATGAAGAGATCAAAATGATCTAAAAAAAATTAGAAGTCAATTCAAAGTGATTTCAAGGTCCAAAAGACCAAGTTTGACCAAAAGTTGACTAGAATTGGCCATGGTTGACTTGAGGTGACTATTTCCAAAATAGATTTTTAAAGTATGAAGAACTTTGAGTTGACAAGATTCTAGTAATCAGAAAGTATCAAAAAAATTTGGGCTGCACAAGCATTCGATCATGTCATTCCCCAAAATATTAAAATGCATTTTTGAGGCACTGAGGGGTGCCATATTTTGAATTCAATCTCAAAAATGGATTTAGAATGGTGAAATTAGCCAGGGGTGATTTTTGCGTAAATTGAAGCACTTTAGAAAATTAGGTCAATAGCTATATAAGGGCCCCAAGGGGTCATTTTTAAATCATTTGTGCATTTTGTCTTTTGTGAATAGTAGCTTTGAGAGGAAGATGGCATTGAACATGTGAGATCATCATTTTGAGCACTCTCAACGACACAGCTAGCTGGCAGATTATGAACCTCCCGTGAGTCATCGATATCCCAACTTCATACTTTCATTTTCATGCATTTCAATGTCATTTATTGCATTTTAAAGCATGTTTTAGGACGGTCAAATCAGTCTTCGTGTGAGACTATCCTTTCTTGCGTAAAGACATTCTCTTCTTGTGCGAAGAAATAAGATCCCCTATTTCTTTGCGTGCATCGATGGGTTTTCTCACGTGGGAGATACCTACGTCTCGCATGAAGAATGAGAAACCTCACTCAATCTTCGTGCGGTAGACTATTGTTCTTCGTGTGACAAAGAGATTTATCGCACAAAGAAATGAAACTTTGTGTGAGATCTTGACATCTTCGTATGAGATCTTGAGATCTTTGCACAAAAATCTATGACAATAGAGTTAAAATTTTCATTTTCGTACATGAAATTTGCATTTTTGTTTGCATTGTTCTATCATTTTGACTTGGTACTGATCATTTACTTATTGTTGTTGTTTGTGTGTGTGCAGGAGGTCTTTGACGATGTGTCATTCATATCACGTTATCCACCATATGGATATTTTTTGCAGAGTCTCGATGATGCTAATAGGGTACATATCACTCGATTGGGCTTATCTTCTCTATGCCGGATCCCAGCAGTGCTAGTGAATCATGGCCAGCTCATAGCCTTGGTGGAGCATTTCCATTCAAAGACGAACACCTTTCACCTACCAGTGGGGGAGATGACCATCACCCCAGAGGACATATGGAGGATACTTAGGATCCCATTTCATGGAGCACATGTGATTTACAATGTGGTGCCTTGAGAAGGTACAGAGGCACTATTTATTGTGTTCGAGAGGGAGCTACGGAGGGGTTGAGTCATCAGTTGGGATGAGCTTGTGCACACCTATGGGAAAATACACAGACTGGCATCAATGCTAGTGATATTTTTGAGCTGCCTTTTAGTGCCAGATAGGGGGCATCACTACTTAGAGTGTGGTTAGGGGGATCATGCTTTGATGGATGGTAGAGGTCCTTGAGATATTTGGGTGGGGTCAATGCATGCTAGCCCATATGTTCCATGAGATGCATGAGATAGTCTTCCATGGGAAGAAGAGTATGGTAGAGGGAGTCTACATTTTACAGATTCTGGCATGGGAGCATCTTCCGGTATGTAGGCCCATTCATGAGGATGCCTGAGAGCCCATGGAGCCGTATATCTGTAGGTATCAGGGTCACATTACCCAGGTCTTCCTGGGTAAGACAGAGCATTGGCAAACTTGTCTCGATAACCTGGTCCCCATCGTATGGCAGCCCTGGCAAGAGATGGAGGATTAGGATGATGCCCTAAGGGAGTTGGGCTGGATGTTTTGTTCATGGCCACTGTTAGTCTGGACATCACAGATCATAGAGTGGTTCATGATTTCATGGGTGTGGCGGCAGTATGGCCGACCATAGGACATATCATAAGAGTACTGTGCTAATGCCAAACTAGCGAAGGATGTAGAGTGAGGGTGGCCCCCACGAATAGACCTAGGTTGATCCATGATAGATGTGTGCAACTTGGTTGTGACACAGTGGGACTATTTTCCTAAGATTGTTGATGCAGGGATGATGCCTACATACCAGGCATATTTGATCAATCATCCTATCCCACAATTCACAGACCCAGTGGGGAGAGTAGGGTAGGGTCAGAGATAGGTACCTCTGTAGCTGGAGGTACCTTAGTAGTAGGAGCAACCACAACTAGAGGTTTGGCACTGGGTATAGTAGGTAAATATTCCCCCATGTCAGATGGGGTCAGACATAGGTGTAGGTGGCAATGGCACATCACAGGGTCAGTGATGGAAGCCGAGGACAGAGGAGCAGGCACCACCACAAGAGGTACCACTGCAACAACAAGCACCTAAGATATTGGATGAGGATATGCCTGATTAGCCTACTATTGGGACACAGGACATAGTGTGATGCTACTAAGAGCAGATTTGTTAGGCCTCTCGACAATTGGGAGAGCTGCAGATATAGGTAGCTATTCATGACGCATAGTTGGTGGAGTGGCAACAGGAGATTGACCGATGGAGAGAGCATGCTGAGACTATTAAGCAAAGAGAAGAGAGACTATAGGACAAGGTCCGCTTATATTCAGTGTGGGTAGCGTACTATTTTGCTACATATTCGACAGTGGTGCCTGATGAGGCTCTGTAGGTACAATAATTTTCTCAGTATGCACGAGAGTCTAGAGGTGCATGACCTCGTGCGAGGCTGGACATGCCACCACCTCCTCCTCCACCTACTGCTTCTGCTCCTCCTGGAGAGGAGAGTACAAGATAGAGTTAGATGCTATGCGCTTGGCTCTTGATTTTGATCTCTGGCTATGTATCAATTGGTGTGCCAACACCATTTTGTATCATATTGATTGATAGCACTCGAGTAGTGCCCATTTTTGTACTGACCCATTTTTTGATAGATATATATATGAGATTTTGAGCTGAGTATCATCGTGTACATGTCATTATCTGTGTGTACTTTACTTTGATGTATGTGAGATGTTAATATGATGATTATGAGATGTATGTTTTACTTTGATATGATGTGATTATGAGCATGTAGAGTAGATATTATGAGTATATGGATGTAATGCATATAGAAATGGATTGACATCTCATGTAGTGTTGCATGTTGTTCTTAACAGTGATAGGTATTCCATTGAGAAGCGCAAATCAACAAACCAAATACTTGTGCAGCTGTGAAGAAACTTGATATGTTTGAAGATGCCCCCAATCCTTCATCACACAAGGGAGAAATAAAATCACAACCAAATTGCATGTTTATGCAAGTGAAGCCTGTAATGCAAGACTTATGTTAAATGCAACCCTACGTCTAGTTACCGAGCCTCGATAATTTATCATCATTGGATATAGAACAAATCTCGTATGTTATACAATTCCCACTGACATTGCAATTATGGGAATATCAATAGAGTATACATTATAGGTTTGTCAGGATTAAATGTAAGCATTTGAGGCACAAGAAGCTAGAATGACCAAAACATTTGTCCCTTTTAATATAGCAAGTTAACATAAGCATTAAATCATAAATGCTAGGATGACCAGAATGTTGCTTGCATGACAGGCACACCAAACACATGAAAGATCCTTCTCATGCTCAGTATTTAGTAAGTATTCTATTCGCAACAACCCTTGCATTCGTAACCTTCACAGAAATGTGCTAGGTATACTCATAGTGACCCATACATTCACTTAGTAGGACGTGTATTAGATATTACTAGAGCATGAAGAATTCACTTCAACAGACAAGGAAAAGTACCAATCTTATTGATGTACTTTCATAAAAGGAGTCGAGGTACACCCGACCATCCAATACGAGATGGAGGCTCTTATAGTGGACACCCCTCTCATAGGAATTTGTCAACTAATTGGAACCAAATTGAAAATAGAAAGAAAAGAAAAGATCATGCCCCTAGTCATTACTTCTTTAATCAGAAATAACATCATCGAGTCGCTCAAAGAGACATGATAAAGCAAAAACAAAGCAAACAAAGAAAAAAGCTCAGTATATCCAAACAAGTATGTCATTTTGAAATCATTTTTGTGTCATAGGATTGATGTCAAGTGTCAATGTCTAGAACATGGATAAAAAAAATCTCTTTAGTAGGGGACAACAGTAGGAAGACACAGTCAAAATGACTTGTGACTGAGGTCAAAGAGGAATCTTCAAGATGGAGAACCTAGGAGGACTGAGCGACAGTAGACAAACACAACCAAAATGACTAGTGATTGATGCAAGAGAGATCTTCCATAAAGGAATCTAAAGATGTGACACGAGCAACAATAGGTAGACATAGCTGAAACAATTGGTGACTGTTGCAAAAGAGATTCTATGAGGAGAATCTTTAAAGGAGTGACACTGAAGGGGAGTTCCCTCGAGCTATGAGAAGACTCAATCCATGGATACACGAGCAGAAAGTAGGAAAGTGGAAGCATGTAAGCGACTATACAGAATAGCTAGAAGATGCACTGCAAGATGGAGTGTTGGGAACAAGAGGCACCTATTTACCAAGTTTTCATCTTCTTGGTAGGATTTCTCTTTTTTTTTTGTTTTTGCTACCATGATGCCTATTTCCAGGTTTTCATCAATGACACTTTTCTTTGTTTTTCAATTTTTTTGTATTTTTCTCGTTTTGATTTTTTTGTATTTTTGAGAATTTTCACTTTTTTTTGGTGTTACCAAGGTGCCCATTGCTAGGTTTTCACCAGGATAACAATTTTTTTCAAGACTTTTTCTGACTTTTAAAATTTTTTTCAAGACATATAGATTGTACAAAGAGCTACTGCTTATCAGATCAATTGTAAAACTACTTCAGGTGGAGAGTGTTGACAAGCTCCTTTAGCACTTCTCCCTTAGTTGTGGAAAGCTGATAGGTAGTAGATCCATATACTATAGTAATGATGTAAGGACTGAGCTAGTTTGGTTCAAACTTTCCTTTTTGGACTCACTGTTGTTGATTCTTAGGGTTCTCTCTCAGGATGAGATCACCCAGCTGGAAGTTACGTGGCTTGACCCTCCAATTGTAGCTTCTTGAAATTCATTGTTAATATGCTCATAGATGATCACATGCCACTTGTTGATGTTCATCCAATAACACAAGCTCTTGAAGTTGACATATCCTATAGTCATCATCAGTAATAGGGCCCTTCATAGAGATTCTCAAGGTAGGAATCTCGACCTCTATTGGAAGTACAACATTTTCTCCATACACCAAAGCAAAAGGAGTCGTACCCATTGGAGTTCTAATGCTTATCCTATATGCCCACAGGGCTGGATTAATCTAAAGATGCTAGTCTCTTCCTGATTTGTTGACTATGTGATGAAGAATTTTGAGGATCACCTTATTAGATGCCTCAGCTTGGCCATTACCCTGGGGGTAATAAATGAAAGACCAATGTTGTGTGATTTAAATTTCTTGCATAGTTCCTTGAGGTATTTGTTCTTGAATTGTCCTCCATTGTCAGTAATGATTGAGGACAGTACACCATATCTGCAGATGATGTAGTTTGTGATAAAAAGTGCTACAATTTTTCCATCAGCAACTATGAAAGGTACTGCATCTACCCACTTCATGAAGTAATCTATAGCTGTGATAATGAACTTATATCTAGTGGAGGAGGTTGGGTGGATCTGTCCCACCAAGTCAAAGGCTCATTGTTGAAATGACCATGTTGTAGTACAGGGAATCAACTTTCTAGCTAGAGCATGAATTAGATTCCCATGTAGCTGACACTACTTGCAAGATCTAGCATGCTTGATAGCCTCCATTTTAAGCCAATAGTAACCAGCTCTAAGGAGTTTATGAGCTAGTGTAAGGCCATTGGAGTGAGATCCAAAAATGCCCTCGTGAACATCAATTAGTGTGCGTTTGGACTCTTTGGGTTCTAAACACCTAAGGAGTGTTCCATCGAGACCTCTCCTATACAGATCATCAGCAATAATGACATAATGTAAAGCATTACAGATTAGGTAACATTTCTCTTTCCAGGTCAGATGTTCCAGAATGGTTTGATTGCAGAGATAGGAATAAATGTGATGGTAGAGGGATGATTCTTGTCCAACAAAAGAATAGATCTTTCTAGAATCAAGGGTGTCATAGGTTGGGTAGTGTAATGCTTCCACCAAGAATTTTTGTTGGAGGTTATTCACAGGCCTCTGTAGTAGGGAGGCTAAAGTAGCCATGGCATTAACTGCTTTATTATCTACTTGTGGAACTTGTTGGAAGGTGATGTATGCAAAATACTTCTTTAAGTCATCAACCATGTGCTTGTAAGGAATTAGTTTCTCATCCTTTGTTTGGTACACATCATTAACCTAGTTGATGACAAGATGAGAGTCACCAAAGAGGTCTAACTGATCCACTCTCCATTCGGCCACAATTTTCATGCCATTGATCAAAGCCTCATATTCGGCAATGTTGTTTGTACAAGGAAACATAATCTTGTACACTTTGGGAAATGAATATCACTGTGGTGTAATAAAGAGTAATCTAGCTCCTGATCCTTATTGTGTGAAGGACCCATCAAAGAAGATAACCCATGTGTGGTGCATGAGTGTCAAAATTGACTCATCTAGGAAATCAATGTTCATGGGTAGAAGACTCTGTATGGGTGCATCGGCCAGCTGATCTGCAATTGCCTGTCCCTTGATAGCCTTGCATCAACGTATTGGATGTCAAACTCACTGAGTATTATAACCCATTTAGCCAATCTTCCTATGAGAGCTGCCTTACTGAGCAAGTACTTGAGTGGGTCTATTTTAGCCACGAGCTACATAGTGTGGGCAAGCATGTAGTGTCTCAACTTTTGGGAAGCAAAGACAATTGTTAAGAAAGCTTTCTCAATAATGCTATAGTTCTTCTCATAAGAGATCAATATCTAGCTTAAGTAATAAATAGCTCTTTCTTTGTTGTCATTGTCTTCCTGAGCCAATAGGATTCCTATAGATGTTTCAGCTGTTGAGATGGATAAAAGAGAAGGCTTCCCATGGACAGGAGGCATTAGGATTGGCAGATTGACAAGATATTGCTTGATCTAAGTTAAGCTTTGCTCACAATCTTGGCTCCAATTTAATTTCACACCCTTATGTAAAGTCTTTGTGAAGGGTTGTGATCTATCCGCTAATTGTGAGATAAACCTATGAATAGATTGAAGCCTTCCCTATAGTCCACTCATCTGACTGATGTTCTGGGGTGGTGGCATGTCCATTATTGTTTGTGCTTTCTCTAGATCTACCTCAATTCCTTTTGCAGAAATGATGTATCCCAGCAACTTCCCTGATGTGACACCAAATGCGCATTTCTTAGGATTGAGTCAAAGATTGAATTTTTCCATATGATCTAGGATGGGCACCAAATCTTGCAAATTTAGTATTGTGTTTAGCACTTTTGACCAAGGTATCATCAACGTAGTCCTCCATGGTTTTATGCATCATGTCATGGAAAATTGTAGTAACAACCCGCTGATATGTAGCACTAGCGTTCTTCAAGCCAAATGGCATTACATTCCAATAAAAGGTTCCCCATGCACATGTGAAAGCCATTTTCTCCTAGTCTTTTGGCACAATTTTTATCTAATTGTATCTATAAAAACCATCCATAAGTGAGTACATCTCATAACCAGCCATCATGTCCATGATCATATCAATATTAGGGAGCGAAAAGTCATCTTTAGGACATGCCAAGTTAAGATCATGGAAGTCTGTAAAAACCCTGATAGATTTATCGTACTTGGAAACTGGAACAATATTGGATATCCATTCAACATAATCAATTGTGCGGATGAAACTAGCTTTTAGAAGTTTCTCTAGTTTTGCTTTGACGAGCAATGCAATGTGAGGATGCATTTTTTGAAGCTTTTGTTTAACTGGTTTGATGCTTGGTTCTATGGACAAGTGATGCATGATAAGATCAAGATCTAGCCCTGGCATGTCAGAGTATGTCCAAGAAAAATTTATTTTCTTTTCTTTGAAAAAGGAAATGAATTATTCCTTTTCCTCAGGTGACAGCGACTATGCCAGATGTATCATATGAGGATGCTCCTCTATGCCTAGGTTAATTGGCTGCAATGGCTCTATTAACACTGATGATCTCTCCTAAAAGTAACTAGGAAGTGCATCAAATATCTCATCCGCATGCACCTCAAAGAGGTTTTCACCCTTGGATACGTCTTTTGTTTTTACTTTTTTGGGTTTTGACACTGCCACAATGTGGTTTTCACCATCAAACCTTTTACATTTTTTCTTTTTAATTGTATGACTAAGATATTTGATGTCAGCCTCAGTCATGTTGACACTTTTCTCATTGGTGGAAGACGTTACAAGTTTGATAGTATTTAGGTAACAGGCAAGAGCATAGTCATTTTGGAACGTGGGGACTTTGCTAGATGCATTAGGGTTCCAGTCTATAAGCTTAGGGTGTGTGAGTGAGAGAGTAGTGGCTAGTTTAATTGTGTTCACAATATAGTCATTAAGTGCTTGGACCAGCAATTCGAGACCTATGGAAACCTTTTCCACAGGTGTGTTCAAACGCCTTTGAGTACAAACATTAATAATTGATGACTCTAGGACACTAGTTGGATCAGACCCATGTGACCTAACCCTAGACATTTCACCTACTTCGATTTGGTTTTCATAGACATGTACTTGGTCAATGTCTTTATTAGTATTCGCTTCTAAAAGAGAGTCAAACTCATATTTGTTAGAATCAGTGCTACATGGCGAGAGACTATAGAACTCCCCAATAGTGATAGGGACATACTCACCTTCATCCTCTGGGTTCTTACACAAACACTCGATATAGAATGATTGACTAGATTCTCCCTTTTCTGAATGATATTTGAGTTGTTTATTATTGTCCTTAGAATAGTCACTAGTATCATCCACAGTGCTAACACGTGGCACAAAATCATCTGGCTCAGCGAAGAATTTAGCAAGATCATGGGGAATAGGTTGAGGATAGGAATCCTCATCATCATATTCTTACTCTCAAGTATCTAACTCATCTTGTGACTTGTTTCTAGATGAACTCTCAGGTGTTGGTATAAATTTATTTGGTCCCAATTGGAAAGGAACCTTCTTAAATCCCAGACCAGTTGTATCATTATTGCTTCGAGCTATTTCTTTGATAGGATCAATTAGGCCATTATTATTACATCCAATAGGGCCAGTTCCCTTGTAACCAAGATGCTTCATAAGCCTAAGACCAGGCCCATATTTCTCAGGAGTGATTTCTCAAGCTTGCTCTATTAGGTCCATTGAAGCCTCTTCTCTATAAAGCCATGTTACAATGGCTCTATTTTCACTTTCATCCTCTAAGGACACTATAGCCTTAACAACAATGGCATTATACTTGGTCTAAGGTGTCAATATGAATGGCTTCTTTGCCTCTGAGGGTCTCCTGTAATGACGAGGAGATTCTGGAAGAGATGTCAATGATAGCACTAGTTCAATGTGATACTCTCCCATGCCAATTTCTTTTAGTTTGAATGATCACTTGATTTGTTTCAGCTTATTGTCATGACAATCAGTGGATTCATGATTAATAGGGATGAAAGTTTCAACATCCTTGAGCATATTGCAGGTGTAGCTAGTAGTGGTAGGAATAGTAACTTTGTAACCATGAAATGGGAACTTGATACATTGGTGGTATGTGGATGGCACATCATGCATCTCATGTATCCATGGCCATCCTAACAAAATGTTGTAAGCCAAGGAAATGTCAAGCACCTGATAGGTGACATCCCTTTCTACAGGACCGACACAAATGGGTAAAACCACAAGACCTAGAGACTTTCATTCCACTTCATCATACGCTTTGATAGTGATCTTACATCGAGGGTCAATAGAGTCCTCAAAATAATTCAATTGTCTAAGGAGAGCAACAGAGATAATATTCAAGCCGACGCCATTATCGATGAGTACCCGACGAACATGTGTCTGATGGATCATAACCTCGATGTGTAGCGGTTGATTGTGCAAGCAACTCAATGAGTTATCATCCTTCTCGGAGAAGGTCATAAGATAAGGCAAGGTCATGTGACCTACCATGGATTGAAATTGCTCAAGATCAAGATCTTGAGGAACATTTTCCTCGGCGAGGGCTTTGTCCAGAATTTGCCTGTGATCAGGTGAGATTTTATGTAGCTCAAATATGGAAATTTGAGAATTAGTTCATTTCAATTGATCAAGAACACTATAACTGGTTGCTGTCGAGTTTTTTGTGGGTTTTGCACCTTTTCTAGATGGATCGGCAAGGGTTTTGTCTTTGTGTTGTTCAAGATCAGAAGTAGGAGGCGCAGGGCCTTTGAGCACCAACTTGGCACGAGAGCGAGTGACAGTATTAGCACAGTGTTGCGAGGGCATATTATCCATTGCATTGAGAGTAGGGCCCCTCAACACAAATGGTGTCTTAGGTTTGTCATTATCTTGTTTACCCTTAATGGTGATAATGTCGTAGTATTCAGAATCCATAGGTTCAACCATGTTAATCACATTGTCATCATTAGAATATGCATAGTTGACCTTGTTTTTGGGTTGTGGTTTCAAAGTCTCTCCCTTTTCATAAGTTGGGAAAGGTTCATTGAACGCCTTGTGATTTGAGTTTTTGTTATGTCCATCTACCACAAGATCACCAACATCAATCATGTCATGGACTTTATGGCACAAGTTTATGCAGTTGCTAGTTTTGTGTCCCTTATTTTGGTGATACTCATAAAATAAGGTTTCATTCCACCATGGTGGACATGGTTGTGGATCATAGGGACAAGGATTATCCATTGGTGAAATAAGCTTATTTTGTAGCAATGTTTTGTAAACCACGTCCAAAGGCTCTCCCAAGGGTGTATACTCTCACTTGGGGCATCTTGCCCATGAGTTTCTTGGTTTGTTCTCGGATGGCTTGTTGTCAGGAGGAGGTTTCTCAGCATTTTTGGCCACTTTGAGGCCATGTGTGAGATTAAATGCCGCTTTAGCAGGTTTAGGTGTGACATTGTCAACTACTCCATCATGCACGATTTCTCGGTTCTTGTTGACATGTTTGATTTTATCCCTGTTGGAAGTGAAACCTTGTTTTATGTCCCTTTGAAGAGTGAGTTCACCTTTCTTGACCATAAATTCCTTGATACAGATAGCCTGTGTGATCATGTCTTCAAAGGTACATGGACCTTGAAGTTGGACTCTATATCTTAAATCAGGTAGGAGGTTATTAGTGAAAATGTCAAGCTTCTCCATTTTTTGAATTTTGTGAGAATACTTAGTGTACAGTTGTCTCCACCATTGGAAGAATGTGAGAAAAGGTTCTCCAACTTTCTGTTTAAGGTTGCACAAATCTTGAATGTTGACAGGATGTTGAATTTTATGAGAATACTGCTGAACAAATAAGTTGGCAATTTCATCAAATGTCTTAATACCGGGAGGTAAATATGAAAACCACTCTAAAGTTTGACCACCTAGGCTTCTAGGGAATGAATGTATGAGGTATGTTTGATCATGTATAAACTTCATAGATAAAGCACCAAATTCCCGCAAGTGATCTTGGAGATCAGTGGTGCCAAAGTACTTGTTGTACTTGGGTAGCTCTATGCCTCGTGGGAAAGGTGACATGTTAACGCTTTTGTCAAATGGAAATGGCAAAGAGCATGCAATGTGTATGTTTTTGTGGGTTTCTCTTTCTCATGCATTATCTAAGCCAATTGGTCTTGCATAATTTTCAATTGATTTTGGAGTTTTGAAGTCTCAATTTCTTCTTCAAGTGTGCTAATAGTTTCTACATTGAAATGAGAGGGCAACTTTGAGAAAATACTTTTCTTTCTCTTTGTTGAGTAGGATTCCCATGACCTTTTGAATTTTTTTGTCTCGTCAACATTTTGCTATGATTAGTCATTGTAGGAACGTGTTCAGTTTTAGTGTGTTGTGTTTTGAAAGGTCCTTTGAAAAAGGAGTCAGACATCATGTTTGGTGATATAGGACCTCTACCTATCTCATTATCTTCTTGGTACAAAGGATTCCTAATTTTTTGCAAGTTTATGGAAAATGTTCGCTAAATTTGAGGTGACCTAGCAGGTGAGGGAGATTGTGAAGATGCCTCACTAGCCGAACTAGATACAGATTGTGTAACAAAAGGTAAGTGACCTCTACCGTGATTACGACCCCTAGAATGACCTCAACTAAGTCTAAGAGGATAAAAGATGTTGCCGCTCCTGGTTGTGACAGTCATAGACAAGGACAAGAAGCAAGAACCTATACAAGGATTGCACTAATATTGAGTCTCAATAGGATAAGACAAGAATGCTATATACTAAGGCATGAGTAGTCTAATTTGAAGGCAAGAATAGCCAAAGATTATGACTATCGTAACACAGAGTATGAAAAGCATTAAGGAGCAAGAATCCAGAGAAGTAAAAGATAAGACTAGTCAAAATGCAGATCAAAAATCTTCGGTTAAGCTAAATGCCACTATTCAAGACTGTGCATAGACAAAAAAGGACAACTTAGTGCAGGAAATTGACTAGATGCAGATCGTAGATTGGTCAAATAAGATGATTTGATAGTTTTGGAATAGGATCTCATGTGAAGATTCTTTGTAAGCTACGTGAGGAAGTTTGCCAAGTCACGTGAAGACTCATGATAGTATTTAATTTTGCGCAAAGACTTCCTATGGCTCGCTCAAAGAAGTGGTAGGACAGCTAAGATAGTGGCAAGATCTTGGGCAGGTATACACAAGATCTTATGTGAAGACTTGAACTAGCTCATGCGAAAAGATGAATTCTCATGTGAGAAAGTACAAGTCTGTGTACAAAAATTAGGACCAGATTAACAACAGTATTGGATTTTGAAGAGATTTTCAGACTGTTCAGATAGATTGGACAAATTTTTCAGACAAATTTGATTGGATAGATAGTGAGGTTAACTTAGTAAGACATTTGTACAATGTTTCAGGATTCAATAAGGGCAATGTGTTTGAACAAGACAGTGGAAAGCAAGTAGTAGTCGAAAACAATCCTGCCGAGGGAAAAGCAACTCGATAGGATAGGGGAGTCTTGACCTTTGTTTGTTGTATACAGTTTTGGACTTGTTTATGACTCGAGAACAAACATGCTTTTATCCCAAAAACAAAAATTGGTAGAGAGAAGGAAAAACCTTTGTCTCACATCTTATGCGCATGCGTGTACCTCACACAGCCGTGTCACCCCCTAGAGTGCACCCGTGTTTTTGGTATATTCAAAAGACTCAATAGTATATGCTAAATGAGCACCCTTGTGGCAGGGGATGAGCTCATATACCACCTTTAAACATCCAGTAGCATGCCTATGGTGAGTTCTATAGGAGAGATTCTTCCCCCTCCTTGCACAAAGATTATGCCTCCTTTCGAAGGTGAACCAAGTGGCTTCTAACTACAAGGTTTTTACTTGAATTTCGTTCGAATTAATCCCTAGTGGCTCCGTAAGCAGAGTTGAGACTAGCAGCCTACACCAGTATCTAAAAGTGCACACTACTTGCTTAGCAAGCCAGGGGCTGGTGCCAACCAGTGCACAGACAAAGCTTCCCCTTGATATGCGATATGAAGAATTAAGGGAAAGAAATTAATCCGACTTTGGAGTCTTTCACTCTACAAAGCATCTTGATTAAAGTGAGTTGGAATCTCCAGTAAAAGGAGTGTGCTCACTTGGGTCGTTCCCGAAGGTTGGATCACTCTAGCAGACCCTCTAAAGGATTGATTCGAACTGGTGGTTTGATCGCAAGGGTCAAAATTTCTGATTTCCCCCAAGGGGAAAGAGCATACTCCTCTACCTTATTTTCTCGCCCAAACACACAAAACAAGTTGATTTACCAACTTAGCTTAATCAATCCAGACTTGTCCTCTCTCAAGATTTTGATTCCCTAAAAGGAAACCATCATCTCTTCATAGAAAAGGACCCATACTAGAGAAACACTAAGCTGCTTGCCTTCTTCGAAATGCCATCTTTGAGAAGTGTCTAGGTTTCTAATTCATCTTTGGTCATGAGCTCCAAGTGGTGAAGATCATAATCCCCTATTCTTTTGTCTTGCACCCTAGGAAGTTCACAAGCCCCTAATTAATCTATGTTTGGAAAGCAATAAATAAGACACGCTATTTTGTGGGTTTTAAAAATGATCTTCGTTAAACGTATCTTTGGCAATCATCCTGCAGGAAAATCCTTAGTCCATGTTTGAGTGGGTTGTATAAGGAATCTTTGACAAGTCATCCTGCAAACAATAGTTAAGCTGCAAAAAATTGGAGAAACATAGCAACATAGATTCCAAGAAAAGTACGTTAAGGAAACTGAGTAAATTGCAAAGTAAAAAAATGCTTGAAATAGAGGCTGCTATTACAAGATCTTGTGCAAGATCTCTAGCAGAGCCGTGCGAAATCCTTTTACGGCCTGCGCGAAGAAATAAGGTGCTGCGCAAAGACTCACGTGCTTGGGCACTTTCTCGCACGACCCGAAAAGAATCTTCGGGCAAAAATTTAAAATCCTCACGTGAAAATGGATTATCTCATGCGAAGATTCGAGAATGTGTACGGAACTATATGGACAGAGAGTTGTAAAATTAATAAGAAAATGTAGAGAAGGCCTAAGAAATTGATTTTCTCGGCCCCATGGTGGGTGCTAGAAATGTATGCGTGAATATGTGGCCTCTATTTAACACACACACTTCAACATGGTCTTTATATGCGGATCCATCCTAGAATGAACATGAGATTGTTCACCCAATAATAATCCAGCAAGGCAACTTTTTGCCTTCTATCTAAAGGGATTTTGCTTATTAGATATCCTCAGATTCGAGGTGTAAGCAACCAGACCCTCTAAGAACGAAGGATTTGAATGCAGTTAATCTAAATGAATGTGCAAAGTAATCTAGAACGATTATGCAACTAATTTAAGAACTCGTAAAAGAAACTATGTTAAATGTATGCATGTTAAGAGCTATATGAAATTAAGCTAAGAATGTAGAGATATGAAGATGTATGAGCTAAATGAGTATGAAATGCAGCAGCAATTTGATATCAATTCAAATCAACCTCTGTAATGAGGAATTATGAGTTCCTTAAATATAATTCCTGGGATCTATCAACGAGTGAGATCAACTCGGATCGATGGTTAGGATTGAAGCAAAGATTCGGTTAAGATGGAAACTTCCTTGTACAAGTGAAGTGAACTGTTTCTAATCTGAGTGTGATGAGAAGTCAACTGAAGTTGCCATGAGTGATAGAACAAGTTAACTGGATTGATTCTAATTTTGAGAAGTAGTTCACTTAAAGTTTCCATTTAGAATTGAAGAGAAGATTTAGGAAGAATATTTAATTTAATAAAATGAGATATGTTCTCATAAATACCTTTTCTATTTAATTAAATAATTTTATTTAATTAGTTAGGAATGACTTCCTATTTAATTAAATAATTTCATTTAATTAATTAAAATAAGCATATTTATTAAATTAAATAAATTTAACCCCATAGTACATTAGCCTTAGGAGATAATTTAATTTAATAAAGTATGAATACTTTAGATTAAATTAAATTTAAATCAAATAGGTTTAATATGGCTAATATGAGTGAGTACTATAGGGATTAAAAAAGAAATATGATGAATGCAAATTAGGGTTTTCTGCATCTGACAATTAAGTCAAGTAGCGACAATCAGAATGAGAATTGCCTGTTAGAATAGGTCTTAGGATTGATTAGAATAGACCAGAATTGGTGATCATGGCAATGAGCCAATTTTGGGGTATTACACATAGAAGTCCATATGATATTTGAAGTGTATGCACCTCATGACCCCTAAATTTTTTTTTAAAATGGCATAGATACTCCCTTTTTTCTTTCTTGCAAGGTCTTCAAGGAGTGTGAGATTGTTGGGAAAAGTATCTCAACCTCGCACTTACATGGGATTACTATTTTAAGTTTTTTTTTTTTTTTTTTTTTCATTTGAGCACATATTTTTCCAATTACTTATTATAAGGTTTGAAATGACCAATTTAAGCATTCTGGTAATTCTCCATGGCAAGATTGTGTCTGGTTTGGATGATATTAAAGTTAAGTTTTTGAAAAATTGTAAGAAAAATATACAAATTCAATTACAAAGGTTTTAGAGGCCTCCAAATAGGGGTCAAATGGTAGCCAACCAATCCAACTATTTGGGACATTATAGAGAACCTCAAAAGATTTCCAACATTTCAAGTGGCTTATTAATCAGATGCCCAATTCAAAATTTATTGCCTCCAAAAGTTGGGTCTCTCAACATAGAAAATGTAAAATTATGTTGCATACAGAAAATGAGTTATAAAAGGGACTTATACGTGTTGGTGTGTGTATTGCACACCATAGGGCATCTTTGATTGGAGATAAGATGGGCGCCTCCTCTTGGGGTGGTTTTAGCCCATGGTTTTGTAATATTGTTTGGCATTTTCTTGTATTGTATCTCCTCTATATTTGGTGCATGAGATTAAGGGTGCATGTAAGAGTCATATAGCTTTTAAGTAACCTCTGGATCTTTGGCGGTTAAACTCTTGAGAGAAGCTTTCTTTACAAGTATGTTGTAATCTTTTATTGTTTGCTAAATAATATATTAGTTTATTTTAGGGCTATGGAGTATTTTCTCTAAAAGGGTTTTTCGTATACAAATCGTTTTGTTGTAGTATGAATCTTATATGTTTTAAGCTTTTATAACTGATATAACGATCAAAGAAAGTTCTACATAACACTCATGCCAAGATTAGTGCAAAAAGTTACTTTTCCACTAAAGTTCATTACATCATACGATATGACAACCTTCAAATTCATTGAATTTTCCTTTTTTATTAAACTATTCAAATATTATTTTAAAACATTTAATTCATCAGCAATGTTCCCCTTATTTAAAAAAAATATCATTCCCCTCCTTTTCTTTTCAAATTTCCTTTATACTTTCAAATGGAAATTGCAAAAACCTATCATATAAAATACCTACTCTTCTCAAACACAAAATAAAAATTTGCCAATTATTTCAAGAAAGAAAGTCATCATTTAGAAAAGGTCGTCAAAATTAGATTCAAGTGATAACTCAGGGGTCATTTCTTCCCTTACTAATAAACACTTTAAAGTGCATATAAATGTAATGGGTCCTCTTGTCATAAAAACACTTCTATTATAAAAAAAAATCATAAAAATATTGTTACATATGTTTCAAAAATTGTCAATTATTTCAAGAGAGAGTCATCATTGAGAAAATGATTTTAAAACTAGATTCAAAGTGTTAACTGAGTTGTCACTTCATATACATGTAATGGGTCATCTACTTCTATTAAAATGAATATTCATGGAGGTCATATTACAATAAGATAGATCATAAATCAATGCACGTGTAAGAGTTTTGTTAAATTGAACTTTTATCTTAATTTATGTCCAAAATGTGCTTAAGGAATAGAATGACTTGTCCATAAAGCTATTAGGTATTTCCTCATGAAGGATATGTAGGATTCATACAAATGTCTTGTCCAATAATTAACAATTATTCATGGATTACCCAATTGTTGAGCACTGGTTGAAGATGGATTGAAATGATAAAAATAACCAAAATAAAGTAAACGTAACATTGGAATGATGAAGATTATACATTAGTGGTAAGCATAGTTGAATTATGAATGTGTATATAACATGGGGAAGAAAAGGAGAAACAATTCCACACGCTTGGCTTTATTGTCAAAATGATGGGACGGGGTGTACTTTATTCATAAAAACAAAGTTCCATCTTTACAAAGTTGATTGGATGGCAATTAAACATTGTGGTTGGGCATGTACACTGCTACTTTCTACATATGTTACAATGTAGCTGACGAAACATCCAATTAAACAAAGAGACATACATTGTATAAACTCTGACCAATTATATATTGTACGGACATGCACTATTAAGGGTTTGATTATAATATCCAAAAACATTGTTCTAGGGCTTCTATGGATTGCTACAATTATTTGGTTTTTTTTTGATTGGGAGCATGAGTCTTTGGTGAAGAGTCATTGGGATAATGAATGAATGCGATTTCAATAACGTCTACGAGACCACATCAGTCTATGGGACCAACAAAACATTCTAAACAAATTCTATATTTCTTTCCATTTCCAATCATCTGATATGGATCTTAATCAAGAAGTTCGCCGTTTGCTTGATGATATCAACCTCAAACAACTATGCATGTTGACCGCCTTTTGTATGAAATCATAGTATGTTTGGATGTTGATTTTATTGTTAGATTTCACTAGTTTGTTATTGGATGTGAAGATCTTGATTTTTAACAAAAATTGGTTCATATGATTTATTCAAAATTATTCGAATTCACTATTTTTTGATTTCTTAGAGTATCAAGATTTTGTATTTAACTAAATTTGTTTTATGCAAATTCACTCAAAACTACTAGACTTCACTAGTACACGAGATAATGACAATAAAATGTGTTGTATTTCTAGACTCAATTGTGTAACATTTAATTGCATAAACACTTTAGATCACAATCCCTCATCCATCACCAAGATAAGAGAGTTGAAGAAAGTAAAATTAAAGAGTATGATCCAATATATAAATTCAAATAATTGCTATATAGTTGAATCCAAAAGTATAACACATTATTTTTTTACTTTCAAATTATAATATTAAAAGTGAATATACAATTGAACTTACAATATTTTTAAATAATATTCTAAAAAATAAAAGTATAACCTTATAATTTTTTAAAACATTATTCACAAAATTATCTTAATTTATATAAAAAGTTATTCAATATTCTTTATTAATATATCTATTTATTCTTTTAAGTACTAATTTGGATGATAAATAATAAAGCATTTGACTTGCTTAACAAATATATAAAATGGACATTTAGTAAAATTAAAATATATGCTCTCTTTATTTATTTATTTATTAAAGGACATAATAGATTATATTAACCTATTTTTCATTTTTTATTTATGATATTGTTGAAAAGTGATACTTTCTTGGAAGATTAAATGAAGTCCCCACCCGTTGATTTAGGACTTGAATAATTATTTCAGTTCAAATTTATCAGGAGAGATCTCCTAATTTTAAGCACTCCAAGTCATCGTATAAAAAAATAAGTGCCACATAGTGGCAAGTACTTACTGTTTAATTATAGTTAATAGAGTAAATAGATATTATATGTAGTACAAGTTATAGAATACATATGTATATGTATTATATGTAGTTATAGTTAATAGAATAGTTTTAGTTTTTACATTTCATGGAGTTATAAGTGAGTTATTGTTCAGAATTTTCAAATTTCATTAATCAGTTTGATTTTGTGTATTATATATAAGTAAATTAATGAAATAGAATTAAGATATAAAAGTTTATAGATATATAATATTAAATAAATAGAATGAAGATGTAAAGGTTTAATACATTCAATAGTTACATAAAGTTATAGTAATTTTTTGTTTGTCAAGATTTAATATTTTTTTTATAGTAAACTTTTGAATAAATAATAAATAATAAATAATAAATATTTTAATTTTTATTAGTACGAATGATAGATTAATTTTATTGCTATTTATTACAATCTCTATATAACGAAAATCTCGTCGTTGAAAATGCAATATGGAGAACCCTCAAAAAAAGGGCTCCTATAACACCAAAAGTATTGAGCCAATCATATAATTTCTATGGTATATAAAATATATAATTAAATAACAAAACTTTAGAAAGATTTTTGTAATTCAAAAATAAATATATTTGATTGACTAAAACTAATAGAATTTGCAGAGAAATTGAATATAATAGTAGTTGCCTATGACAAGTACAAAAAGACAATTTTATTATTATTTTAAATTTAAGATAAATAAATAAATAGTACTATTACATGTGCATTGTTGAGGATAATAATTAGACAAGTGTGTTAAAATAATAAGTAAAATAATTTAAGTAAATCCCATTTACTATGTACTTTTAAAAAAGAATTTATTACATCATTTTATTATAATTATTAGCTAATATTAATATTATTTATAGCTAAATAATTTGATTTATAATAATTAATGATAGTTTGGATTTCCTAAATAACAACATTGTTTTTTCTAGGGAGGCAAATTCTTAATTCTATAATGGTGGATCATGAATACATTCATTTTCTTTCGATAACCAAATATCTTTTTACAAAAAAAAAATTGGACCTTGACAAAGGCTACGACAAAGTTGGTAATTTTTCTTTAGGATCCTTCAAGACTTTGGTTTTTGTGATGGGGGCTCAACTTCTAGGGTAGATGATTTCTATTGCCAAATTCTTTGTTATCATTAATGGTTCATCCTCTAGCTTACCTTTTAGCTCTCATGGTTTGAGGTAAGGGGTCTCAATTTCTCCATTCCTTTTCACCATCATGACAGATGCCTTGAGAAGGGCCATTAATAAGACTATCGAGGATGGCTCTCTGAAGGGGTTATACCATTCTTCATCTAAACATTCTTGTTCTAACTAGTACTTTGTGGATGATACAATCATATTTGGTGATGCTTTTGTTAGGGACACTAAGAATTTGAAAAAGAGCCTAAAGAGTTATGAGTCTTCTTTGAGATAGAAAATTAGTTTCCCAAAGAGCTCTAGTTTTCTCCTAAATACTCTCGATCATTTAAAACTTAGAATTACAAGGATCCTAGGATGGTCTAATGTTACTTATCCCTCTACTTATCTGGGGCTTCCTCTATCCTCTAGCAAGGATCTTGATTTATTTTGAATGGATCTCATGGATATATTTCATTCTAAGTTGGCAAGATGGAAGGGGGCTATACTAAGTCAAGTTGATAATCTTCAACTTATCAAAGCCTCCTTTCCAAATTTTCATGTGCATGCTTTGATTTTATAAAGGATGCTAATAAACTCTTGGAGAAAATTGTATTTATCCAACATAGTTTCCTTTGAATTGGTACCAAGGATACAAATTGTCTTTATTTAGAGTAACATAAGATGATGTAAATAACCCCTTGAAGCTTGGATGGTTGTTCATGTTGGAAACTACAATTGGAACAATTTTT